>CM067497.1:20983493-21024499 GCA_034552555.1 Semaprochilodus insignis
ATAGTTATTATAGAAATAATAATGATTATTAATTTTATATGTATAATAAATCATATTAATTAATAATTATATATTCATAATAAGTAAACAAACTATTCACCGAAGCGCTGAAGGACTTTTATTTTGAAATTGCCTTCTTACTGACGTTTCCACGGTGTGCGTTGTTAGCTACCAGCAGTAGTCAAAACAGGTCCAACAGTGACAGGAAGGTCATGATGTAGCTAAAACACGTTCATGCTGAAACGTGGGTTTGCTGATGTAATATTTAAGAGGTGACTAAGAGGGTGAAACTGTAACTTATTGGATCTACAGGTTTGTGTTATCAGGTTCAGTTAGCAGGCGAGCTAAGCTAACTAGCTCTGACAGTGAAAGCGTGACTTCACCTTTAGCTCTTTAGCCGACAGCATGGGCTCCCCGTCCAGCTCCACATCTGATGCAGCCGTTTCAATAACGGGCAACATTCAGAGACTCTTCAGCCATGTGAGGGTAGAAAACCTGGCTGCTGGACTCAGCGCAGGTGTGGTGTCAACCATGGTGCTGCACCCTTTGGACCTCGTCAAAATAAGGTTTGCAGGTAAGTGTAGGTGAACACGTTGGCCAGCAACTTTTCCCTGCTGGTGATTTGCTGCTGCTGCTGCTGCTGCTGCTGTTGTTGTTGTTATTATTATTATTTTGGTTATGGGAAAGCATTGCAGATCACAGGTATGGTTAACTGCATGACACTGAGTCCCTAAGGTGACATCTCTGGTGAGTATTTGCCAGTAAGACATGGCCACAAGTTAATATGTTGAAACCACGATTTACTCAATTGAGGCCACAAGTTACTACAGTGAGGGCACAAGTTGTGAGGGTGCAAATGAAAATGTTGAGGCCAAAAGTTACTACAATGAGTTGCTATATAATAATATATTCATATATTGAGGCCACAAATTATTAATGTTGAGACCATGAATTAATATATTGAGACCACAAATGACTACATTGACGCAATGAGTTACTATAGTGAGGGCACATGGTAATATATTGAGGCAACACAATATATTGAGTATATATATTGAAGTCTGTAGTCTTGAGAAATTTAGCTTGTGCTCTAAATATATTGATTATTTAACCATTCAGATCAATAACAACCATATCAATTGGAATGCTACAGGAATTTCCACAGGATTCCTTTAAGAATCCTAAAGTAAGTTTAGACTAGAATTCTTGCTTAATAGATTAATATTAGACGGTACGACAGTTATAGGACATGGGTGAAACTGAGCATTACTGAAATCTTAGCTTCTTGTTGTAACTGCAGTTCTAACTATGGTTATTTATTTCCAAGCCCTTCATATGGTTAAAGGGCAATTCCACCAATTTCTCTGCATACTTAAATTATTAAGATGCAAACAAAACCAATTCGAGTGGTTTGGTGTGAAAGGCTCTGTTTTATAGAAACAACGTTTCCAGGATTGTTCACAGTGGAAGTGATAGGAACCAGGCGTCTGGTGTAATATTAAATGCCTCTAAAAGTTACATAACGGAAAATTAATAAGTGGTGTTGAGGACAGTCGTCGTAACGGTCTGTGTGCATGTAGTTCTGCGCTGTGCAACCGCCTGCCAGTGGTGCTGACACTAACAGGATAACTCACGGAGGGCATTACTGCTTACTCAATGTCCGCAATCGTGGCTGTTAGGTCAGTCAGGTACAGCGATAAGGCCTGTCCTTGCTTTAGTCATGCGTGGCTGAGCATGAAACTTGGATCAATCACATGTCTCACGATGTCAAACCTACCCACCAAGTTTCATTCCTGTGGGTTGATTCCTTCTGGGTGTTGCTATTTGTGCAACTATCCTTTTAATGATGAGTGTATAAACTCTTTTAACGTATTTTAATGCACATATTTCTTACTTTATAAACTTAGGGGTTGTGTTGAACTGCTTCTATTTGAGCATGGGACTCTCCAAACTGTCCATTTAGGACTAAATGTTCAAGTATTGTGTGCAGATGACCAGTGTGTGGTGGCCTATGTTATGGAGAAACACTAATATGGTGAATGCCTATTCTTATGCTAGCTGAACTACTGTGAATTTGACTCTGTTTCAGTGAGCGATGGTTTGGAACTTAGGCCGAAGTATCATGGAATTTGGCACTGCATGAGGAGCATCTGGCAGCAGGAAGGTCTGCGAGGGCTGTACCAAGGCGTAACCCCTAACGTTTGGGGTGCTGGAGCTTCATGGGGCCTGTATTTTTTCTTGTATGCACCATTTGTCTTATTTTGACTCATATTATGTAAAACGGTTTCATTTAACTAATTAGAGACGGCAGCGATCCGGTACCCAGGACCACAGTTAGGTTGATTCTAGTAGAGACTTCAGACCCACTCAGTAACGTATCTAGGCTACACAATTACTTGTAGCACAACTTACCATAAAGGAATGCGAGCCACATAACAACAGTATCCACATGTGGACTAGTGGTGATATAAGGCTGTTGATATATTCCAGTGGGGTAGCAGAGTGTTTGTTTGGGCATGCTTTTGTGCATCCTAAAGCTGCACTGTGTAAGATTTAAAAAGTAGCATTACTGAGTTATAAGGAAAAAAGAGACTAAAATTCAATTCAGTTCAACTTCATTGTCATTATACCAATACAGGGTTGTACAGTATAATGAAACCCATCAGGTTACTTCTCCAGTGCAGATTACAGTCTGTAATAGTGCAAAGAGAAAAAGACACACAACACATTACAATATGTGAATAAACAGTTAAAACACGTGTGAGCAGTAATTGTTCATCAGTATGTTATAACACTAGAACTGAGGTGCAAACAGCAGTTAGCATATGCAGTAGAGTGAAATACAGCTTGGTGTTAAGTGTACATATGGGAAAGTACAGTATGTTGAGGTATCCAGGTGTGCAGTTAAGTATGTGTTTGTAAACAGTAGATGAATATATAAAGTGTACAGTGCAGGTAGTGAGGATAGCAGCTCAATATGGTGAGCATGTGATGCTCCATGACACAAATAAATAAAGCCTAAAATAGCAATTTAAAAGTCATAGGTGTTGAGTTGGCGTTTTTCTGATCACGTCATATGTCTTTACACATGAACGTCACATGCACAGGCTCATAAAGAAGATCCAGCTTGAAGTTTAGTCCTCAAATGCAAAATCAACATTATACTGATAAAGATATGATGACAGTAGAGTAGTTCAGTCACATGCTCAGAAGACACACGTTTTGACTGAGTTTGTGTTGGAAAAGTAAAAGCAGTTTCATGCCATCTGTTAACTAACTTTGTATTTCGTTAACAGTTATAACGCCATCAAGGGTTACGCCAAGGAGGGCCGTCAGACAGAACTGAGCGCCTTGGAGCACCTGGTGTCGGCAGCAGAAGCAGGTCAGTTCTGGCCGTAGCTGGTTTCCATGGACACCGTGGCTGTGGGCGGATCAATGTCCATGACAAAACGAATGCAGTAACCGGTCTGCAGCCTGCAGGTTATCACAGGGTATCTTTCATGAAGGTCCAGTTCTGGGATAGAATGCAGTGATAAGGAGGAATTCATGAAAAGATTCAATAATGGGGATGTGATCCAGCTGCTCTGATTTGAGAATGTCATAATGAGTTTATAATGGAGTCTAATAATATTCAGGAAAGTATGAGCTCTTATCTGGTCAAGATAAAATGCTTGAGTTATTTTTAAATTAAAAATGTGCTGTTTTTATTGCCTGCATTCCATATTGAGATAAATAGTGCAAGCCATATTTGTGAGTTCAGTGTATTTTCATCATTGTAATAACAAACGTGGTGCACTTTGAGATTTTGCGATGCACCAAATTGCTTCCAAAGGTCATCGGCTGATTTAATGGAATGTCAGAGATTTAGCTTGGTATTAAAGGGCCTATATCATGGTGCGTTGTGCTTAATATAGACGTATGCAAAATAAATAAATAAATAAATAAAATGCTAAAATAAAAAGGTGGGAAAAGAAACAATTATCACAAGTAAAATTTACCCTCTGCAGGAACCAAACCTAAATATGTGCATAGTAACATTGAAGAAAAAACGTAGTTATGAAATACAATTATGTTTTCCCCAGTGTTATGTTTCAATGTTAATTTCAGTAAATAAACTATTTATTTGTAATTGTGTATTAACATGTGCAGAAGTGTGTTCTCTGTAGAGCATGTATGAGCACATACAAGTGTTAATACAGTGTTAGAAAATCACATTTGAGGCAAAGGATGATTCAGGTTTCATTATGGTTGGTCAGGGTTACGACTAGAAAGTTGGCCTTAATGAAGTTAAATATTGCCTCACTGAAATTCTATTTGATTTACTACAAAGGAAAATGCTTCACTGAGTACAGAGAGCAGCCAGACAGGATGTATATGTCATGAGCAACAAACCATGTGACTTTAATAAAGCTTAATGAACCAACGCCGCAGGCTTATCACTTGTGTCTCTGAATAAGGAGGCGGAAATTCCTTCATTTTTCAGGCTCAAATGAAAATAATTGCCTTTTTAGTTTGCAAATTTCACCTAAAACTTATGTAGAACGCAGAGCTGACCCCTAATAACACTGCTGCCTTTTAAAGGCTTTGGCTTTGCTATGCTGCAGTGATAGTTTGGTAAAAAATTACATTTACACAATATTCCCCTAATGTAGTTCCATTAGTTTGCTAATTAGCTGTGTGTGTGTATGTGTGTACATGTGTACACAAACACACCCACAAAAAGTATTGAAACACCTGCACATTACACCTATACAAGTTTTTATGACAGCCCATTAGGCATTAATATGGATTTTATATATATATATATGGGGTATAAATATTTAGCATTTGGGTGCGGAGCAGTGAAACTGTGTTCTCTAGAGTGAAGAGTGGTACCTTTGGGAAGAGCTGGAGTGATCTAGAACTAATCATCCCACACCAGTATCTGACCTCACTAAGAATCTCACTGCTGAAAGCAGTCAGTTCCTCACATGTTCCAACATCTGTTGTTAAGCCTTTGCAGAAGAGGAGAGACGGTTATTGCAGCAGAGGGGGACAAACTTATTTTTACCTTTTTAATGCTCTTGATCTTGAAAGAAACATTGGATGAACACGTGTCCACAGATTTCTGGCCATATAGTGTGTATATATAAAATCAAACTATTGCTTTAATAAATGTGTTGCTCTTTTTCAGGGGCGATGACCCTCTGCATCACAAACCCCATCTGGGTGACCAAGACGCGTCTAGTTCTGCAGTACAATACCGATCCAGGCAGGAAACCGTACAGAGGCATGGTGGACGCGCTGGTGAAGATATACCGTCAAGAAGGAATACCGGGACTGTATCGGGTAGGACAGCCTAATCTCGATCTGCTTCATCGTACAGACGATTGTAGAATGTTAGGGTTGGGTGGTTTAACAGTAATAAGGTATACCATGGTATGGGGTACCTCTGTTCCATGTCCAAATGGCCAAACAAGTTGCATGCTTTTCTATTTTGAAGCTCATTGACTGATGATGTGGAAGCTCATTGATCGGTGGCACTGATAGAAAGAGGGGAAATTCAGAGCCAAAAAAAACACTTGGTGAAACTAAGGAGCGTAACGGCACAGTGACAGCAGAACATGTTACATTTCAGCTTTCTCTTCCAACACTGGTCACTCAGCACTGTGCTCCCAGATATCCTCTAAATGGGTGTGATTTTTAGCATCAGTTGGGATCAAGCCTGTACTCAGTTGGGTAGCATGTTTGGCATGCCAACTAAACTTGTTAGCTTAGCCAAACACCACAGCACATTTTTGGTTTAGTCTTTCTGTCACTCCTCTTTTGCTCTCTTAGACGTCAGTTTTTATCGACTACACTAGTTTCAGCAGAGCAACAGTTTAAGCCTGAATCAAGCCTGCCTGCTCACTTAGCCAAGTTAGCCAATCAAGCTACAGATCCTGATATCACAGGACATTTTTAATTTCACCATTCTGTCTCTTCAGTGCATGTTTTTTTCCCCAGTTCATTCTCTCAGAGTCAAATCATCATCTACACTTACTAATGCTAACGCTAACCAGCTCCTCTCTCCTAGTTAACATAGAACGCTTGACATTTATTGAGTAATGGCTTGAACATTGTGTTCACTTATTTGGTGACTAGGCAACTGAAGTTTTTGGTTATTTTTGTAGATCATGTTATTTACATATTATATTTTGAAATAATACACAGTAATAGTGTACTGTATCCTGTGGTAATACTTGGAGATGGTTTGAAGGTATGACACACGCAGAAGCCACCCAACCCTATAGCCACATACCACGTACAGTACAGTTGTTGCTTCAGCTCCTGCATTTGTTTTTAGTATTATTATTCAAGTTCTGTTCATCTTCTAACGATGCTAGATAGGCCTGAGATATCATGAGATATTAACTGTCTATTAACTGCCATATAAATAACTGTTATTAACAGATGAATTGTCTTTTATTGTTTGTGAGCAACTGTACACCATAACGTTAAAACCACCTCCTTGTATCTACACTCATTGTCCATCTTATCAGCTCTGCTGACCATATAGGAGCACACTGTCTTTCTACAGTTACAGACTGTAGTCCATCTGTTCATCTTTGTCCCTGAAAAGAAACGTATGACATCATAACCGCCAGCTGCTGTCTTTGGCATTCGTAGAGCGGCTGCACTGGTCTGCCTCAGGGTGGCGCTGTAGCAAATTGGTTCACCCATCAGGTCCTTCATAGTCCAGCAGCCGTAACTATGCCTGAGATGGCCAGAGGTTGGTAGAAAGAGTGAATTCTTACTCTCGGGTAATGTGTGGAAGACCTACCAGACTAGAACAAAGCATTTCCAGAAGAAACAAAAAGCCTCAGCACTACTATGCTGAGTGAGCAGCCAATTCTGGAATAGCCAGCCAACATGGACCCCACCCCCCACCACCCACACACGCACTTCAAATACAACATGTATACATGTCTTTAAATTGATTCTGTTGCACTGTTGTTCATAGACATATTGTTCAAGTTGCACTATCGATGATCTAACTGCATTTTACAGCTAGAAAACACATGAGCCGGAACTCACTGAGTCCAGATTGTTCACAGTGGTGGTGAGTGGAACCAGACATCGGAACAGTTTAGTGCCTCTGAAAGCTCCCTGACAGAAAGATATTAAACGAAATGGTTATGGTTGCACTGTCTGATCCCTGAGACATTGTCTTAAGGAAGCCCTCAGATCAATATATCTGACTGTTTGTTTTGCTGCCGGCTATACCTGCCGCGTCTGCTCTAATGCGTCTCATATCATCCTCACCCGTTGATATCATAAGTCATGAATAATGAGCTCATTCAGTCAGCTGAGGAATCTTTGCGAACATTTCATCAGACCGGCTCACTCGTTGGTGTGGACTCTGGAAATAGGTGACGGATGTTGCATAAGCAGCTGTGTAATAGAAATACCTTCCCTGGCCACAAGGAGGAGCACTTGTGCTAGGATAGAACACATAGGGCATCGGCGATGTAAATGAGTTCTCCAGGCTTGCTCAAATGTGGCTAATCAGTAAATGTCAGTGAGTCAGTGTCCTGAAATGTAGTTCCTTTGTTTTGCCTTGCCTGAATCGACTCTCATCTTTTGTGCTGGGTAGGGTTTCATTCCTGGCTTGTTCGGGACGTCTCACGGAGCTCTGCAGTTCATGGCGTATGAGGAGCTGAAGAGGGACTACAATAAATACAGAAACATGCATTCAGATGCTAAACTGGCAAGTACAAGTTACATGTTCCCACCACCCACCAATGTGTTAAGACAATTTTACAGATGTTGTGTGATTTTCTAAAAAAATGCAGCACACAATTTACATTTACATAACCCAAGACTATATAATATAGGGATTGTGACTCAATGTTCTTTCTCCTGTCCTCTCTTCGCTCCAGAATCCATTAGAATACATCACCATGGCAGCCTTGTCCAAAATCTTCGCTGTGGCCACCACTTACCCGTACCAGGTGGTCAGAGCACGCTTACAGGATCAGCACAATAGTTACCTTGGGGTGGTGGATGTCATCAGGAGGACGTGGAGGTGAGCCAGACAGGCACTCTATTCCTACAAATATATGAAGAATGAATGTAAAATCAACCGAATGTAGAAAAAAAACCCAGGTTATATTAGTCCTGTACTGTAAAACAAACTGTAAATATAATCTCAGATTATATGAATCCTGTGGTATTAAATGAACTGTAGAACATTTGTAACCAAGCTAAATCTATATAAAGCATATGTATTTGAAATCTGACACAGAGGGCACGTATCTCCAGATCATTGCAGTAGATTTAAAGAGGGTTTCTCTCCCATATGTCTGAATTGTAGAGACAGGTAGCCTCACTCATTGCTTGTGGTCGTGTCATGGTAATCCAATAAATCTGTTGGAATGTCTTACAAAAACAAGATTTTTGAAATTGATCTAAATGGTGGCCCGATTGTGATTATTGTTTGGGTTACGCGGTAATTCTATTGTTAAGCTGATATTCCTCTATAGCAAGTCAGCATGGAACTGCGTACAGAGATGCCTATTGCATTTCAAAATTAATGTCTTCCATGATATTTGTGAGGTGTTTCTGAGTCTGTATAATTTACTGTACCACTTTTGGGTAACCCTCAGTCAATATAGACACTTGTGTATGTTAGATGTTTTCTTGTTTTGTTTTGTTTTATTTTGTTTTGTTCCCCTTTTTGTTCCTTTTTGCTGTTTTTCTGTATGTGCCATTAATGTTTATGTTGGACAACTAGAAATGTAATATAAAAAAAATTACTGTTGAAGAAAAACTCAGGTCATATTAATACTTAAATATAAATCAAACAGCAAAACTAATCTCAGGTTATATTTATCCCAAACTTTAAAATGAAATATAGAAAATGACTACAGGCTACATTAATCCTGTGCTATAAAGCCTATAGAAATCACCCCAAATAAGATAGTTTATATTAAATAATATAAATAAGTTTATAATAATATTGTCCTATTTATCATAAAAATGTAATCAGATAATTATATTGTAGTTACAGTTGTTCTGTGTCGAAAAGTTTGAGTCTGAACTTTGAAATCTGTAGTTTTGATGTCAAGAAATGAGAAAACAATGGTAATGTTATGATAATGTTATAACTACTTATAGTAGCTTCACTGTTTTCACACAAAGCAAGACTCCAAGTATTAAATAATTACATAATCTACTCATTTAATAACAAGTTTGGCAAGTATGAACACTTTTTCTGTTGTTTGAATGTCAAACATGAAAAAGATAAAAATGTCAAAGATGCTTTTTCTTTCCATAAAACAAAACTGCAAATTCAACTCATAAGAAAATCTCCTGTTTCACTTACAAAATGTGGATTAAGCACTTAAAACTTGCACTATGCACACACTTTCTCTGCTTCTTTCAGTGAGCTACACGTTATAAATAATTCATTTCAAATTATTAATTATTTTAGAATCGCTGCGACAACTTCCACATTTGTGAGTTAACAGCTAATACCTGTGTCTGCTTTCATTCTATGCACCCTTTTTTCCCCCTTTTCCTAATTTTCAGTCATTGCTTTAGGTACTTTATGACACTGGTTCAGATTTGAGAAGCCAATGTAGAGGATTTTATGGACTATTGAGTTCTAGCTGTGTTCTGCTTCTGTATTGATAACTTATCTGCTGTAACCTCCATTCTGATTGATAGGAGCAATCATTCCAGTGGGTGGCTCTGTAGACTATAGATTGCACCATCATGCTGATTATTGGCATTTCAGTCCTGAAAAGTGCACGCCAAGCCCAAAAACTGTTTATGAAAAGACCCCCTTCCCCAAGTTTCTACTTGGACAGCGTTGTCATGCCATAAGAAGACCGATGGTTTGAATGAAATAGAAAGATGACTGGGAGATATGGCCTGAAAAAATAATTTAACATGATGAATATATACACTCACCAAGCACTTTATTGGGAACACCTTCTTGTATCTGCTCTCATTGTCCATAATAGTACCTGCTCTGTGGAGGTCCTGTGGGGATCCTTACCTCTGAAGAACAGGGTGAAAGGAGGATAGCAAAGTATGCAGATAGACACAAGGCTGTGTATGTGTATATATAGAAGATACACCATATCTATTAATAATTGATATAGAATCACTCATGCCATAATTATGAGAGCCTGGTTGAGATAGTATGTCATAGAGATGATAAACCAAGTCACAATTATGCAATAGTGTCTTGTAATCGTGAGACAGCAGGTCAACATTATGAGGAAAAAAAATATATATATATATCACAGCTATGAGAGTAAACGAGAGTATTTAGACTTTGCATTTCATAAATATGAGATAAATTAAGTCATTTAAGAAATAGTATCTAATTATCAGATATTAAGTATTCGTATGAGAACCTTGAGAAGTTATTAAGACTGGATTCATTTCAAGTAGTGAAAACATGCTGCCTGTCCTCCTGTAATAACAAGGTATTCTTCCCCTCTCTTTCGGCAGAAACGAGGGTTCCCTGGGGTTCTACAAAGGCATGGTGCCCAATCTGATCCGAGTGACCCCAGCATGCTGCATCACGTTCGTGGTTTACGAGAACGTGTCCAGATTTCTCATGGGCCAGCACAAATGAACCGGAGATCAAGGGGTGACCGCACCGAGCTAACCTACAGCGAGTACGTGAACCTTGCGGGAGGGACAACATGGAGCATGACCTCCTCCGGGCCAGACCTGGATGGTATAAATGTGAGCGGAAAATGGATGGGGTGGGTCAGGGTTCCTTTGAAAGAACCACAGACCAATGGTTATGGACGTGATGTGGTTTTCTGTTGTTGTAGAATGTGGACCTGAAAGGAACCAAGTGCAGGAAACTTGCTTTTACCTGGATGAGGCGTACTAGAAAGGTGACTTAAGGCTGTGTGTCTGTCTGTGTTGGTGACCATGCATGACCCAAACAGAACCGGGGGACATGGATGCGTGCATAATAATAAACCTTTCATTAAAAGGTTGTCTTTCAACAGTGCCAAAAAAGAAACCTCTTTCTTAATGTGAAAGGCAGTTGATTTTATTGAAGAGGGAATTCCACCATGTGTAGTTCAGTCATTAATATGTAAACAAAGGCATTCAAGCGGTTCAGTGTGGCGAAACTTACCAACTCTGATTTCCTTATAGTGCTGGTAATGGGAACCAGGGGTCACCATGTCTACAACGCAAATACAGCGTTTTTATTTACTGTACAAAATGAACAGTAAACCTACAACCTACAGTTCTATATGTAATTCTTTACATGCACCCCTTTACCACAAAAGGCCAGGACAGCAATGTGGCATGTTGGGTGGCACTGTTCCTCACAGCAAGAAGGGCCTGGATTCAATTCCCTGCTGGGGCGTCCGGGGTGGGTTCTGTGTGGGTTCCTCCTGGTGCTCCGGTTTTCTCCCACAATCCACAGACCCGCAGTCAGGTGAACTGGAAATGCTAAATTGCCTCCTAGGTGTGTGTGTCTGTGTCTGTGTCTGCCGTGAGATGGATTGGCCGCCTGTCCAGGGTGTTTTCTGCCTTCTGCCCAGTGAGTGTTCAGATAGGCTCCAGTACCCCCCATGACCCAGAAGGATAAAATGGTTTAGATGATGTGTGAGTGAGTGAGTGAATGAATGTCTCAGGCCAGAAGCTGATCATAAAACAATGCATATTCATAACCATCTCACGTAATAACTTTCTGTGAGGGAGCTTTTAGAGCCATTAAAAACCTCTGACGTCTGGTTCCTACTTGAACAATTCTGACTCCAAGTTTCTCTAGAACAGAACTTTTGTCATTAAATCAGTTTAATGACTTTGTTTACATCTTGATGACTGAAAATTTATGGAATTCACCTTTCACAATTTTTTTTTTTTAACTATAATTAAAATAAAATAAAATAAAAAAAAATATATATATATAATAGTTGATATTTAAGATGTTTTTGTGTGTGTTTGAGAGAATGTGTAAAGTGCCTTCAGTTTACCTTCCTTTATTAGAACACCTATGGAAACCTGTTCAGTGCAATGTAATAAACCTGGACTCCACAGACAGCACATGTTCCATTAGTCTTTATTTTAGACCTTATTGCAGCTGTTCTTGAGATGCTATATAAACACTTTCAGAGAGGTACATTTTTTTGTGTTCTGAGCATCATGTGAAAGAATTTACAAATTAATGTTTGCAAGTCAGTTGGACCACTACTTGCGAAGATAACACCCAATAGAAACATACAAAAAAAGGTATAAAACAAACGACACAAAGTCTACAGTACATGTTCAGGTAGAATATTTACAGATTTGTTTCCATAATGCCAAAAAACATTCCAAAGAACTCTCATCTAAGAACTGGTAGTCTAGTTTTGGTCCAGTAATGGGGGGCTTATGTACTGTTTGTTCCAGCTCTCTCTATAAACCTCTATAGACCTCATTCTGTGGTGGGAATCATGCTCATATAAAGAACTTTTTTTAAGGAGCATTTTTTCATCAATGAGAGAAAATGAATGCCATTTTCAGAAAAGACTGCTGTGGTTAACAAACTGTACACTTTTCAATGGATCCACTGAATTACAAGGTTCAAGCAAGCAATCACTCCTGTGTGTGTGTGTGTATATATAGCTACTCAGACTGTAGGCTCCTGCGAACAGAGGAGTTTATCATCTCATTTGTTGCAGCTTGCTGGTTTTCATAGGGCACTTTGGAAAGGTTGTCAGTCTTGATATGTCAGGTGGATGCACGGCAGTGTTAGCTTGCATTTTGCAATATTTCATGTTCAGAAATAAAGGTACAAAATGTACTGACTTTGGCAATGTTTACCACAGGGTACATTTACAAGAATTTTCTCCATCCAATAAAAAGGCTTACACCTGGAGTTCCTCACATTGGTCTTGCTGCAGATTACAAAATGACCATGTGACTTCAAAGGTCCATGGACAGACTTTTAATATGAATTATAGTATGGAAGAAGAGGTCAGAAGTCATTTGGGCAGTTCCTCGATGATCATTCTGGAGACAGAATTCCAGCCAGTTGAGGCGTCACCACGAGGATAGTCACCACAGGTCCCCACCCAGATAGCAACGTCAACCAATCCAGCTCGAACGCCTTCACACAGGCCTTCCACTGAAATATGCCAAAAAGAAAAAGTTAAAAATGAGACTCTCTATTTAGTGGATGTTTATACACTGCAGGCCAAAGGTCTGGACGCATCTAGGCATGTAAAAATTGCTCAGTTATGATGCAACAACCCCAAAGTGGCAATTCAGCTTGTAGAAGTTAGAATTTATAATATCATTCAATAGAGATTTCCCAGTCCAAACCATAGAATTAGGATTAAAGCTAGATTTTTTAGCTGTATTGAAGTGAACTTATTCATAATTGTATTTTTTTGCCTCTACTACTATAGATTTACATGCTTCACTTTAACCAAACCATTATATTTTCTCATATCTGTATTCAAGAAAACGGCTCAATGGCCAGCAGATTGGCAGAAGCTGGTTTATTAATCAATACCAAAGACAGAAGACAAAAAAGAGTATGCAAGCTATCACATAATTTCCCTCATATAACACGCCAATAAAATTATGCTCAAGATCATTCAACACAGACTAGAGCTGTACTTCAAAAGATAACTGCCAGATGTGCAAGTAGGATTTAGGAAATGCGGAGAAACAAGAGACATCATTACTGATGCACAGCAGATTATTAAAAAAGCTCAAAAAGGAAGTTGGCATGTGTTTCGCTGACTACAGCAAACCCTCAGACTGCGTCAGCAACAAACAGTTATGGAATGTCCTCAGGAAAATGGGAATTCCATAACATCTAATTGTTCTAATGAGGAACCTCTACAGAGATCAACAAGCTACAGTCATGATAAAAAAAAGTGGTTCCACATTGACAAAGGAGACTGCACAATACAAGTTCAATCTGTATGCAGAACATGTAATGAGAGAAACAGGACTTGAGGAAGATGATCAAGGATTGAGGATTGGTGGAATAATCATCAGAACCTTCGATATGTAGACGACACAACCCTTATAGCACAAAATCTGGAAGACATGAAGACCCTTATAAATAAGGTTAAAGAAAAGAGGGAAATGAAGGGATCTCATCTTAATATGAAGAAGACTAACGTTATGATGACAAGCTTTACCATCTATGGGGAAGATGAGAAAATGCTGGGCAGCGTTTGCCTACTGTCTACTGGATCAATCATTAACAAACAACGATAGCACAAACAAATCTAACACTCAAGACATGTGACATGGTTCAGCCCTAGGCAGAACAAAGATGGAGGAGCTTCACAATATCTTTAAATGCAATAATTTGTCTGTGCAGAGATTAGAATTGTCCAGGCCGTGGTCTTCTCTGTGGTTCATTATGGATGTGAAAGAAAATAAACAAGTGAGACATGAAAAACATGGATTTTTGAAACTGACAAAGAAATTTTCAGAGTTCCTCGCCTGGGAAAGAAAGCAAATGGACATATGGATCCTTGACCGCATCAAGCTTCACGTGTCCAGATAACCACAATGAAGCTCTTATTTTGGACATTGTCAGAGTAGAACTGATTAATTAGAAAAGACCATTGTACTTTTGAAGTATAATAGTACTACTACTAATAATAATAATAATTATTATTATTATTATAAGATGAGAAAATGTCTAGTTTCGAGTTGCTGCCCATGGGTGCTATTAATCTGTATTCTTAAATTTCATCTATACATCTCTAATAATATACACTTTAATGACACTCGTTTGAGACGTTTGAAAGGAGCGTTTCATGCAGTTTCAGCAGTTATGATCAATAATTATCAAAATGTAGATGTAATGAACAATAACATTTTGAACAATGAGGGAATGTAATGAACAACAAGTGTGAAGGCTTTACGAGCACCAGCGGAATGTTTTGGAAAAAGGTCTTTGGTTTAACTAGATGACAATAAACATGTTGTTTTGCTGGCTGGCAAACTGGCCTGTAAAATATATTTGTGTGCTTCCATTCTTTTTGTCTGTTGTGCAAGTAGAATGCCACACCCAGCACAGACTCTCCTGCAGCAAGATCATTTTAAGAATGTCCCATGAGAATGATAAAATGAGTCTTTTAATCTGGTGCTGAGACATGAGGTGTACACAAACCTTCGGAGAACAAAACCTGAATGCAATCAAACTATTCTCGGTAATACCTGTTGAGAGCTTTTTAGAAAGCTTAAGCATTTCCTGACGCGGAGTGTTCTCCTTTGAATGCACTCTTGAGATACCTCTGTCTTGTGTAAGCTGATGATGACGATGTTTGGAGTGCTCTTCTACAAGATATCAGTCCTCTGCTTGCATCCATTAGGGCGAAGCAGTGTTTTTGATTACGGCTATGATTTGCAAACACGACTGAAAACACAATTGCAATCATGCAATTTGCAGGTGTGCTCTGAATATGTTCTTTCATATGTGCATCTAAATGAGCTTGCTCTCTTTGTACATGAACAACTGACAGAAATGACAGCAATGTTTCACCCAGGAATGCTAAAATCTTTAATAATGAAGGAGAGCTAATAGGAACGTGTTACATTACACAGACAAGTTCATGCTAACTGCACTCCCATTTCATTAGTAATTATTAGTCCTGTTAACATTGAAATGAAGTCAGCCTTGTGTAAAAACGTTCCTATCTCTGTACTGGGTGAACGGGGTCAAACTGTTTTAAAGCAATGGTTTGGCTCAAAGTCAATTTTTTATTCATTTTTCCACCCTTATACCTAGCTCCACCAGCTGAAATCTTGATGCTTAATTTATTTTCACTGAAAATACAAGGCTAATGCAGCTAACAAGTAATGGAAGCTTTCACTGAACCAATTAGCACTGTCAACTGCATCATTAAATTCTCACACATTTGCATTCTCGAATTGCTAAGTAATCTCCTATAGACTTATGTGCGTTCTGGCCCTATGACATACTGTTATCTATAAAAATGAACAAATAAACACTAGTGTTTTTAATGAAAGTAGTTACTTACACACTTACACAGCTTATCCACTTCTATAACTAAAAGTATGCCATAAAGTGGGACAAAGTATCAAAAAACTGTATAGGGGCTGTGTCCGAATCTTACTCTTACCGTATTTAGTATAGGTGGTGTGTCCGAATCTTACTCTTACCGTATTCGGTATAGGTGCTGTGTCCGAATCTTCCTCTTACTGTATTCGGTATAGGTGCTGTGTCCAAATCTTACTCTTACCGTATTTAGTATAGGGGCTGTGTCCGAATCTTACTCTTACCGTATTTAGTATAGGTGCTGTGTCCGAATCTTCCTCTTACTGTATTCGGTATAGGTGCTGTGTCCGAATCCTACTCTTACCATATTTGGTATAGGTGCTGTGTCCGAATCTTCCTCTTACTGTATTCGGTATAGGTGCTGTGTCCGAATCTTACTCTTACCGTATTCAGTATAGGTGCTGTGTCCGAATCTTCCTCTTACTGTATTTAGTATAGGGGCTGTGTCCGAATCTTCCCCTTACTGTATTCGGTATAGGTGCTGTGTCCGAATCTTACTCTTACCGTATTCGGTATAGGTGCTGTGTCCGAATCTTACTCTTACCGTATTCGGTATAGGCGCTGTGTCCGAATCTTACTCTTACCGTATTTAGTATAGGTGCTGTGTCCGAATCTTACTCTTACCGTATTCGGTATAGGTGCTGTGTCTAAATCTTACTCTTACTGTATTCGGTATAGGTGCTGTGTCCGAATCTTACTCTTACCGNTTACTGTATTTAGTATAGGGGCTGTGTCCGAATCTTCCTCTTACTGTATTTGGTATAGGTGCTGTGTCTAAATCTTCCTCTTACTGTATTTAGTATAGGGGCTGTGTCTAAATCTTACTCTTACTGTATTCGGTATAGGTGCTGTGTCTAAATCTTACTCTTACTGTATTCGGTATAGGTGCTGTGTCTAAATCTTACTCTTACTGTATCCGGTATAGGTGCTGTGTCAAAAAAGTATGGAGGAGGACAGGAAGCCAATAAGAGGAGGAATAAAGGCAAGCTCTTTGGTAAGCACCCATTAAAACAAATCCATGTTTGTGTGATAAATAGAAGCAAAACAAGAGTTAACATTAGCGTTGCTTTAAAACACTGGAGACACTCTTGGAAAGTAAAAGGATGAAGCTGGATTCTGAACTCATTTCTTCTACAGTGGTAAGAACTGAAGGAGACATTCAGACATGCATTTTCTGGTGATACATTGTCCCTATAGTTTGGAGTAAAATCTCAACAGGTTGTGTCAATGTAACAAATGGCTCTTTTAACTTTTAAACAACTAAAATGAAAAGTATATTATTTAAATATTAAAATTAAGATGCAATTTTAGTGGTGGATATGAGCTGCTATGTAACCCAGAGTAGTGTTTTTGAGAGCTTTAACCTTTGTCCAAGTGAAAACACCAAAAGTCACGGGATAGCAGTATGTAAATTAATTATGAAGTGGTATTTCCTTAGATGACAGCTTGATACTCCCACACGTGTAACTGGGCAGCATGCTAATGGCATGGCCATGTAAATAATCAGAGTGTGAATGAGGCATGATGGTGAAATGCCTGGACTGGGCTCATGTCGGGCAAACAGGCAGGCCACAGGACCCAGAACGCTCTTCAAACCAGTTCTGGATAGACTGAGCCCGATGGCATGGTGCATTATCCTGCTGAAATATCACATCTTTGTGGGGGTACATTCAGTCCATGAAGGGGTGCAAATTATCACAAAGCAGTGAAATGTAGCGGGCACTGGTCAATGACGTGTTCAGGTGAATCACTGGACCAAACCCATGCCACGAGAACACACCCCAGACCAGTATGGACCACGCCAGCCGGCACAGCGCTTTGTTTTACAATTAAAAATAATTGGTTCCGTGACTAATAGGACCATACCACATGTTTCCAGTCCTTTAGGGTCCAGTTAGCAACCTCACAAGCCCAGGTGAGGCGCTGTCTCTGGTGCTGTGATGTTAACACAGGCAATCTGGTGGGAACACTGCCCTGACCTGCTTGATATGCGTGAGGGGCCTCACACTGTCAAGTGTAGCCAGACGCCACCGGTCACGATCATTAAGCACCCCTCGGCAGCCACTGTGAGAGGTATTGCTTTCTAAGACATATTCCCGTCACACATAACAGTGCGGCTCAAGGAATGTTAAATGCCTGCATAACTTCGGAAACGGCATGTCCCATCCGTCTGGCACCCACTACCTTGCCTCTTTGAACTCTGTCATTCATGTCACCTTGCCATGAGCACACTTGTCAGTGTTCAACCTCACTCACGAGATAACTCCTCACAACTTATACAGGTGTGGGTGTTCCCAAGCCGTCCCCTGAGGTAACACCACTTCATAATCAATTTACATACTGCTATGTATTTAGCTAATCTTTAGTACAAATATTCTACATAAACCTACAGTTACGGAATACAATTACTTTAGTATTCCCACCTTGGTCATGAATTACATAACCAGGTCTATTACAAACTCAACTACTCAGTGCATCATGTAGTGATGCTTATCGACACCAAACATCTCTAAGCTGATTGAGTACATTTGGGATAAAGGGAAAATTTCTGCAAATTTGATTTATTATCTCCTTAATCTAAGCAGATCTCACCTGATGTAGTCCGGTGTATGTTGATGGTGGAGTTGAGTTCTGGGCTGCCCTGGTCCAGATAGATGATGGACTCTATGGGCAGTGGCCCGGAACATTCCGCTCCGTTAAAGGTGAAGTACCAGCGCTGACAGCAGGCTGTCTTGCACTTGAGCCTGAGAGAGCCGCTGAACAGCACACGTAGGGCACTGTCTGATCGCAACTTAGTGAACGTGCACTCCTGCAGGCGAGACAGCAAGTTTAGTTTAGGTGTATTCCTGAAGATGAGGAAACAACACAAATTTTCAAAGGCAGGAAACAACGTTTTTTTTTTTGTCCGTATCATTTGACATTGCTATGTTGACTTTTGTCTGGCTTACTCTGGTTGCTCTTTGTTACTTTTGGTCTAAAAATGCACCATGTGTGACTTTTTTGAAACAACTAAATAGAAGTAACAGTGAATTAGAAGACAAAAATACACTCTTGCCCTGTAACACATAGAAAGATAATATAAAAGTCAGAGGCACCATTGCAGATTTCACTGAATTTTTTTTTTTTGATGTCACACCCACAGGCTCAGAAAGAAGCGACTGGCTCGATGTTTAGGTCTCAAATGCACTGATGAAGATATGATGAGTAGTAGATAATTAATTCACATCCTCAGAAGACATGTCTCTTTGAATTCTTTGTTAATGTGCCCACATTCATTAGACTTATCTGCTTGGGGCGGCAGATCCCATGTTACAATCTCATGTTTTTCCATGTGGTGCATGCAATCACACATGGTGACCAGAGAGGTCTCCAAATCTCCAAAACTTACACGCTGCAGCTTTAGGAAAATCAAACGCATTCCACACTGCAGAGGGTATGTGCATCCTTTTCTTTTTTCGTTTGCTATAATTATAATAACTTGCTAGCCAAGTCTTCTAACTGTCCTGATGATTAATCTAATCAAAAACCCATCAAAAAGTTATTTTTATTTATATCTAATAAAGGCCTAGAACAAATGATTTCAGGTCACTGTAGTAGATGTGAAACAGAAAACTGCTAAACCAGTGACCTTCACTCTTAGCCTGGGAGAGCTACAGAATCTGGAATTTGACATTTTCCCTCCACCAACACAGCTTACGAAGGACTTCAGAAAAAGCTGTTGTGATGAACTGTGTCACAAATACCTCTAACCAAAGTCACTCACTGTGATTTTGCCCAGGTCGATGCCATAGTTGAGGGAGTTCCAGGCACACTGTTTGTAGTTGGGTCTCCAGGGTTCCTCAAATATCTCACTCACACATTCACCTTTCTCCCCCTTAGCCCCATCACGTCCCGGTACACCTGGCGTTCCTGGGATTCCATTCACTCCTGGATTTCCCTCCCTGCCTGGCAAGCCTTGTGGACCCTGCAGACAGCTGGAGTACTGTGACGAGAAAATAAACAACAACCGGATCCAACAGGTTTATTTCACGCTGTAATGGATTAAACAAAATGCTCCAGATCATTAAAAATGCAATTTGGAAAGCTTTTTTGAGAACAAAGTGGTCACCATGCCAGCTGGTTTATTAAAGGCCTAACAGAAGGAGTTGCAAGTATGCTGCCACTGTCAAACTCAGAGGCAGACTAAACAGTACCTTGATGAAACGTGCTGAAGCTCTAATTGCCATGTTTATGCTACCATTGTAAACGCTACCATCAAACATTCAAATATTGTCTCATGCTGTGGTTAGGAAGTTCCTGCGAGGTCTTTAGGCATCTTAAATGAACTGCCATTAAGAATAAGCAAACTAAATAGCTTTCAAATGTGTGGCTTTAAATCTGGTGAGAGATAATCAAGCCTCAGGCAGTAGCACTGCACCACATTTCATATGAAGGAACAGTTTAAGGAAAAATCAAATTCACACAGTTTATCGAATGTAATGGAGTTGTCAAGTGATCTCACACATTCTTGCCTATGTGGTTTCTGATATATCTATAAAAACGGACAAAAGAATGTTAGCATAGCTAAACATAGTACTAGCAACCATTATGAAGTCTGGAATTTGCCTGTATTGTTTACATTACCATAGATAACATACAAGGAAATCATATGTAATTGTCATTTTACATGGTGAGCTATTCCTGTAAGTGTGTACTGAAAACAAAGTTTTATTCCAGGAGCACAATGCATATTAGGGTGGAGGGTTTGCAGCTGGTCAGACATTATTATTATTGCTGGAAGTAGAGAAAAAAAACCATGACTGACCAAACCAAACGTGCCTCCTGTTTACCACCACTGCATGAATACTGCCAACTGCAGAATCAGATTTCACCAAAATAAAGCCTGCTAAAATAGGCACCAGGCAATTTCGAAAGTATGCTATTTGCATTCAGAAGGCAAAGTGGCTTGTGTTTGAGCAATCTCCTGGCTCCAAAAATGGGGTGGGCTGATATATGGAGGTGCAGCAGAACTGGAATGCAGTAGATACAATCGCACTTTTCATATTGCATACGATGCCCTCCTTCCTTAATCTTTCTTAACAGGTTTTAAAATCACCATTAATCATCCGGGAAGTAAATTAGATCCACGTTTTCCCCGGATAGTGGCTTTAGCAGTATAGCATTGCGGATAAGCCTTTTGCTCCATCATCACTGGCTTTCATTGATCAAATAAAAGAATAAAAAAGGTACTCAGAAAAAAAGTCCACCAGAATGTCAAGGCTCATGTCCTCCCTCTCTGCTGCTCTCCATGAATCATGCAGAAGATTGTGAATCATTTATACGTGTAGGCAGTGACGGGCTTCGGTCACCAGCGGTGTGATTTATTTTCCACCCCTGCTGCTGTTTACACAGATGCTGACTGCGTCTCAGGCTGATTCAAACGCAGACGGCGCGCCAAAGATGCCAGAACAATACGCCGCCCACCCGGCCTGCTCAGTATAGAAGACAAGCACTTGAGCCGCACTGTATTTTCCTGAGATCAGAAGTTTATGTGATACATTTGCACAGACTTAAGCTACTGTGACCTATAAAGACTCTTAGTACATCTGCAGCTATGCAGTATTTGCACGTCTGTGGTTACATAAGTGCAGTGTGCTAACAGAAAATGTCAAACTACTTAAACAGCCTCCAAATGATGTGCAAACTGAACAGTGATGCCTACAATGAAAAAATCATGAACGTCTTGTGATGCATTGATTTAAAGGTGACGATTCAACAGCATGTAGTGTTATAACAGTTTATAATGAATTATGATAATGTTCACTGAAGTACGCAGTGGCCCTAAAAGGTATTTGGATGTTTGTGCCATCCTTAAAAATGCATGTAGTTCAATGGCCAACCAAGCTGAATTTATTTTAAACAGACTGTTCCGATACTGTCTGTGTCTTTTTTTGGCTAAGCTTTCTTTCGAAAGCCCGCTGTTGTGATTCAGATCATTATCATTTAAGAAGTTTATTTGTTAACTTGTGCAGGTCTGAGTGAGCAAAAACGTCACTCTAGACCTTCTGGAAGTCTAAGATATGCCACAGTGAATACAAGCTGTAATCTAACCATTTCAGATTCAGTTTTTAGAACTTGAAAATCGTGGAAAATAATGTTGGGCTCTTTACTGAAAGAGTCAGTGTACATTAATGTATGTACATTAATGCACGGGCCCAAAGTGTTCACGGGCCTCTGATTGGACTTGTTTGAGACTACCCCGGGAAGGGGAAATGGGGAAAGAAAATTTTAACATGAAGTTTTTTTAAAATTGTGAAATTTGATTTGTTTTCTTTGAGTGTCCTCACGGTGTTATCTCCAGTTGCATCATATGCTCTTCACCAAACTCAGCCCTCCAATCTCAGCACAGCAACCATGGATATCCTTCAAGCCTCAGTTCATTATCAGCACGCCAGTGTTTAAATTTGAAACACCAGCTGCAGTCAAAACGTGGCCATTTCAAACTCAGATTCCATCCTGTGGAGTGTGTTGTTTCCTGCCCATATAAAGCTGATGATGTCATCATCAGTGTTCTGTGACATTGGACTGCTCACCATGGAAGTATGTGTTTGGCTTCAGGTTTAGGATTTTTAGTTAGCTGTTTTCCTGCCTTTGTATAACTCAGCTGTTTGTGGTGAGTGGACGCATGTTTCATAGTGAAGGTGCTTCAGTGTTGTTTTTTCCAACATCAGTTTTGATAAATTCAATGGATTCATCTAGTTTGGTATCAGCTAACAAACTAAAGAGGGCAATATGGCAAAAATCTAATATTGCAATTCTTCAAGAACCTTTCATGATACGTGAAAAGTCATGTATTTTTTCAGACATCTGATCAGTTGGCAAAGAAAATACAACGAGTGGTGGTTAATTTAGAAACAAACTGTGAACACTGTAAACTGTGTGATTTTCAATATCCAATTAAACAGGAGTAATTTTGCTACCTTCATAATAAAACATCCAGTTGGTCAGTGTTCTACTGTACCGAGACTGATATACACAATGTGTCCAGAAAAGCATGTTGTATTTTATTGTGACATAATTTATCACAATAATGATATAGATTGACATATTTCCCAGCCTTATGATAAACTCTTCTGAAACTCACTGTTCAGCAGTTTCTTACTCAATTTTCCACCTTAAACGGTGCCCAGGTCCTGTAACTGCTGTACCATTTAAGGTGTTATCGAAAATCTGAATAAGACGCCGGAAAAGAGAATCTGGTGAAGCAAAAAAATGGTTTGGCGTCTGGGTTGACGTTCGTGCATGAATGGATGGCAGTACTGGAGCGGTTAACTGGCAGCAGCGGTGTTTGTATCTTCTTCTTTTTTGGATACCATATTTAACAATCAAGCCTTAAGTCAGAAAAATCTAATATTCTGGTTTTCTTGACCAAAAAACAGGCCTGAACCTTCAATTGAACCATTCAGCCCTACATGGTGCCCATGACCCCCAGGGCCCACAAGCTGGTTACAGCGCCCCTAAATACCAGAAAAAATGTATGCTAACACAGATGTTACAATACTGGTTTTAAAAAGCAGGCTGCAGTTCCATTATTTTATTAGCTCAAGTGAAGTGTTGTAGTTGAGCCTCAGAGGGGCGAGGGATCAAGCAAACACTAGAGTCGACTTTAGCAGCAGAACTTCAAGGCCCAGAAATCATTGTGACCTGACACAGCTCGCCTTTCAAACCTGAAAATAGTGGCAGACAAAACTGTTCAAGACAAAGCCTGGCAGCAGGCAACATTGAAAAGCTTAACATTCCACAGCCATAACATTTGACTTGCTGTTGCAAGGTACTCTGTTATACATGACTGCTGATACAACTCCAGTACTTTCCTCTAGCTTTGCCTGCTAGCTGGCTCGTTAGCATGCTTAAGTCTACATGTCTAACAATGACAAAAAAAGGCACTGCACTATGGCTCCATACCACATGTATAACCAGACAAAATAAATACTCACACGTTATATCGTCGCTGTCCAAAGAAAAACAAGTATCTCCAAAATGGCAACTTTACAGGAGAGGCCAAAATCCAAACTGAACAATAATGGAAGTCAATGGAACCAGACGTCTTTCCATGCAATTTTGGGCCATTTCTGTTGGTCCATTCATCATGAAATTTTCACACAGTGTCAACAGCAGCTGCTGTGTTCAAATGATGCATAAAAGTGAAAATCAACAAAAATGGAGATACATGGTTTTCATTGGATAGCGACGATATGTATGTTATGCTCAAACATTCTGCATTACACAATTTGCAGTGCTAAGCTAACCTGATAATAGAATAATCCGCTTCTCACTGTCCCTTTCTTCCCTTCTGTCGCCAGTGACCACTTGGCAACTCATATGAGACATATTTGAGTGGGGAGTCGAGTAGGCGAGGACAAGACAAAATCAGAACCTACGTTTGGTCCAAAATGGTCAAAAATGTTCAAATGCATTGCTGTTAGCTTAGCACCAGCAAACTACTACAATAGCAAAAGAGTGCTAGCAGTTTCTTTCCCTCATATTTTGGGTGAGCTTTGACATTTATGGACTGGAATGCTGGCCCGGCTCTAACAGACATGGTTGCCACTGGGTTTTGGTGTATGTTGTGTGTTTAATCACCTTCAGAAGTACCATATGTTGAAGCTGTACTACCCACTGAAGAAAGGCCATATCCATAAAGCACAGAGTGTGTTGCCCTTGAGGCTAACATGAAGGAGCGCTGTAACATGACCCCAGCGCTGAGGACAATAGGTGGCCTACGAGAGGAGTGGGTCTGCTTTTGCCATCGGGTAGCTGCGCCGTCGCCTGCGTTCCCACCTGCCAGAGTAATTCACAGCCTCATCGGTATGCCTGTGAGCGGGGAGCGTGGAAATAAGGGTCTTTAACCAAGCCATAAATCTTCTCACTATCGGCCAGAGGCAGACCGTGGAGTGAAACGTATTCATATTTATTAAGGGCCCCGGTGCTCTCACACCTCGATGCTTCTGGCACCTTCTTATTGACAGCAAGCTCAAGGATCCCCACAAACAAAGCCACGGATGCACACACAGATAAACAACTGCGTTTGACCGGGGTGGACCACGGCTGCCGGGGCCGCCAGGTCCATCAATTGAAAGCTGCCGAATGAAAAGCACCAGACGAGGAGGCTCATGGGAGAGCCCAGATGAAAAATGCACTGAGGTGAGCCGGCCCACTCCACATGCCCTTACAATGGAGTGAATATTGAATCAATTCAAATAGATGAGCACTCCCCCTTAGCTCCAAGATTTTTCATTACAATGATAAATCTGGTATGATATTTAAGTAATAGAACCATTTACAATAAGATGCTGAAGGGGAAGCTTTTTTTAGATGACGAACTATGATGAATCAGGGAGCTGCGCCGTTTTTTTCCTCCTTCTCCGTCTCTGATAGACTGCGCCCTTGATCTTTTTTCATTTCCTATTGAATACGGCTTGCCATAAGCCAGGCTGAGGCATCACGTGGGCGGCCTCTTTGGTATCCTATGGCCTGAAGTAAACAGGCTAGCCTGGGGGAAAGAAAAAAAAAGAAAGAGGTGGACTTGTCAGAACTCTCCGCTCCTTCCAAGTCCTTGCTGGTCAGACGCAGCTCTTTTAAAAACTCATTCGGAAAGCTGTAGCCATCAATTGACTCTGTTTACTGCTTTCTATTTCCACTCGCTGTCAAAATGCCTCAGAGCGAGGCGAGGCTTTTTAGGATAACTTATTGCAGCTGTTTGCAACACTCTTAGCATTTAACCGTCTGCCGATGATCAAGCGCATTGACTCTCTCAGCATCGCTGAGTAATAAAAATGGCACCATAAGTCATAAAATCGATGGGTTTGGAGCCAAACAGATCGGAACTGTCTCTTTTTAGAGGGAAGGAAATTAGGTGCAGAACACAGAGCATGCTGGAGATGTTTCTAGATGTTTCACAAACAACTTCACAATCATGCATCTAGAGGGTCAACCAGGCGATGAAACAAGAGACGGAGAGGAAGTGAGATGGTAAGAAAGAGGTAAGAAAGAGACAGAAGAGACAGTAAAAGAAATACAATACTACAAATACACACCATCTGGAGAAAAACGGCTGTGAAGTTACAATTAACAGCATCAGACTATTGTTTGCCATTTCCTATGCTCATGTATAAGCCGTTAAGTAAACATTAAATGGAGATTACCATGTTATACTGTGTAGACTGGCTCTCAGCTGTGTGTCTGGTGCAGTTCAGTTTGCCTGTGTGTCCCTCAGTGCACTAAAAGGATTACAAATAACTCTCATCAGCATGTTAGACTGTAATTACTTTTTTGCCACCTACCGCCTGGTAGGAACTGATCCATTAACTTACCTTTAAACCCAACACATTTTAAATCATGTTAATTTACATACTTTAAATCAGAACAGATTTTTGAAGCATTAGTGACACTGCAACTGGGAACACAACTGGTTGCACAAAATCTGAGGTGGTTAGTATCTGCAAACAGGATAACCGATATCAGTTTCCGAGTTTCTGCAGGCTGTAATGGGTTTACAGGAGAGATAATGGTAGTGTTAATGATTTCTTGTTATCTTTATACCAAAGATAGGGTGCATTTTTCTGAAGAGCCTACAGATGTAACACCAAGTAAGCAGAGATACTAGGTAATTAGGTCCATTTCACTCACTTCCATGTACTAAAGTACACTTTTCTGATTAATTTGCAGTTTTCAAAAGCTAATACTGCTACTTTTAGTCAGTGATATTTATGTGAAAACTACTTTTTCTCAGTACTGATCCTGCTTTGGGTTTAAATGAAGAATGTTCTGCACGATTAAACTAGCAAAAACAGAGTGGTTTGCTGTGAAATGTGTGGCTCTAGAAACAAACAAGACTCAGGCCTTGTTCAGACTGATTGCATACAGATTGATTTGATGTCTGAAATGCAATTCCAATCAGATTTGCCTCTGGACGAACAAATCAGATTTCAAAGGTTGGGTTCAGACTGCAAGCAAATCAGATCTTTGCAGATGACCACCTCCATTAACTCTTTTCCACCAACAAAGTGCAAGTGCTTGTGCCCGTGCTGGTTCCCAGGCTCTACTGAACCCGTTAAGATGGGTTCCCCTTTCCACTGGTTTGAGAACTGAGCGATTATGTACCTGGATGTACGCGGTTGTTAGTCCGTAAGTCAGCAGACAACGCATAAAAACAACATAGCGGAACATGTTCAAGTGCAAATTATACTTCTTGCTTGCTGCTGAGGGCATATCTTAGCATCCAGAATCAACTCGGCATTTGTGTGTAGCCCAGAGTGATTGTTATAGATAGCGATACATACGTGTTTTGTTTTGTTTCCGTCATGAAGGTGCACTATTATAAAGCAGTTTCCTAGCTATCTGTAGTGTTTCTCACATTACAGATCTCCTGCACTTAAATGACAAATATTTAGATTTTTTCACATTTTAGCTCATTAGAAGACGGATGCCTCCTGTTGTATGAGTTCATCCATGAGTACATCACCACTGGGATACGATTGTTCCCGAGTTCAGCTGAGTGCAGTTCATCGTGCAGCGCCACGCCCCTTTGCCGCTTGTGTCACAGGTTCCATGGATCCAGACCAGAGAGTTAATGGTGTTGGAACGGCACCGATTTTTCTGGCCATTTTTTTGCGATTTTTCAAACCATTTTTTTTTTGAGGTGGAAAAGCGCAGAACGGTTTGGCAATGGCACCATGTTGGTGGGAAAGGGCTACATGTGGTTAGGATCCGATTTGTAAAAACTGGATTCAATGTGGTTTTCAAAAACCAACCTGAACTTAGAAAAAAGGGCCAGAATTGTCTATAGTAGTTGTGATGTGAACAAGATGTCTGAAGAGTTTAATGCCTAGTTAATGCTCTTTTATGCTTGTTTAGTCAAATGTACTTTTAAAGCATATTCAAGCTTCCAAGGACTTTTTTTCAAATGTTCCCTTTATTTTACCATCATCAGCATTACATGTAAATACTCAAAAGACACATGTAGGTTCATTGGTGACTTTGGCTGGTAGATAAAACTGTTCTAGAACAGAAGATATACTGATAGAACAGTTTTTCTCAGCCCTGGTCCTGGAGGCGCCCTGTCCTATCCTGAACATTTTTAGGGATTCCCTGCTTTAACGCCAGCTGAGGAGTTGAATCAGATGTTTTGGGATCAGAGAAAGCACTAAAATGTACAGGGCAGGGTGCCTCCAGGGTGAGGGCTGAGAAAGACTGGAAGAGAAGATCAAGTGCCTATTTGCGTGGTATTCATGGTGAGCCCTGGTTCCCATCACCACTACTGTAAAGAAACCAGAGTCAGTAAGTTTCTCTACAATGAACCATTTCACTCCAGACCACTCTGAATGACTCTGTTTACATCTCAACCACACAGCAAAATGGGTGGAATTACTCTTTAACTTTACTCTTCTGTTGGTTTAGCTTTGCTGCCTGGACTGATTTGCTGCTGCTCACATCTCTCTTTTCAGAGCTTCAGCTTTTTATTTTAGACCGAACTGATTAAAAACGAGGAGAACAGCCCTTAACAAACATCAGCTGCTAAACTTCCAGATGCTGGATTTGCTCGCTAGGATGTTCCAATCCAGTTCTATAGGGAACTCAATAGAAGGGACCCCCCCCACCCCCCCCCCCCCCCCCCTTTCTCTTTGTCTAAACTTTTTTCTCTGAAAACATAAAAGTTGTTTTAGTGGCTCCTTTTACTTCTAATGAAATCATGATGCCACTGAAGTAAGGACACCTCCGTCTGTTTTGGCCTAGTTAGCTAGTTTACTCACCTTTCCTGGCGAGTAACGTTCCTGACAGTAACTTTGCTCTTCGAGTTCAACACTGAGGAGAAATGAAAAGTACAGTAAAGTCTTACTTTGTCCACGTATTCAATGTCCTTCTGCCGCAGTCCTCTGTTTTTTATTCTTTCGGCTCCCTGGCAAGGAAATATTAAACAGATAAAAAACAGAACTCCTGTCGTTACTGTTAGCTGCTCCATCTTCAAGAGGAGAGTATGAATGAAAAAACTCTCTAACGGCCGTTGCGCGAGCTGGAGACCAATGACTCCGGAGCGAATCGGTTCTTTGAATCGACTCCTTTCCCTAAATCGCTGGAACCGATTCATAAGTACAAACTATTTGCAGCATCTACACCACAATGTGTAAACAATGTTTTTCAGGCTGAAAGACAAACTAAACGAGCAACATAAAACACCACACTGTGAAATGCTAGGTACAAACTCCTAGTTTTTTGCTAACTATATTCTGGGCAACAAATAATTAAATTCATTCATGATACTTTCTGAATATTATAAAATAGAATAGAATAAAATAGAATATAATTATTTATTGTCATTATACATACAAAGAAATTTAGACACTCTTCAAGAAGAAACAATAAAAAGAGAAATATACAATGCAGACAGTAAAGATATTTACATATGGACAGTGCACTCAACTCGAGAATGGGAGTAAACTACAGCAACAGTTGCAATATAATAATAAATAAGTTATGAATGTGTAAAGTGACTGTGCATGGATGTTACAAATATGCAGAAAGTCGACAGTATATGGAGGTAGAAGTCGACAGTATATGGAGGTAGAATTGCACTATGGATAATATGTATAACGTAAGGTGACTGTACATAAATGTGTATAGATGTGCAGAACGAACAAGATATAGTCCAGAGGTAGTAATCAGTCAGACAGTGAGGTGTTGTGGAGGCTACAGCTCTTGGGAAGAAGCTGTTTCTCAGTCTGTTTTCTCTTTGTTTTTGTACGGATGGCCCTGTACCGCTTGCCAGATGGTAACAAGGCGAACCAGGGTGTGTTGTGTCTCTGCTAATATTTCACAGTATCAAATTATATTTAAGTTTCCATTGAGACAATTCTTCCGTTTATTAATGTTCCAGTTCTGATAGTATTTACATTACAAAAATGAGTCAGACAGAAAACAAGTTGACTGAAAGAAGACTTGAATACATGAATGAATAAAAAAATATCATATCATATTGTTTTAATATACTGTATGGGTCGAGTGTGGGACGAAGGAAGGGTTCACCTTTATCCCTATTGTATCCGGGCGTGCTCAAACCCACAGAAAGAAGCACGTCAGGTAGCTAGAAGGTGAACTGACCAGTGGTGGGGTCAAGCCAGCTGATCAGGGCTCCAGTCTGCACGAGCAATCCCCCCATGCAGAAGACACAAATACCCCACACCTGTATGGAACGACCACCAGCCTGCACGATGCCTTGTTGACAACTGGGGTCCATGGCCTCATGGGGTCTGCACTACACACAAACCCTACCATCAGCCTGAAACAACTAGTACCATAAGTCACTGGACCATGCCACATGTTGCCAATTTTCTAGGGTCCAGTTAGCGACCTCACAAACCCAAGTGAGGTGGTGTCATGGTGTTAACAGAGGCACTCTGGTGGGTCTTCTGCTCCCATATCCCAAGCTAAAGAAGATAAGGAACGCTGCACTGACCTGCAGTATATGCACGTGGGGCCTAACTGAACATGGATTTGATTTCTGCTAGAGTCACTTGTCTGTTCACATGGACAATTCTAGCCAGACGCTGCAGATCAGGATCATTAAGCACCCATGGGTGGCCACTGCCTCCACACACGGATTTGTTGGTCATCTCCACCAACGAATGGAGACCCGTCCTTACTTACGTCACATGTGCAGCCGAGCATGAAACTTAAATCATTTGCATGTCTTATGATGACGAACCTGCCCACCAAGTTTCATTCCTGTCAGCGGATTCCGTCCGGGTGCAGCTATTTGTGTAAGTACTTTTTTGACGATGAGACAGTAAACTGTTCCTCCCATCTCCAAAATACACATCTCATGGTAAATCTCACTTAGGTCAGCAGGCGTATGATGAAGCAATTGTTCATTTTTTGGGAGGAGACGAGTCAAGTGCACAAACTGGAATACAAAAACGCTCTTGGCAAAGGGGGCAATACTGCTTCATAAGCGTTATATCAAATCTAGAGCCCTGACATTTTAAAACAGGATTTACTGTGCCACCTTTTTAATGCGTTTGAATTAGGCAATGATGAGGTCATATGAACTGAAAACATTAATATTCGGGACACATACAGCAACATCTATGCAACATTTACTCATGTTCAATGCTCATGCAGCAACATCTATCATTCATAGGCTATTCAGCAACATGCAAGTAACATTTATTCATGTTCAGAACACATACAGCAACGTCTGAAATTTATTCATAGGCTATTCCACACACATACAGCAGCATGTGAGTAATACTCATAGACACACAAAAGCAATGAAGCACAGAGTCACTGCGGTTATAAGAACATCACTTTATCTAACTCACCCACCCCCTGTATAGGATATAGGTACCGGTGGTCGTGGAGAGTCCATTGTCCTGCACGTTTTATTGGATTCATTGCTCTAACATGGTATTTCTCAACCCCAGTCCTGGAGGCCCACTGATTTTGGTGTGTTCCCTGGTCCCAACATGGCTAAACAGGTAATTAAAAGAGCATTAAGTGAGAATTAGTACACTCATCGTCAAAAGAATAGTTGCACCCAGAAGGAGGTGTGGGATTGCAGTGCTATTGGGAAGGAAGATAAAGGTTACCAGGATCAATAAATGATGATAAATTTAGACTCATATGGGCAATATTTATGAAGCTACACATACAGAAGTAGTGTCTCTCAGTATGGCGCCAGACCGCCATGTTTGCTAACACGACATGCCGACATCTCAACATGGAGTTGTAGAGGTTCCTAATGGTGTCCTGTGATAATCCATCCCATGCAGCTTGAATATTCTCAGACAGTTCCTGCAGATTGTTCGGTAGGGGTGGAGGTGGAGTGACACCAGGCCTTCTGGACGTGTGACACCTGACAACAAACCATTCACCTTGGCGCTAACCACGGTGCCGCCACACGGATTTGTTGGTCGTCTCCACCAAAACAAATGCGGGACTCGTCACTGAAGATGACCAGCTGCCATTCTGAATCGCTCCAGGAAAGTCCCCATTCCAGTTTTTGATGATGCTGACGTGGTGTTAAGGGCAGTCGTTTTAATGGTCTGTGTATAGTGTGTACAGCCGTCTGCCAAAGGTGCTGGCACTAACAGGATGACTCATGGAGGGCATCACCGCTCACTGAATGTCCTAATCGTGGTTGTTGGGTCAGTCCGGTACAGTGATAAGGCCTGTCCTTGCTTACGTCACATGCGCGGTCAAGCGTGAACCTTAAATCATTCGCATGTCTCACAAATTTCAAACCTACCCACCAAGTTTCACTCCTGTTGGTTGATTCCATCTGGGTGCAGCTATTTATGCAACTATTCTTTTGACAATGAGTGTATTTTCTGCTCTTGGGGTCCATATACAAATCACACATTGTTCCCCCCTCATGGACACTTGTACACATGCTTTTATTGAAAAGCTGAAAGATACAGGCTCTGACTCCCCTTTCATCTGCATGCAGGCCTTGGATGCATATAGACGCTACAGGTTTCTATATGTAAAGCCAGTGTAATCTGCAGCGTCTATATGCCTACAGGACGGACGTGCATGTGAAGGGTGAAGAGGCAGATTCTGCCAGGCAGTTGAAATTTGGCACAACACTGGCAAAGACAACATCAGAAGAGAAAGACCCATATGGATTTACAAGGTAGAGTAATGATAGAGGATTTTATTACAGTAGGTTTAAACTTTCAAGGCTCATTTGGTGTGAGGTTGACAGACACTGACCAAATCAGTCTGGAATATCCGGAAAAACTAGAAAACTCAGGGATACACAGGGATAACAAGGTAACAGCCTCAATCTTCCATAAATAACATTGGCAGGGATAAACACTCTGGATGATCTCACATCCTTTTGTCTCTTTTAGCTCTCGCCAACTTGCTCAGTCACTCTCTCATTTCCTCTTTCTTGCTTCCTACAATGCTGTCTTCCGTCTCTTTGGAGCCTCTGCCGTGCCGCTACCAAGTTAGCTTCATCTTATAGCTAGCTGAAGACCCATAGTTGGTGACATGGAGCCGCGAAGAGTTATGCTGTTCCCATCTCATGCCGGTTCATGTGGCAATAACAGAGACGAAAAATTAATGTTATTATTAAGTCAGTGTTCCAACAATATGATTTGGAAACTGTTATTTCAAGGTAAAATCATTGCATAATGTTGCTTTAAGAGTTAAAATGGCGTTGTTAAAGCAGGAAAAGCACTAAAATGTGCAGGGCAGTGGGCCTCCAGGACCAGAGCTCAGAAAAAAGATCTGATTATTTGAGTGAGAACCTGGAAACACATGATTTATAAAGCTGACATCAATGAATCGTTGAATCCAATTAAATGCTCGCTTCCGTGAAGCAATCAGTTCGAACGAAAGAATCGATTCAGCAAACTGAATCAAACAACGCGGTCTCTGGTGCGAGTGCTGTGAGAGCACGCGCGTTGCAGGGAGACGGTTGGAGAAGGTAACCGAACTGGATTGTTTGAGAGACAAATATGACGTTTTTCCTAGTTTAAGGTCTCTAATGTTTCTAAACTGAGGTGATAAAGATTCACACAGGTGAGGAAATGGGGTAGTAAGCTGGTATAGGTGTTTTCTGAGCGTTTGTGAAACGAAGCTGAAATTTGCTGCCTGTTGGGCAGCTTGTTTCTCGAATTTTCCCGTTCTACCTTAAATGTTACATTCTGCAGTTACATTCTGGCGCCTTGTAACTGCTGCCCCATTTAAGGTGGAACGGGAAGATTCGAGAAACAAGCTGGCGAATAAGTTACTATCTGAAATGTCCACCTTTTAAAACGCTTCGTTAAACAACACAACGGTTTATGTCCCTCAGAATAACGTTAATGTGCCGGGCGACCTACTTTTGCTTTGTGAACTGCGGCCTAATAATTGTCAGGAAAACCGACTCGAAATTTCTGGAGAGACTAAACAATGTTCCCAGGGATATTAAAAAGCCCATATTATGGACAGCAGACACACATACTACTTTGTATCTCTGTTCAAAGTTGAAGTAGTGCTTCATCCACTTCTAGGGCTGTGAGAAAACATCGCAAAAATCAAATAACACGATGCTGTGTTTTGTGATACTGTATCGATTCTCAAACACAGTATAAAAGCATGCTGGGAAAAACTAGAGGTGCAAAAGTGCCTTAGTGCAATATATCCAAAACAGTTACTGTTTTGCATTGTATTAAAATGTCATGATAAACAGACCAAATGATATTACACTGACTTCCATTATACAGTAAGATAAGACAGCCTTTTATTATCCCACATGGGGAAATTTGCATCGTTACAGTAGACAGATACACAGCAAGAGACTAAAGAGTGAGTTATACTAAATACAAAATATAAGAAATTACAAAAAAAAAATCTCTATTGTTAGGTAAAAAATAAAATACAATAAGAAACTATACAAATTTACATGTGTAATTGCACAGATACATATTGCACAGTTACTGAAAGGTATTGCACAGGTGTTCTATAGATATTGCACAGTTACGTTCTCTTATACCAGCGACATGAATACTGATAATCTTGGCAGTCACCTAAATACTGATGATATAGACAGTCATGTTGGCAGTCAGTACAAAATGTATACAGGTGATGAGTTGCAGCAGCAAATATTGCACAATAATTGAGTCTATATATATTTTTTAACATTATAGACTCAATTTAACTTTTTAATAATTTTTAACATTATGAGTTAATGTATTTCTTTCTCTCGTGCAGTCGCTGTTTTGGTGATACAAGGTTTTATTCCATCTGTGGCGACACATGGAAACTGAGGTGCGCAACAGATGTCACAAAACCAACATATTTACATTTATCCGCCAATTTAGCCTGTAGTAGTTTAGCCCCGCCCATTTATGCTGAAGTTTTAAGATGTGTTTTGACTGCTTATTGGGATACGATGCAAGGAAGCCAATTAAAACCGAGCTCATTTGCACATTTCTTAAAGGCACAGTAATGGCAGCAGTCTGTTTAATTCTCAGGGGTACAGAGAGGTTGGAAATGATTATATTAGAATGAATTATGGATGATTTTAATACACAAAGCTGCACAGATGTTGTAAGTGGAGGGAAGTTTAAGTAAATTTAAGATGCGGTGTATTATTAGGAATTGATGATGTTAATAGTAACATTTACTTGGCCAAATTCTGATGGATTTGTATTCTGATGTGTATTTTCAGGGGATATATTTGTGTATTTGTACAGAAAGAGCCTCATTTGTGCTCCGTTCCATTTGAGTCCTTCATGTTTATTTCATAATTCCATTCAGTTCTGTTCCTCACAGAGCAAGTCATCCCAAAAACAGAGTAACGGATCTTACCAAACTTCAGTTGCTGATATATGCTGTGTGTTCCACTGCAGTCCACTGCAGTGGCTGCTTTTGGAGGCGGCTATTGTTACTTCTACTTAAGGCCTTTATTTTGTTGCGGTAAGAGTACTTATGCTTGATGATAGGCTCAGGCTATTCTGCTCATCTCATTAAATCTGTGCCATGTCCGATACGGGATTCCTGGATGTTGGTTTTGGGCTGGATTTTGGTTTGTTTTCAACATGTTTCAACAAATCTCTGATCTCTTAATGAGCTAATCCAGCATGAACCGTTCCTGGCGTAGGGATTCTAGTTCTGCCAGCACCAAAAAGCTGCTGATTAAACAAGGGCTTCTGCAAAGCACTTAATTGCATTCACTGGAACCGGAGCTTCTTATTGAGCCTCTAGTGTTGTTAATATTTCATGATGCACAAATATTTGACAACAAGCAAGCAATTAATGATGTAACAACAAAACAATTTATATCAATGCTTACAGTCGTATGCTACCTTTCTGTCATCCATCTTCTCCAACCGACCGCTAAATGGCCAAATTAGATTTCTATGTTCACGTCTGCCAGCATAACTAGCAAGTAGGCTGAACGTGGACACTAAGGGCCACCTTTAAATAGGATTGCAGGCTATAACAGTAATAAGGTTTTTAAAAATGATGACTCTATTTCAAAATTGAGAAAAATTGAGTTAAATTTCTGTTCTAAGCCTGATCGACCAAATAAACACATTCTACCCATTTATAGTTTAAAGGGGCTCACTGATTGGTGTTGGAGCGTACTAATAATTGATAGAAATGCTCATAGAAGGCACATTGTTTAGCAGAGCCTTGCATAGCAGACCCCTGCTATGGAATGCATGCTGTAACAGCACCGATCATGTTCACTTTTTCTTTACTTGTATAGTAAAACATAAACATCTTTAATCACACTTGGCATCAGGTTACTGTCTCACTAACAGCTTGCTATTCGAACTGAAAGTTACAAGCTGAAAAACCTGAAGATGTAACATTAGCTGAGGCAACAGACCATTCATTACCATTTTCTGTTTATCAAAAAGACTGCCTGGCTGCCTTTCTCTGTGTAGTCTTTAAGACACATGTACTGTGGGTTTCTGTAGTTCTAATATATCTTTGATTTAACATAGTAATGGCAAAATGCACTCTGTGCTTGAGGTGGTGAAAGAAGATTGCCGGTTCTCCCCTCATTCACATGTTGGCGAGTGTATTGGCTGGTATTAGCAAACCATTATTACATTGTAGATTTCTACAGTGAGTAAAAGATACTGGGAGATATTGCTAATGTTCACAACGTGCATTTTTTCATTCAAAGGGACTATTTACAACCAAAACTAATATTGTCACTAATAATAATAATAACAATAACAACAACAACAACAACAACAAATAAATAATACAGTCATTTAATAATGTAATCGTTGTATGATAGTCTGTATTACTTGTGTGTACTCTTATATGTGTGTGTGTGTGTGTGTGTGTGTGTGTGTGTGTCTTTCAGTCGGCTTAGCTAAGAATTTAATTATTAGTTGTCGTTTACAGTATTATGAACCTAGTCTTTCTTAATCAAAAAGCAGTTATGCTTTATTTATTTATTTATTTATTTAGGGTGATAAACACGAGATAAACATGGTATGATCAAGATTCTGTCCGATTATATTATTTATTATTTTATATATTGTTTTTAATCTGAACAAGCAGTGAGCAATCGTGGTGATAAATACTTTCGGTTCTGCGTCAATACGGTGAATATCCATGGCCATACCGCCTTTTTTGAGCATTCTCTCTTCTTGTAGTTCCAGTGTTGATTGCTGGTGGTTTTTGTTTAGTGAATGTGTGCTGGACCAAACCCACTATCAAAATAAAGCAGTTACGGAATTGGTTGAGGAGGTGCAGTGTTGCAGTATTTATACGACACATCTACCAATTGTTACAGTATATTGATTTTCATTTACATGTACACGTACATACAAGTAGTGTTACAGTCTAGACCGCTAAAAATGAGTCTAAGACAAGCTTTGGTGGTCATCTGTTTGGTTGTGAGTTGCAAAAGTTTGTGAACCCCTAATGCAGTTTTTTATTCTGTTTATACTGGTTTTGTTGATATTCAGTAATAACTCAGTTTCCAGTTGGAGACAGATGGAGTCTTCACAGATGGAGACACGGCACTCTATCTGGTTTTGACACAAATTTTTTGTGTCTATCTTAAAGACAGTTTATTGTCCAGACCACAAAAATTATGTAAAAGACATCAAAGACACAAAAATGACATCATTTGTGTCTGTTAGGGTGTGTCAGAGCCTGTTACCTAAAATTTGAAAGGGCACAGACGTTGTTGTGCACGCTAACCGGATAGAAGCTCAAGTTCTAGGTTCTGAATGTGGTAGATGTCTGTGTTTACTGTCTTACTGCCCTGCTGCTTTATGTGTGAACAAGTGCACTGGACTTTTTTTTTAAACTGGAATTATTGCTTGATTGCTGTAGCGACCCTGTAGCTTAAATCCCTACTGTTAATGCAGCGTCACTATAGCAGCTGTTTGCAGTGAAGTTTTAATGTTTTATTACTTGCATTTTCTTGTGTTTTTATAGAAACTACCCATGATGTTCTATCCTGCTGTTTTGTTGCAGGTGCAGGACTATTAAAGCCTACAGTGCTGAGGCATCAGTTGACCACAGTTGTTTTTCTCGAGCAAAACTTGTCGACTGGTCCAAATGAGGTCTTAAGACTGAGGCCAGACATGAGTACGACAACACTCTGTGCAAGTATGTTGGCAGGCAACTGTCAGCTGTGCACAACATTTGCTGATTCACAGAGGCTAAAGTATTTTGCACATTTGCAAGTTGTGTTCTTTGTATCATATATATTGTACATCAAATGATTCTCAAGGCAAGTCATTTTAGGCTAGTTTCTCATGGTAAATTTATTTATATGTCGCATGTTGCATACACAAATTAAATTCAGTGTGCTTTTACGTAAATAAAAACAAAAGAATAGAAAAACAAAAACATTAGATAACATAAAATATTAAGTAGTAACCTTACGGCATCTCAGTGTCATTTGCAGAGATCATTGCAAAAATAACTAAATAAATAAAAATATTGTGCAAAAGATAATGAAATTAGAATAGAGTATGAAATAAAGGACTAAAAGAAATTAAAATAGTGTTACAATAAAGTGCACTATTAAACCAAGGCCCAGGAAAACAAGAATGACTTAAAGATGGTTACATTAGGAGCATATCTTACCTCATATGGGAGTTAGTTCCAGGAGTTGTCAGCATAATGATTGAATGCCATCTCACCCTGTTTGGTTCTGGTTTTGGGCACAACTAACTGATCAGTCTCCAGTGATTACAGAGAGCTATTGGGTTTGTATACTTACTCTTTTGGGTCAATGTCATGTATATACAATACAGCACTTTAAAGTCAGTTTTGTGCTTTATTAGTAGCCAGTGCAGTTAGACTTGAGAACTGGAGTGAGGCGTTCTTTCCTCATAAGTATTGTGGAAGCTGAATATATGCAGTATATTCTGAATAAGCTGTAGTTGTCTGTGTGTGGTTTTAGGAAGACCACTACAAAGACCATTGCAGCAGTCTGGCCTGCTGGAGATAAATGCAAGACTTAATATTTCTAGTGTCTTGTTTAGACAGGTTTTTAAACTTTATTTTTTTTCCTCTAGATGGGGAAATGCTGCTTTTGTTATTATTACTTTTATTCAGCCTTTAAAATTTAGACCGGAATCTATTGTTATGCCAAGATTTCTGACTTCATCTTTAGTCCTTAGAGCTCTGTGTCAAAATAAGCACTGACCTTATGATCTCAAGTTTATGCTTATTACTGCCAAATACAATTACCGCTGTCTTTCCTTTATTTAGTTGAAGAAACCTTTCTTTCATTTAGTTATGTATTGACTCTGGGTACTAACATGAAGAGCCGGTGGGACCATAGTCATCAGGCAAGAGAACTAAGTAGATCTGGGTGTCGTCTGCAGAGCTATGGTGAGAGATTTTATTATTTTTAAGGATTTTTCTCAGTGGTAGCATATAAAGATTGTACAGCAAGGGCCCAAGAATGGATCGTTGTGGGACACCAGAAGTCAACTTTTACTGTTTAGATTCTTGATTGTTGATGGCAATAAAATAGCTAATACCTAATTTCCAAATATGATCCGAACCAACTAAGAGCTGTTCTAGTCAGCCCTACAGTGTATTCCAGTCTGTCTGGTTAACAGTATTAACTGCAGCACTAAGTTCAAAAAGCATTAGCACAGATATTTTGCCAGTGTCTGTGTTCATACAAATGATGTTCAAGACTCTTATAGGCGTGTTCTCTGTGCTGTGATGTAGACAGAAACCTGACTGGAAGCCATCATAACAGTATTCATTTAAGAATTTGCTGAGCTGAGTAAAGATAACATTCTCAATAAGTTTATCTAGGAATTGAAGATTAGAATGTAATTAGGTCTATAATTATTAAGAAAAGAGACATCTAAAGTGCTCTTTTTGGTTTTATCACAGCAGGTTTCAGCACCCTAAGGAAGATGCCTTAAAGGAGCAATCCATTCACTATTTGCAATAAATTCACTGCCAAGCTGCTTAGGACTTTTTTAAAAAGTGAGTGGGCCAAACATCAGGAACATATTTAGATTCTAAACTGTTTCCTGTAGTGTTTTCAGGTCAGTAGCAGTGAAATTGCTTTGTGATTTTGAGCTAGTACGTCTAGACTAGTGGCTGACATTAGATTTTATTGCTAAAGAATGTTGCAAATTTGTTGCATTTCTCCTGAGAAAAGAGTTCTGGGTCTACGTGTAATGGTGGGAGTGTTAGTTTGTCAGTGATCGCAAATAGGGTGTGGGCATTATAAATGTTCTTCTTAATGAGATGTAAGACTGGTTTTATTTGTTTAGATATTCAGTCTCCCTTCATAAATTTAGTGTGTTTTCACAAGTCCAATGCAATATTGTAAATTGTTATCATTTCTTATTCAGCTTTTTAAAATGAATTTCACCTTGTGAAATACACGGCCACCCTCATCTAATGTCTGTTACAAACACTGGCGAAATCAGACCAGCAAAAACGGAAAAAAGACCCTCGTAAGGTAAACGTAGTGTCTGAGAAACAAGTCCACCATTCAATATTTCCTCCCTCTTGCCCCCCCGATCCACAGCCCCTGGCTGTGTCCCAGTGCTGGCAGCGAAATAAGAAACCGTTAGCATACTGTAAGAAGCACTGTTGCTCCTCTGTGGAAGTCGTCTCCCGTCTCAATGAGCTCTTTCTCCTCCGGCTGCTGCTGGCAGACCTGTGGACTGATTCCAAGCACTGTAGGTTTGGGACATCTTTGTATTAGTTGGGTTTTTCCACACCCCTTCCTTTGGGACGTCCAGACGTTCCAAAGTTCTGCTGGATCCCAGTTCCAAGTCTCTGAACCATGTGATCAAGACCAATGAATACTTTGTACAGTTGTGTACAGGACAACTGTAGGCCATCTGTAGAGCAGGTCCGAGAGTCTGTGGTGTTCTAGGCCAGACCAACGTTATTTTACCCCTATCCGGCAAAATATGTTTTATGAGTATATATATATATATATATATATATATATATATATATATATATA
>CM067497.1:21034470-21093964 GCA_034552555.1 Semaprochilodus insignis
AGTGTGAAGGTTCAATTAGCAGGTAAGAGCACAGTTTTACAGTTTTGCTCAAAATATTGCAATGCACACAACATTATGGGTGACATACCAGAGTTCAAAAGAGGACAAATTGTTGGTGCACGTCTTGCTGGCGCATCTGTGACCAAGACAGCAAGTCTTTGTGATGTATCAAGAGCCACGGTATCCAGGGTAATGTCAGCAAACCACCAAGAAGGACGTTTTCCTCCACCAGCATCACGTAGTGACCTGGCCACTATCCTGCAAGAAGAATGGCTTAAAATCCCTCTGACCACTGTGCAGGACTTGTATATGTCATTCCCAAGACGAACTGATGCTGTATTGGCCGCAAAAGGAGGAGGAGGTCCTACACCATACTAATAAATGATTGTGGTCTAAAACCAGGTGTTTCAGTTTCATTGTCCAACCCCCGTATATTCAGTTACAAAACTGAAGTTTGACAGTTATTTGTATATGATGACGGAAATCATACATACAACCTTCAGCATCCATATGCCTGTATTGCATGCATGTGATGGACAGTACATTTTTGACTTGACAGCAGTTGCCTGCCGTGTTCAGCTGCATGGTTAAGTTTTGTATAATTTTTGTATACCTAACACATTGACAAGGCTGTGCAACCTTAATAGAGAGCTGGGTGTATGTTGTGCAGATTCAGAGAAGTTTTTGGGATGTACATAGAAAAGTTTGGATGCAGTTTGAGGTTGACTGTTCACTTCTAGTGTTTGTTAGCAATGTCAGCCTGCTAGCTTCAGCGTGAAACTAAACAAGGAAAATCTGGACACTAAACATGTCTTGGCTGATCAGCAACATTTGGGTTAAATGGAAATGTATAAAAATACATGTAATACATGTTTTCTAAATACATATCATCTCAGTAATGAGTTACGTGTTGGAGCAGGAGAAAGTCTTACTGCAGGACCAATTTTCTATAGACTGGTGTGAACAGAAGCTGTTGGGTTTTGTGGTGTACCAGTCGCGGAGGCGAGAGAGTTAGAACAGGGCCTGGCAGTCTGACACCCAGGGAGTCGTACAAAAGAAGCCATTTCATGTGTCACGCTGACATCAATGGAAGCCAATTTTGACTCTGGGCTTTTTTTTTCTTCCCTCCGCTCCACTCCATATAGTCAGTGAGCGGATAGAAAAGTCATTCCCCCGTGACAGACAGCTGGGAGACACACGGAGCTCAGGAATCTCAAGCAGGCTTCAGCCTCGGTGACTGCGGCACACAGGGCATCCACTGACTCACACTGCACGCCTCAGCTCCGTTTCAGCACCAGCTGTCACTCGCCCCACACTCATCCCCGCCACAGCTATGGAATGGATTTACCAAATACACAATAGGTACAAAAGTGCCCAGATACTGCTTATAACCAGGGGTAGAAATGGGCCAGAACATGACAGAACAGGCTTTCCAGCTCAGGTTAAAAAAAAACTGTTTTAGAATGAAAATGTATATTTTTCATGAAATTGTATGAAAGTGTGTATTCAGCCAATGGAAATTCACGCTGCAGCAGGATCCTCCCACCTAGTCTCTATAGTAATGCCTGCAGTGTGTTCGGAATGTAAAGAGTAGCTAAGAAACTCTACAATCAGTAAAAGAAAAAATGTAGTGGTTCACCTTATAATTTTCAGCTCCTGAAATATCTTGGTATTTTAATGCAGGAAGTGCACTAGATTAAAGCATTTATTGGAGGTATATTTCAGCATGAGAATGCACTAAAAAGAGGCACTTAAAAAAATCTACACCTCTCTCTGTAAAACCTGGTTATTTTTATTAGACGGCCTGGGAGGTAGTTACACTAATGCTAGTATTTATTAGATCATAGATCAGTGGCTAGGCTAACAGTCAGGATTTGTTGACACCACAGGGATTCCCAGTGGTTTTGTGTTGTATTTGCATAATGCATGCTGGGTACTGTAGTGAGACACAATACTGCATGATAACAAATTTCATTTGTAGCATTGCATGGTGGGGGAGATTTAACTAGGTAAAACATGATGTTATTGCTTGACATTATTCTTCTACCCCAACTGGTTTTTAGAGTCAGTAAAAGTCATTGTTTTAATGAAAGATTACAGAAAAAAAACATAAATATGGTCTTTTAAATGATCTCAGATGCTAAATTGTTCTTAAAATGACCAGAGAAATTAACTGCCAAGATTTGAGTTTAGGTTTTCTGCATTAAGAAATCACCCTTTTGGCACAAGACAGTGTTTATAGCCAGTATATAGAGAGATATGCTGTTCTGAAGTCACCTTAGACCATTTTCCCACATAAGCATTTTACAATGTCACCACAAGCTACATCAGTAAAGTCTCTCTCCAAGCCAGTGACTGAGAGGGACAAATACATGCTTAGCAAGATAGAAACGTTATAACAGCTCTAGCGGAAAGCTTAGCGCAGCAAAGATGGTCCGCTTTTAAAACCCTGGATTTGGGTTAAAATGTTGGAAGTGCAGGTGTCTGGACACTTTGACATATTTTAGTATAAATAATCTGTGTTAAATCCTGTAATTATGCAAGACCAATGACGTGACCCATTACAATGCTGTAATCCCGGCCAACATTGAGCGTTCCTGCTTTTAAACAAAGCCTAAACCTCGGCGCACACGAATGGTAGATATGTACAGTGGGAGTCTTATTTACATGTAAATTCCGCCACGCACCACAGGGGCAGATGATAGAATGAGTCTATGCTCTATATAAACCTCTGAAGGATGGCACCTAACAAAGAGAATTCTGCAATTGGGACAGTGAGGTTACTTATTTAAGAAGGCGCATTGTTCCGTGCTTTTAGTACTAGATCTGCTTTCCGCTGCAGTCAGCTTTTATGTAAGTAGATCAAGCTGTATAGCCTCCAGAGTGGACTGCTGCCAAAAAAAAAAAAAATAGAAATGTCAAGTTTGGGATTATACAGAAGGTTTGTGTATCACGTGTAACGTTTTGTGTCAGGATTGAACACCAGAAAACACTCTCTTTGGGCAAATCTCAGAAAACATTGCATCTAAAATCATACTAGCATGCAGATTCAGATTCAGCGCTTGCAATGACCAGCATGATCTCAACTCTGTAATGCTAATTGGCTTCCTGCTAGCTTTCTTTCATTGCTATTATGATAAGCCATAATGCTAGTATCATAGGCTGTTCTCATCTCATTAGCAATAGTAGCATTTTGATTAGAAATATTCCTTTAAAAACTGATTAGCATTCAAACTTGGAAGCCTCTTTTTGCTTTGTTTCTTTTGGAGAGTGTGGACGCAAATTGCATTCAAATTTCAAGCATGAGAGGGTCATTACAATGATAATAATAATAATAATAATGATAATAATATGGCAGTGTAATGCACCCTCTGTGAGCCATGAGGAAAGCATCAGAGAGTAGAACAATCTGAGTGTAGAAAACTGGGGAGGTAGTAAAACAAAAGAGATGTAGATGGCGGTGCCCAAAAGAGAGTGGACGTCAACCCCCCCAGTCTCCTAGAGGAGAATTATTCCTTCAGTGCTCTATGGCTGCTTTGTGTTATTTCTTGGCAGGGCAAATGAAGGTTTTGATATTGCCTTCTGCTGACAGAGAGATCAGTCACAGAAAAAGGATTACTGTCAAATGGTTTAAGCAGGGTGAAAGTGGCACACTGTCAGTATGCAACGCAGAGGGTCTGTGAGATTCTCCATGCAAAACTGTGGGAAGCAAGAGTTTGACTTCGCTGCTTCTTGTTGTTGTTTTCAGTTTTGGATGTATTACAAAAGAATTGAATTACTCATCGAAACGAACTGCTGCCATCTGATTAAATATCCACCACCAACCCCGACCCAACTCATCTGAGGAATTACTTTAGTGGAAGGTAATTGTGTTGCGTAGCTGTGTGGCGTTTGCTGTTGTTTTGCAATAGCTTGCTTAGGAAATTACTGTTTTTTCTGGCTCCCACTCCACAACAAAGCTATAGAATGACTTTGAAAAGACAAGAAGCCTGAAAACATTTTCTGACAGGTTTTATGTGCAAAAAGGACGCAAAATCATGATTCATTAACACTCATTGTCAAAAAAGAAGTTGCACCCAGAAGGAAGTGTTGGATTGGTTGGTTGTCTCCACCAGGACAAAAGCGGGACTTGTCACTAAAGATGACCCGTTACCACCAATTAGTCACTCCATGACAGTCTGGCATGACACCATTGCAGTCTTTGGTGATGTTCATGTGGTGTTAGGGGCAGTCGTCGTGACAGTTTGCATGCAAGTAGTCATTACACAACACACATTTTTTTCAAACGTGGACTAGTGTAATTACTCTAACAACATGCCTCTGAGAAGACAACAGGTGAGGAGCGTGGTGAGTTAAAAAGTCATGAGTGGCTGGAGAGGGAGCTTAAGACCCTTTATTCCTGTAAAGTTTGAAGTTGGTTACTTCTATTTTTGCCAAGTTCTAGCAAAATTCCTCCAGCAAGCGAGCAGTTGTTCAAGGCTGCCCAGGTCGTCCCTGAGTTGGATACAAACTTGCAGAATTCCAGGATCCATATATCTCCTTCCCAGAAAGCTAGTAATGCGATCCAGAGCTAGTTGAAATAGGCACATCATGGTCTACTGAACTGTAGTTTTGTCACTGTTTCGTCACTGCACAAGTATTTTTCGTCTTCTGTGGGATGTATTTAAGGCGTAATCAGTGACTTAACTTTTATATATATTTCAGATATAACTGTTGACATTTTTTTTTTGTTTGTTTGAAATATTTGGACTGTGCTAAGCTAAGTAAATGACATCAACATGTAAAGTTATGATGTGTCAGATTTATATCCCATCTCACTAGTAAACAGTCAAACAGTGTGTAGAGGTGTTCTGTTAGTATGTAGGATGTTGCCACAGTAGCGGCCTGCTGTGGCTTCACTTCCCTCAGCACAGGTTCATCCTGGCTAAAAACAATGTAGATAAAAGCTCAGCAGGTAAACCTGTGCATTTGTGTGGCTATTTTTGCTTTAGGATCCTGGGTAGCGGGAAAGCTAGCGTTAGCTTGGAGAGAAGGCCTAAACAGCTTTACATGCAACCACGCAGACTCAGAAAAATAGAGACTGGGCAGGTTAAAGAGCTGTTACCTTAAGCTGCTTTTAATTCATAACTTAAGCATGAAACGTAAGAAGGAAATCAAACAACGAGGCTGTTGCGTCCTCACAACAATGGACTGATCACACCAGGGCCCAGCCCTCAGCAACACTGAATGTGTTTGGAATTACCTAGATTGAGAGAAGTAGAAAGTTTAACCAACTTTAAAGACTAAACTTTGAAGATGTGTCTGGAGATTTCCTTGAGAAACTGAAAGTGAGTCTCCTGAAAAGAATGGAAGCTGTAGTAAAGGTGAAGAGTGAACATTATAAATACTGGAATAAGGATAATGTTTTTTTTTGGCTCTGATAACTACTTTCTGCTTTTTTTTTTGATGTTGAAAAATGATTAACTTTTACATAACAGCAGTTTTCATGGGATTTCAGTTCTATACCTTCAGAAACACAGGTCCCTCTTACATATGTATGCTTGTCCCTTATTCATATGCATTTGAGGGAGGAACATGCAAAAATAAGTGTGTGTCTGTAAGATTCACTAACATTTCAGTGGGCAGTTTTTCATGGATTTTTTTGTTGCGTTATAAAACCAGATGTATTAGTAGCTACACAGTACAGGCTTTAAATACATGCTGATAGAATATCTGCCAACAAAATAACACTATTTAATTCTCAGAACTCCTCCAGAGTTCACCTACTGACTCCTCTGGCACCGACTTTCCACACCTTTATTTCCTAAAATCAATATTTTGAGTCAGAGCAGAATTACACCCCAGTAAAATGTTTTGGTGTGGAAGAGCTTCATTTATTAGCGTCACTGTCTCTTTATTTTCTATCTTGTCCTAAGCTTGACGGCTCCACTGTTTCCCTGTGTCTTAACTTACAAGCACAGCAAGTCCCGCGTGTGCATATTTTAACTCGGTGCCGCTGAAGACCTGCTGCCCACGCTGGTTGAAGGCCACAGTGCAGTGTTATGTAAAATAGAAAACAAAACAATAAACCCGTGAGTTCTTATTTTGCTGTTAATATAGGTCACATGGCTATGTATTATCCAGGAGCATGTATGAAAGTAGCTAAATCTGGAAGGAAAGATCAGATTTTTGTGTTCTGAAAACAAAAAAAAATGTGTTTTTTCAAAAATGTACTCCAATGGTGCATCATACATTTCAGAGTTTACCTCAAGGACATTACACTCAAATGTATCCCTTATGTGGGGTTACAGTGGTCAAATACGCAGTGATCTTAGCTTACCTAAAGTGTTGATGAGGTGGCTCATATTAAAGCTATACTTTTCAGACAAATCGTGCTGTATTGTTCATGAAGTATTGTTCATTATTTCATAATGTTAGAGAACTTAAAAGCACTGTTTGTGTAAGCTTGCTAGCTAACTAGCTAACGTAGTTGGGAGTGCAGAAACCAGTTACAGTAGTTGTTACAATGAATTACAACCAGTTACAATGTTGTTGAGAAACGTAGATAGATACTGTATTGATCCCGAAGGAAATTTAGCAGCTAGTAGCAGTTAAACTATACAGCACAGTAATACAGTACAATAATAAGGGTGAGACAGTAAGAACAGAAGTAAGTACAGGCTCAGCAAATTATTAACTATAAATATTAGCCTCAGCTATAGATAAATATCTCACTTATTACAATAAGGCAAGAATATATACAAAAAATCTATCTACAAAAATACAAATATCACTGTAGAAGTCATGACATGTAGAAAATATGTAAAAACATGCATTAAGATACCAGAGATCAAAGACAGTGCAATAATAAAAAATGTGCAAGGGGCGCAGGTATCGGCAGATTTTGACAATACTGAATAACTATGTGCATACATATACGTGAACCTTAAAGGTTCCACTATTTTTATTGTTATAGCTCAATAGAACTAACCTACTGTAAACCTCACACACTGTTGTTTCTCCTTCAAATACAAATCCCGCATTTACAAAAGAAGACGGTAAAATGGGCCGATTCCACAATGCTAAACTGTCACGTAACAGATTTAGTAATATTTACACCCCCAACATTTACATATGCTAGTCCACGAAATGACAACAGAGCAACAGTAATGAATATGGTGAATTATATGCTGAAATCTGTGGTTCCAGGCTGTGAAGGGGATGGCAGGACTTTCTAATACTCTTCAAGTATTAAAACTGTCCCTAGTCAAGTATTAAAAACTGTTCATAGTCAAGTATTAAAACTGTCCCTAGTCAAGTATTAAAAACTGTCCCTAGTCAAGTATTAAAACTGTCTCTAGTCAAGTATTTAAAAACCGTCCCTGGATCCTGGACAACTTTAATATCAAAATGTTAGATTGTCCTGCACTTTTCACCCCAAACAATTTCTTGAACCTTAGACAATATTAAGCATCTTCGCTCAGAATTTGACACTGAAGAGACTGATAAGAGGAGCAGTTCCTCTAAAGAGGAGTACTGTCCTTCTAAAGGGAAATACCTTTAATAGCATCACAACACCAACAGCAACCGGTAAGTAGCAGCCATGCTGTTTGACTGTATCACTTTCATAGTAAGTAACTTTAATCTACTTTGTGCTGATGTCCAGATGGGAAGCAATTAGTAACTAGTAACGTTAGTAACGTTAGCTACTAGCAAGCTCCAAGTAACTAGCATAACTAACTAAATAGCGTGAGGGCGGAGCTTATTTACACAGAGGCTCATTTTCAACGTGTTGCTTCTGTGTGATCATCGCGGCATCTCACTGTAAACCAGCCAGTCAGAGCAGAGCTCATCTAATTATTCATTACCTCACCAAAAAAGTGAAAACAGCTTGTTTTATTCTAGGATCAAATCATGGGGAGTGAATAAACATGTGTAAAACCACTCTGGGCTTTTTTTAAATCGAGATCAAAGTCACATATCTTCTATGTAGAACATCAGAAAACAGTTTAAAATGCTAAATAAATGCATTCTTTGGCACCTTTTAAAAGTATTAACTAAGGTCAATGTGAGCTACAGTACCTACACTTAAGCTAAATATATTATGCAAACGTTATGGTCAAATGACGCACGTTAACGCATCCTGCACAGAGAACACACTTCTATATGTTTTAATGCATAGTGAGGAGAAGTTAACATAAGGTTTGTGCACAAAATAAGGCACATTTTATATTTTGTTTTCCCCCATATGTTCTGGAGATAGAACATTGTCATACTCAGCTTGTCAGAAAAGTTTTAGGTTTGTCCCCTGTAGATGATCTTGGCTTACTTTTCACTTATTTTCAAACTGCAGTGTTTTGCATACATCTGTAGTTAGTTGGCTAACGATAGTGCAGGCTGGGGCTTTTTCCATCCAAGCTAAAGCGTTGCCCAGCCTTGGTGCTTGGTCTGCAGGGCTGCAGCTAGCTAGAATCACAAATACAAGTAGTAAACTCAGTGCCAAATAATTCGAGTTTAATAAGATGTAGCAAAGTATAACCTAGAACAATCTTTGATTCCGCAGCAACAAAGTAGACCAAGATAGCAAACAAAGCCCTGTACGTAACTATATCAGTTACACTTCAGTGTGTTTCTTAAAGTTTGTAAATAATGTTAACATTGAGTTTACCTTCAGTGAATTGGCAGAAACTGTAACTAGAAAGTAACAAACAATAAAATCTTTTAGTTATAGTGGTTTCTGACAGAGCGAACAAGGATCACCCAAACATACCATAACAGATGTGTGCTGTTGCTAATGATGGCGAATAAGTGAGTTATGAATCATCTTTTGAACGGCCTTTCTTCATGTATTTTTAAATCTGTTTCATGTCATTGACAGTTGGTGGTGCAGTTGTTTTCTCTTTAGTCACTCATGCGAGCCTGAATTTAGTCTTACCCAACTGAACTTGCCCAGACTAAAGGGAAAAGAAGAGAGTGGTAGAGTTGAAAAGGCCAGAGATAGCAGTGATTCTCCCTCAGATGCTGCACTGCCTCCATCCGTCAAACAGCAGGGGAGGTCCCACAAGCCCTCCAAAGCCCTGTATCCGAAAGATCTTTCCGTTACAAAGCTTCATAACCGCTTTTGAGTCCACTTTCACATATTTGCATCCTTAACTCTTTAGGAACAAACATGTTTGCAGCACATTATCTTAAAACATGCATCAGATTCTTTGTTAAATTAGAGGATGTAGTATACTTCCCGGTGGAATTGTAGACCTGACACTTTGGCTAAAGTCTTGTACATGCATTTTTTTTTTTTTTGGTGTCAACATTTCTTCCCCAACGAGGACACTTATCAAGCAGAACAATATTAAATATTGTTAAAAATATAAAAATATTTCTAATGGTTTTCATTATGAGATTTAGGAATATCATATGAGTTGTGTTTCATTAACATATTTATTGGTATTTTTACTTGTTTTAAAGTCATTTATTTATTGTTTGTTTATATTGGCTTTGTTGTAACTAGCATAACTGTAAAGCTGAGTTTGTGCTTATTAGTAGGGCCGTTTCTTGCTATAAGGAGTCACTTAAGGCCACAGAACCTTGGTGAACAGTGACCAGTGATGTTTTATCATTGTTGTTATTATTATTATTATTAGTAGTAGTAGTAGAAGTAGTAGTAGTAGTATAAACAATAAATTGTATAACAATAAAACTAGGATGATGTTGAATTTTTTTTTTTTTTTTTACAAATTTAAATACAGTTACAGACTGTAGTCCATCTGTTTCACTGTATACTTAATCCCCCTTTCACCCTGTTCTACAGTGGTCTTGTTGGGGGTCCTGACCATTGCAGAACAGGGTGAATTGGGGATGAAGTATACGGAGATACAGATGGCAGGTGGAGCTCATGAAATGAGTGCAGATACAAGGTGTCCTGATAAAATGCCCTGTGAGTTGCAAAAAAAATAAAAGATAAACCCAAGTAGTCTTAAGATGCCAAACAGTTATTTAGCTATGCACTGGAGCAATAAGACTGAAAGTAATAGAAATGTATACCCACCAATTAGTATCACACGTGCCTAAATCATCATGCCTAAATCACCATGCACTCCTTCCTGTGGCAAGTAATAATTGTCATTTAGACAGACAGACGGATAGATCCTGAAGGAAATCTGATATAAAAAAACTGTTCACAGTGGTGGTGAATGGAACCAAACGTCTGAGGAGAAGATATTACATTAAAGATATTACATGACATTGTTATGAATACACTGCCTAATGCCTGAGATGTTTTAAATGTTACATTGACATGTACAGACCAAATTCAGGCTTGTTCTGGACTGTTGTTAGCTGTATAGCCTGACTTTAGTCCATTTCCCAGAGCAGTAAAATGTGCAAATTTTTATATTTCACAGTACTGCTCCTTTAAAGAGCTAATTCACCCATTTAAAGAGCCTTTTCTCGTCAGGGCTCCCCTACCACCACTGTTAACATCGACTTTCAGCAGCTTTTATTTGTGAGACACTGAAAACTGTCCTGTCTGCTTATCAATCGCGCCACGCTCCATTTGATCAGGAGGATTGCGCCTTTGTTTACGTGTGTCTCTGGGGCTTTGAATGCTGTCTGCTCACCTCGTATCGTGCCACACTCCATCAATAATTGATCGTGCCTCCATCCTGGAAGTGCTCCTCTCTGAAGTAACAACTTCTAGTTTTGAAGTTCTGCGCCATTGCAGTCCCATGATGTGTTTGATCCTTTGCTTTTATGTCATATGTAGCTTTCAGGAACTGCTGGTTTTCCCACTGCGACGAAACTCTGCAGCTTTCGATAAGTCTCGGGTCATTGGAGCACAAAAACAACCGAAAGCTAACGCTTATACTTTACTATGTTCTGTAACTTCAGTCAGCATGAACCAAGATCAGTGCAGATCTGCTTCTGAAAAGACTGCTCCAGTTATGGTACCATTCAAAAGTCAGACTGTGTTAGAGATTCTTCCAGGTAGCCTCAGTTTGCCCTAAAGGAGCAATATTTATATGTACTGTACTAAATTATAAAATGGCCATGAAATGTCATCAGAGATTAAGGAAATAAGCTATGTTGAAATACTGGCTTTTTCAGCAACAATGCTCTGTCTGTTCAGCTTGTGATCCCACCCACTGCCTTTTTTGTAGTACAATTTAGACATCCTGGATTGCCAGGCACAAATTGGCAGGCAAACCAGCAAGCTATGGAAGCAAGCAAACAAACTGGATTAACAGTAATGTTAAGATTCTACCCCACCTATAAAGCTTTGGCATTCCTCTTAAAAGCTCCAGAGATGCAGTAAAATGGGAGTAATTATTGGTGATGCATTTGAAAGATGGACAGCTTAGACACCAGAACGATGGAGGCTCAGTTGGCTAATTAAGCATTGACATTGAGGTTCAGCTAAGTTTAGCTAACCTTGAGTAATTTGTCACAGCTGCTAGTAGGATGAACATTTTAAGTAGTTTGAGCACTCACATTTATACTCTGGTCTGTGAGCAGCTGGAATATTGAAGTAATGAGTGTTTGAGACCCAACTAGTAAAGTGATCCCAACTAGTGCTTGCTAATGCTGTCATGCTAACACCAGATGCTATTGCTAACTGTTTTTATTCACACCAGAAGAGCGCATGGGCCACAAACAGGGTCACAAAAAGCTTTGGCTACTGCACATAGTCAGCCATGCATCTAGCTTTCAGGCAATACTGCAATTGCGCTAGTGTGTTTACTTTTTCTGGCTTGAGGCTTGAACATAGTCAACTAACACACCAGACAGCCAGTTTAATTATGGTTGTGTTCATGTACACAGTGTGTTAGGGCTGAAGATTTGAGAATATCTACTTCAGATTTTTCTGATCATTATTGCGACTGGGATTTAAATTGCAAGGTCTAGGCTTGCTGTTTCCTCAGTTAGATCAGATCACCCCATTTTCCAGTTAGCTGGGGTTATGATGTCACAGCATATAGTTGTTTGTTTGCCTCTCATTGGTCAAACTCATCGACAGGCAGTTCACAAGCTCTGATGTTATGTTAATGTTCCCCACCTAAGACAAGGATTTGATAAAATAGCATTAGAATTAAAATTGCAGCTCTTGCGATTTGCATATTGCACTCTTTTAAATTGAGATTTTGATATAAAATCAATTAATCTTTCAGATTTACAGTGCGTGTTGGTGTTTCTGATTGGTCTTACTCATCTCCAGGTGGTTCACAAGCTCTGTGCTATAAGGTTCGGTTTCCCTTCTTCAAAACCCTAAATTTTCCCACTTAAAATTTAAAACATTTTTGATAGTGTAGGCTGTAACTGCATATGCGATTTGAAAATTGCACTGCAATATAAAAAAATGCATCTTAAATTGCAATTGCAATATAAAAATGATTTATCTGTAAGTCCTACGTTGAGCTAACATATATAAAATAGCTTGTGTGAATTTTGTAATTTACAATCCATAAAAACATTGCAAACGTATACACTGCCGCATAGGACTCATTATGACTTGTCATTTTCAAAGTTTAATTTTGTGCTCGTTCGTGTAGGTTTGGTGTCCTCAATCTGGAAACCTGTGTAAGGTTTCAGCCTGCAGTACATTTTAAGTACTTGCTGTCACTATTATATATTGTTAGTTTAATGCAGTTTGGGATTTTTAAAACTCAGATATATTCTGTTTTATGTTATCAATAGAAACACATTGTGGGAGTGAGAATTTGATTTGCCCTGAAAAGGTAACACTTATTTAACATGACCGCCAAATCCAAACTGAGACTGGGGTGCGAAAATTCTGTAATAGATTGGCAGTTCTGCTTGGAGAAAACGGAGTCCGTTTATATTTCATTTGAAAGAGTTTTTGCTTGTATTTGCAGGCAGCCATTGGACTCCCCATCATGTGTGTGCACGTCTGTGATGTTGGCGAGACTCGTAGCTTTAGTGCTACAGTAAAGAAGCAAGACACTAAACATGTCTTAGCTGATAGACTGCTGGCTGATGTTTTAGCATAATCATTCCATTAATGATCAGAGAGACCCTGTGTGCACCAGACGAGGATAAGGCTGTACGATCTGATGTGGACCATTTGGTTCTGATCAGAGTGTCTTAAAGAGTAATGAAAGGCATACATTCCATGAGGTGTATCTAAACTTTTGACTGCTACTGCTCTCAGTTACTTCAGTCAGCGGGATGCCGCATCAGAGCTGAACTGCTGCTGAGAAGGCTGTAGTTCTAATAATCCCTCTTCACTCACTTACAGCTGGATTCATTTCACACCACAGTCAAACATCTGAAAGAACAGAACCAAGATTATTAACAAAAAGCAGTTACATTTTATTTGTAAATGGCATTTACAAATGAATATTTACATTACATAGTCTTTTATTTTACAAAGTCATATTTCTCACAAAAATATAGCTCTTCTCAAAAAGTTTAAATATCTGTACATCTGCTATGAATATATTTACAAAGGAGGTGGACCCGTCCGAAGGAGCCAATATTCAAATGTAACTCTAAATCTTCTTCACGTTACAGCGACTAATAGGAAATTTAGCCAAAAACACAAAATGAAAAAGCACTTGAAGCACTTGGAAATAAAACACGTGTATAAGTACATAATGTGGAAAAGGACTACATGGTTTGCAGCACAGAGTGTTCAAAAGTAGCGATGCTACATCAGATCGTATTTGGCATGAAGTCGTTACCAGACACTGATAAATAAATACTTTTTTCAGAAAAGAAACAGGTGGAGTATTTTACAAGGCACTATTATGAATTATGTTGTAAATCAATTGTTATGTAATGAGCACTTTTACACAGACTCTTACTTAACAAAAAGCTTGTAAATGGCAAATAAGCAAATGTGGCACTGCTCAAAATTTCCATAAACCTCCTACTAATACGACTGAACCAACAACAAAACACTTGTGATCAGTATCAAACACTACAAAAAAAACCCAACAGTGGTATAACGTTATGAGGAGCTGAGGCAGAAAGTGTGGCTATAGCAGCCAGATGTGAGACGCAACCAACACAACACTCTTAAAAATAAAGGTTCCTAAAGGTTCTTGGTTCTTCACACTCCCACATCTCATTTACATCAAGTTAAAAACAACTACAGCTCTTTAGTTCATGCATAAAGTGTGGTAAGCTCAAATAATGTTTGCTAGGATATAGGGATGCATAACAATATGCATAACCAAAACTTGCCATTGTTGGGGGAATTGTCTGTAGTTGCATCACTCTGCCTTAGTTACTTTTCTCCTTCACTCAAAGTGTTCACACTGCAGTGACAGTTTTTCTGAATCCATCTACACAGCTGTAAAAGACTGAAGCTGGTGAGGCTCATGACCTGTTGTTCATGTTTACAGACATATATAATAATGTAAGTTAATAGCAGCTGTTTTTCAGAAAAGTAAAAGTTAGTCGACTGAGTTAATAACTACCTGATGCTTGAAATGTTGATACTAGCAGGCTAGTTACCTATCAAGCTAGCAAACATTATGGTAGCATGTACACTAACTAGCTGTTAAATGGCCATTTGCCCTTAGTTTTTTTCTGACTTTCAACTTTCAGACATTGTCATTGTGTGTTCTGGTTGCTTCTGTAATTTTGTTTATTTCAAATTTAGTTTTTGGTAAGGTTTAAGAACCATCTAAACCTAAAGAACTTGGGGAGTTAATGGAAGTAGTTAGCGACTGGTACTACAGAACATTGCTTTGAGGAAGCCATTAGGAGTTCTTTTAAGAAACCTTTAAAGGTGATCAATTATGCTGTTTTGTTTGATTTTTTGTTTTTTTTAGTTTGTTATGGAGCATGCTTTTGTGCATGTAAACTTTCTGCAACATTATAAAACCCACACCAGAGGGAGAAACTCCCTTTGGCCGAAACCACTTTTCTCAGCTGTCTGAAACACCTTGTTGGAATTCCAGTGCCTTTCTCTGTTATAAGATGATGTCATTATTCATTCATCACCTGCCTACCGGCAAGCTTGGCACTCTCTCGCGCAGAGCACTAAACAGTAAATAGTGGCCACTGTGAAATGTCCTGCTCCAGTGTAGCTTGTGAAAGTGATTCTACCAGCTTGTTTTACTGGATTTTCTGGATGGGACTCTGGCTCAAACTGATATGACAAAAATGACACTATTGTAAGATCAGCCACAGTGGGGTGGGGGGTGGAACTTGCAGAGAGAGAGCAGGATATTCTAAACAGAGAGGGCAAACAACTTTGCATGCTTGTCTCTTCTGAGGTGGGGCTTAAACAGACTGGAGGTCCAACAGAGCGTTGTAGACAGAGGGTGAATACAGATGTACAGGATGAGAAACATTGTGTTTTGGAAAACTGGGAACATGTAAATCTATTCTAGGAGACCCCCCACCCATTGAAGGTGAGCATAACAGGTCTCCTTAAAGTTGAGACACATGGGGAACAATCTTGCCAGTTTAACAGTGTTACCTTGAGGTAAAAAAAGGTTCTTTCCAATATTTGTACTTTGAAGAAGCATCCGTTGTTACAGCCTGTTTAACGAAACTAAGTTGTTTCTGTGGCATCACTTAAAAGAACCACTTGGTACCTTTATTTTTAAGAGTGAATTAGAGTATGGAGGGGTAATCCCTCGGTTTCAAACCCGTGTCTTCTAACCTGCAGTGGAAAGCATCGGAGAGGGGTGAAGCCAGGTCAAGAAAGCAATATACACATATGATGATGCTAGCAAACTCACGCTAAGACTGTGTAGCATTCTGGGAAAGGCTTACGAAAAACCCTCTCCGTTATATAAGCAGCTCACAGTCCCCCAGAGTCCTCCTCAGGGTTCAAATAATTGCACAGACAAAACTTTTTTTTTTTTTAATACAAAATTCAACAGCACTCTTAGAGTGAGATACACATCTTAATACACTCCACTTGAAATGTGAAGCTACCCCTCTCCCCCCAGAATCCACGCAAAGCTTAAAGCCGTAGGCATATGTGAGTATTGGCTCCTCTTAACTGTGCTTGACTTTTCTGCCCTACACTTGTGTATCCTTCAAGATATAAGACAGGCCATCTTTGAAATCATTGTTTGGAACAGGAATCACAAAGGAAAAAAACCCAAGTCTAATCCGTGCGACGAACAGACTTCATCAAACCATTGTGCAGACCGTGTTGAGGTTGGGGTCGAAGCGGACCACCTTTCCCTCAATGGTTTTGGAGTTGGTGTTGTACATTGGGTTTTCGAAGGTGGCCTGGCCATTACTGTTTTCATGTGCAGAGCAGCCGGTGTACTCCGCTTTATCTGTCCTCCTAAAAACAAACAGGGACACAGCAGTGACCACATGCATTAGTATGAAAGCAAGGGAACAAATTCAACTGCACTGATATTGAAGTGTTTGCATCTGTTGTAATTAGAGCTGTCACATGATTAAGAAGTCACATTATTTCATGTTGTTAATTGCACCTTTGTCTAATTTGCACAAATTTGACCCTAAAGAATTGTTTGTTCCATTTTGGAGTCAGCAGTCTATTTGTTGTAGTTACAGTCACACCCCAGGTCAAACTACTTTTTGATTATTTATACATTTTCTAAAGAGAACAAACTTTAAAGATGACATTTTCTGCTAATTGTTGTGCACAATTGGTAGGTTTTTCCATTCATTATGAATTTTTAAATGCTTTTTTTAAATTATGTGAAAAAGTCTACAAAAATATGGAGATATGATATTTTGTTCTGACAGTGAGAATTTATTATTCAGTAATTCAGTAACAAAAATTGCAGCTGCTATGCAACTGTAGCTTCTGGCTCTTGTTTTTTTTTTTTGAAAAAACAACAAAAAAAAACCAAATAAAACAATCTTGTGGCTGCTTTTATGGTGGAGCACGTACAATAGGATGACCTTATATAGTCAGTCAGGTACAGTGATAAGGCTCATCCTTGCTTACATCATATGCGCGGCCGAGCATGAAACTTGAATTATTTGCATGTCTTAAGATGTCAAACCTACCCACCAAGTTCCATTCCTGTCGGTTGATTCCTTCTGGGTTCACTTTTTTTGATGGAGTGTTTCATAAAGAACCATAAATGGATAAACATTTAGCTATAAAAGGGCACCTAAGCGTTAATTAGAGGCAGTGTGCAGGTGAGTGAAAACTGAATGAATGTACAAACCTCTGTTTGTAGAGGTAAAATCCAAACCCTGCGAAAATCAGGGCGAAAAAAGGCACAAGAATCGCGACGGCCACGGAGCTGCTGTTGGTCCTGGGTGGAGCCTCTGAGCTTCTCGTGGTCTCAGTGAAGTTCAGACCTGCCAGACAGAAAACATTACTGACCTTACACTGTCCCTTACATACTACCCTGGTGTTAGCGTACATTCACACTAGCAGACGACAAGTTGCTAACATCATCTTGTCACTCTGCCGTTGTGTAATTTACCTCACTTGCGTCGCTTAACCACAGCTACAATTCACATACTCTTGTGGGATATGACTGGACACCTGTTACTTTATCGCCTACTAATATGAACTTATGATTACTTTCTGTTGTTCTGGTATGTTCACAATGTAGAATATCATTAAGTGCACAGCTATAAGGGGATGACTTTACACTAACACTTCAATTAACATCATTAGAAAGTGTATATACTTAAATGCACAAATTATTAGATTTATGCCTTTGTATTAATTTATCCACCCATTTAGCATGCCGCAGTTTAGCTCTGCCCACTCATATTGGTGTGTTTCAGCTCAGAGTGCTTTTTGAATGAGGCATAAGACTGGGCAGCTAATCAGAACATAGCTCATTTGCTTATGTTGGTCTAAAAGGGGCAGTAACAAAAACAGTCTGTTTAAATGTAAGGAGTAAAGATAGATCATGTAAAAAAAAAAAAAATCAGTTATGAACATTTTTTTTTTATAAGAAAAAAAATAAAGGAAACAAAATGTAGGATATGGGTCCTTTAAGCAGATCCTTTTTTCCCCCTGTAGATAAGAATTCTATTGCATATTTGTCTGGCACAATACGGTAGGGCTTATGAAAAACCTCCCTAATGAAATTCCATGCTACTGACCTTGTGATTACAACGGTGGTGGAAGTCAATTAATTTTCTTAGGTGCAAGTCAATTAATTCTTTTTAATTGCAGTATAATCAAGGTGAGAAATGTATAGCCGTGAAAGGTTCTACTGTTAACTCACACCTAATTGAACAATCATCAGAAACATGTATAGGGGCGTGCCAGTCCATCTGGATGTCGTACTTGAAGCAGTTTAGATTGGAATTCATCATTAGTTCAGCATACCTTGCCTCTGCAGTCCGAACTGTCCGTAGTCTCGGCCGTGTATATAACCCTGGAACACATAGGTATTGCCTTCGTGCTCAGCAGAGACCTAGAGGGGGGCAAATGATAACGCCTTTTTAGAGCAGTTCAAAGTGGCTCTCGACTCAAAGCACAGTCGTTTAGAGGAGAAATAAAACACATTCATGTTCTGCTGAGTAGCCCCACTTACAAAATAGCTTCAGCTGAAGTATAAAAGTGTCAGATCAAAAGGCTTAAGTATTTTAGTATCAGAATTTGCACTCTCAAACCAAGTGTTGTTTTCTTTCCTTTTTTTTTTTTTTTTTGCCTTTTGCGCTGGATGGTCAAACATTAAAAGAAGCAGCTAAGCTAGACACTTCCAAATGCATAATCACAGTGCGTCCGTGACAGGCCATCCAGTATTAACACACGCTTAAGATGTATCTGCACCGTAGCAGGTAGCCAGAATGTGAAGGCTTAGATCAAAAAGGAAAAAAGAAGAGTAACTGAAGTAAAAAGGGAAATATTAAAGTAGAAGTGTATGTACTGGCTTCGTGGTGCACTCAAGTGTGAATGGCAAGTATTCATAGCAGAAAATAACAAAGCCATCTAAATCCTCTTTATGTACAACCCTCTGCTAGTCAGTTCTAATGTCTTGGGTCAAGTTGATGTCAAACAGCTAAGATTATATGCACTGAATTTCACTGAAGTTTGATTCCAAGAAAAAAAATATTCATCTTGCATAATTATGCTTGTATATGTTATTAAACAAAATGTGAAAGGAAATTACATCAATACCTCTCTTGGGGTGTTGCAGCACTTCAGTATGTGTACAACTGAATACATTTGTGTAGACTGATACACAGTTCCATTCTGATACAAAGTGTGTCACATATTTGGGTCCAGTAGGGCTGTACTCAAGTTTTGAGACCGACACCAAAACTGATGATAACGATTGAGCCACAGTACTGTGCCAAAGACCACCATTTGTTCTTTCATAATAGCCGTTATATTGAAGTTACTCATTTTCCAGTGTCAGAAAAAAAGCAGACAATCTATTGATGTAAAATTTCACAGAAACCTCCACAACCAAATATAATGCTAGATGTTTCAGTATTTAGTGTGTCCACTCTTTATTACAGCGTCTATACTTTTCAGGAGACTCGCTTTTAGTTTCTCAAAGAAATCTGTAGACACACTTCCAAAGTTCAGTTTTAGAAGCCGGTTTAGCATTTTCTGCTTCTCAGCATATAAATAAGCCCAAACACATTCAGTGATGTTGAGGTTCCAAACCTCCATAGTGTTGTGGTGTCTTCTCACAGTGCAAAGATGGACAGAAGCACCTGTGGATGTTCTCAGATCTGAATCAAGAGTGTAGCACGATGAAAGCTTTAAGTACTGTTTATCTGATGGAGACAAGAAAGTTTTGGTGGTTTGGGAGTCTTGTGGGAGGGTGTTGGGGTGTTTTCAAACTAAACCTTTTTTCGGTACACAGGTCTGCTTGCTTGATTCAATTTGTAGTCCTCCTGAAATCGGTGGTTTGGGGTTTGCTTCCAGCAAACTCTTGCAGTCCACTGTGTGTGTGGAAGCTGTTCATTCTTGTGCCGTGTATGGTGTTGCGTAATTGGTTTATTTTGTAATGTGAGAGCTTCGACTTATTGGATGTACTGAAAGCATTGTGAAAATGTCTCGAGCTGACCAGCATGGCTAAAGGACATTTCAGTATGAGAACGGCTTCTTGTTAGGAGGTGCTCCTGCAGAAAAATGCTATAATAAAAAGCAGCAAACGAATAAAGCTATTCGTTTCAGCTTTGCAGAATGCCTACCATTTAGCAAAGGTACACACAAAAAGTGAGATATTAAATTGAACCGTGATGCAGTTGGAATTATTGTTTATGAAAGCAAACCAGCGACGATAAGCTCAGAAACGGTCCTGGGTACAGGCCAGGTGTGAAAACGTCTCAGGAGTCCTGTTTTCTTTTAATCAGACAATTTAAAATATGTGTTATATATAGCTTATGAGAAATGTATAACTTAATTGCTGTTTTAACTATTTAATAAGTGAAGACTGGTCTCCTGCTTTTGGAAAATACACTATATTGCCAAAAGTATTCACTCACCCATCCAAATCATTGAATTCAGGTGTTCCAATCACTTTCATGGGCACAGGTGTATAAAACCAAGCACCTAGACATGCAGACTGCTTCTACAGGCATTAGTGAGATAATGGGTCACTCTCAGGAGCTCAGTGAATTCCAGCGTGGTACCGTGATAGGATGCCACCTGTGCAACAAGTCCAGTCACAAATTTTTTTACTAAATATTCCACACTCAACTGTCAGTGGTATTACACCAAAGTGGAAGGCCACGTAAAGGAGTGGGGTCAGCGGATGCTGAGACCGCCAACTTTTTTGCAGAGTCAATCACTACAGACCTCCAAACTTCATGTGGCCTTCAGATTAGCTCACGAGCAGTGCGTAGAGAGCTTCATGGAATGGGTTTCCATGGCCGAACAGCTGCATCTAAGCCTTACACCAAGCGCAATGCAAAGCGTCATATGCAGTGGTGTAAAGCATGCCGCCACTGGACTCTAGAGCACAAAGCAAGGTCCATAAAAACATGGATGAGCGAGTCTGATGTAGAAGAACTTGACTGGCCTGCAGAGAGTCCTGATCTCAACCCGATAGAACACCTTTGGGATGAGACTGCGAGCCAGGCCTTCTCGTCCAAAATCAGTGTCTGACCTCACAAATGCATTTGTGGAAGAATGGTCAAAAAACCTTGTAGAAAGACTTCCCAGAAGAGTTAAAGCTGTTATAGCTACAAAGGGTGGGTCAACAACATTTCAAACCCTATGGATTAAGAATGAATGAGAGGTCACTCAAGTTCATATGCGTGTGAAGGCAGACGAGCAAATACTTTTGGCAGTATAGTGTGCCACATTTGCACATGGTTAGATTTTAAAAGTGTTTTTTGTAATGTTCCAGTTGTCACTTTCAAATATACTCAAACTTACATAAATAATATATGTAAGAAAAACATGACCAGCTTAAGTCTTTTACTTTTTCCTGTCCAAACATCCTTTTTTTGCTTACGCAGTTGTAAATCCAGGGATTCCTAAGCCACTCTTCATATATATGTATACGTAATGTACATACATAATGAGAGAGAGAGGTAGTTATTTAACATCCATTTTAGGTTTATATATAAGTGTGTATGCCTATCTGTGTTATACCTTGGTTCTCTATATAGCAGTTTTATGGCGACTTTTTTAATCACTTCAGACACATTAAAATACTTGTAAATAAGAGAGGCAAGTTGATTTTACATTTAGAAGTATTGATTATTGCCTATTTATTGGCAGTGTATCAGTTGTACTTAACACCTCTGACAGTTTCTGCCAGTGAGCTACCCTAAAAGATAAAAAGCATTAGCAAAGGAAAAAAAATCCTTACAAAGCCATCCATGGTCCATGTCTCCTCAGTGATTTTGGTGTGGGTGCCGTGCACCAGAGCCCTCATATGATACAGCAGCAGGGTCAGACGTGCTTCTCTGCTTTTATATACACCTACAGTTAAAAAAAAAAAATAGAAGCAAAAACATTTTTACAAGGGACACAACCATACATTTCCTCCAACTCCAAAACACAAATTAGAAATGAAATGAAGTACAACACAAATGACATAACCATAACTCTTAATTGCCCTCAAACAACTGCAATTACAGTGTAATTAGAGAGACTGAACAAGCAACAATTATATCCTTTTTTTAAAAAACAGCAGCTGTATAAGAGAGGATGTGATAAATTTTTTCCGTCATGCATTATTCAATACTTGTCTCGGTGGTTAGCATGTTATGTAGGTAGTCTTACATAATAACAAACGTGAAACATTTTTCCATCTCACCTTGTTAAAATTAATGGCAGGTGCATTTTAGATTAAGGGAACAGAGTCCATGTATTCTGACTTTTGCAGTTTATGCAGTGATAGATTTTAAGTGTAGAACCACAAGGCAAACTTTTAACGCAACTAAATAACAACCTTGCAATACAATTCTATAATAAGCAACATTTTTCCATCATGTAATGGAGAACACTTGGATAAAGTTTCAAAACAACTAAATGACAAAGTTGCGAAACCTTTCTAAATGCATGACTCGAGCACCATATGATCTAGATGCATTATGACATTGAGCCGCAGCTAAGAACAGGTGTTAATGCTTCTTACCTGACAGTAAAAGCTCTGTATTCCTGTTGGTGAGAGTGGCGTTCACTCTGCCAGTGGTGGTATTAAGGCTGGTGATTGTCAGAGTCGTCAGCTGTTTCACTCCCTTGTGTTCCAGCGAGCCCTTCCAGACGTATGTTGGGGCGAAGACGTCGTCAGGAACTGTAATTGAGAACATTTAAGCTGTCAAACTGCAAATGGGTGGAACCATTTTCACCTTCAGCGTTAGTGCTATAATAAGTGCTTTATGGGGTTCATACAGATCTCAGAAGAAATGGGTGAAATTTAAAAGAATACACATTCCGGTTATTATAACAGTACTACGTCAGGTTTTAAAGCCCTTAGTCCCTAGAATTAGCTTTTAGTGCCTTTAATCATAACTCCTTACACTGCAGACGTTTTACTTAGTAACTTTAAATCAGAATAATCCATAGTATTTTCCTGTGTATGTAATGTAATTCAAAGTATTTTCTATAGTACATACTGTAGTAGATGCTACTAAGTATTCACAGTATCTTGATTGCACATTTACATTTCAGCTGTGTGCATATGGTTGTTTGCTTGGCAACAGGCATGACAGTTGACTTTCGACTTCAGTCTAGTAGTTTAAGATTTTTCACAAATTCATATTACATAAGCAAATTTTAGAATTATTGTAAAACATCTTATCTTGAATTGTCAAATCTTAACAAAAAAGATAGCAAGTTTCTTTAATATGGCCACAGATTCCCAAAATCCTTTCATGATATGCCTATAGAGGGTGAGAGACCCATCCTTGCACATGAAGGTCTTTTTTGGATGCTTCTTTTATACCCAAGCATGATTGCATCATCTATTTAAGATGTTTTTGAAATATTTCACATTCCTAGTCATAAATTGCCCCTATCCCTACTTTTTGGAACATCAGTTTCAGAATCACTGTTTTCTGATTTCATTAGAATTTTACATACTGTGCCAACTTGTTTAGAATTGAGGGATTGTACTAGGAAAATAATGTGTAAGTTCTATAGTTATGAGATTGAAGGCCTACATACAGACCCTTAGAGTTTAAGGAGTTGATCTGTACTTTAACAACAGGAAGAACAGACAGTGTAAAACACTGGCTGATAAGCACAGTTTGTCTGTATGTTCAGCTATCAAGACTCTAAGTGCACATCATTAAAAATTCATGTCACGTCGATTACAGAGACAGCACCGAAAGAAGCTCAGAAGGACGAAGACTTACCGCTGGCTTTTGGGCTCGGAGTGCCTTGAACAGGCACTGTTACTTTTTCCGCTGCTTTCGAGCCGACTGAAAGACAGAGAGTGATGCCTATCACTGGCAGACACACACAGCAATACATTACACGGCTGATTTCCCCGGGCTAAAACAGATAGAGCTTGCACTTTGTTCCCACCGCAAGAGAAACACACACAAGTAAAGTACAGTGACAAGCATTAGAATTGGACGGTGATGTAAAATTGTTTTTGTTGCATGTTCACAAATATCCAGAAGTTTCAGATCAGAAGATGACATTTCAAAACACTGAGGCTAAATAGAGAAGTGCCCTCAGCTGAGAATAAGTACTGGGGGTAAATGAGTGCCAGGTGTTTAAAACTGTTCATGTTGCTGTAATTATGCATATTAAAAGGTGCCATAAAATGCATTTATTCTGCATTTTTAATTGTTCTGTGATGTTTACATGGAAGGTATGTGACTTTGGACAGGGTGGAAAATGTCCAGATGTAATTTTACATGCCTCCTTTACACCCAATGATTTAGCTCTAGAATGAGAAGAGCTCATGACCAACTGATAAATAAGTTCTGCTCAGATTTATAAGCTCACTGTGCAACTTTCAGATGATTGGCGGGGGGGGCTGATGTAGCTAACACATAATGGAATCATCCCACACTTACCTCAAACCATACTGAGTTGTTAGGTACATTATTTTTTTGCTAAACAGTTCCTTTAGGATGAATGTTAAGTCATGACACAGTCACAGAGCAACAGGACATTACAAATTTAACAGTGTGAAATCTCTCAAAAAAGACAGAAACTTGTGGCAGCGCAAATTGTGACAACTACGTTTTCCAAGGAAGACCACAGAAAACTCATTAGAGTTGTGAAGAAAAAGCCCAAAATAGCAGCCAAAGAAATGTCAGTGAATCTGCAGGGGTGAGAGTATCCCTGTCCACACAGCATTTCAAAAGGAAAAAAAGACAAGCTACACTGCAAGATATAATTTCTCATCAGCTTCAAAGCCACAGAGGTCAGACTGAAATTTGCAAAGAAGGACCTACAACAATACAAATACTAGAGATTTACCTGATGTATGCATTATAAAGTAAAAGTGAAACATTTTAAATTAGGTCATCCATTTGACCTACTCATGCTTCACCCACAGATGTCTTCCTTTTATAGCTGCAGAAAGATGGCAAAAATATCAGCCAACCTGACTGTAAAAAAGAAACTGTAGCACAACTCGGTTTTGGTCAAAAGGTCACACAATAGATCTGATGTAGTAATTTGTTGTCAAGGTTTTGTAGGGATGAACATCTGACTGATGGGCTAAGCAGAAAGTTCACTTGCTTCAGATGAATTGGTGTTGCTAGGTAGCTAATGTCCTAGCTACTACACCACAAATTTGCCTTAGTTGGGAGGGCTTTACACATGGCTATGAGGATTTGATTGCAGTCAACCACAAGGGCATTAGTGAAGTCAGTTACTCATGTTGGATTATCAGTTCTGGATCACTTCAACTAATCCCAAAGGTACTGGATGGGGTTCCATCACTACAGAGAAGTACTCTGCTCCCCAGCAAAATGCTTTATACCTCTTCAGCCAACGCTATATTGATCTGTGTGCCATTATAGTACCAACATAAGCTCAGTAGAAGGTCTGGGCACTGTTGGACATAAATAAACTTAGAAGAGGATTTAATCATGAATGTTTTCTGTAGTCTACACTGGTGCTTGACAGCCACTCAGACCTGATTGATTGTCATTCTATTGACTGAAAACACTTGACTCTAATTTCACCTCACAGATTGCCACTCACAGATATGCAACACTGGATCATTTCCCTCCATAAATAAATGACCAAGACATTTTTATCCCATTTAACTGGGTTCTCCTTAACTACGTTTAAGATTTAGGTCATATTTATGCAGGATAATGGACAACTCACAAACTTTCAAGGACCACTGAGTAAGGCAGTCTAGCATCCATAGCTATGACTAGCAATGCACTAGAGCACTGACAGCTCAATACTTATAGTTGGCTGGAAATTACTAGACAAAAATGATAACATGGTTAAATCTGTATTAAAACTATTTTAAAAATAGAAATAAAAGCGTATGCTCCATATTTTAGCCTCATATTTGTCTTTTGATCTGAAATGCAAACTTCATGAATATGCAAGAAAGAGCCCAGTTTACTCTGCTGTCCCAGTACTTAATGCTTCTCAATACAGTGGGCCTCAAAAGTTCAAGCAGAAAGCAAAATGAATTTCAAAGAGTTCTCATTGACCCAACAGCTTGAGCATGCGTTTGTGAGTCTGTTTGTGTGTGTGTGTATATCAGCGTGAGGGTGTATGGTTGGCCTACTTCTGCAGACGGGCACTTTCCCGGTCCAGGATCCATCCGGCCGGCACACTCTGTGCTCGGAGCCCCCGGTGAGCATGAAGCCAGGCTGGCACGAGTAAAGGAGCGTGTAGCCAAACATGGGCAGATCCATGCCCAACACATTGGCATGTGGCGGGCTCCGCGGCTGCTTGCAGGAGTGGGCTGCATGGGGACACATGAAGGGTCAGGTGAATCCCGCCAAAGCTGTCACGTTATGACCGATAACACCTCCACAACACATGCTAACTAGACCATAACAAATGAAATCTCATGAACAGGGTGGGGAAGCCCCACGTTTGTTATTTTACTGGGAAATTAGATGAATAGTGTCGGACAGCTGGAGGGCGATGCTTAAATGGGACACGTAAGGAAAATGGATGACTTCTCCTTGGAGGACAGCACAGTTCTTCTGGCTAGCAGAGCTGGTGGATAACCCTGAGGGAAAAAGAGAGGGACTTACAGATGCATTCAGGCTGAGAGCCACTCCAGGTGAGGTCAGGCTGGCAGGTCCGTGTGGTGGAACCCAGTAACAGGTAGCCAGTCTGACAATGAAACCTCACTGTACCACCCACCTAGGAAACAATAAACACTTTTAGAAACTACAAGTCGATATTTAAATGTTCACTCATGCATGTGAAATACTGTGTAAGTGTTGAGTAGTATGAGCAATTTGTTAAAACTGTTTGTCCTAGCAGTAGGCAGAGTTAGAATAAGCACAGATAAACTTAAATACAGTACAGTGTAACAAGACGTCCTAAAGGTAACAGTAAAGTCTCATTCTGATGACATATGTTGTCAGAGGAATACAGGCTTGCTTCCTGACTTCTTGCAGCTCTACAGCCATTGTATAGATGTATTAAACTTCATTAGTGGCACCTTACTTCATTTAACGAAAGATTGATTTGATAAACTAGAAATTGGATGGTAGCTGGACTTGCTAGAGAAGAAACCTGAAACTGGCCAATCTAACAGTTTCATACTTTATACCCCAATGTACTGTTTTCATTAGCTGGCTTGAGAAAGATGACAATTTGGAGCAGTAATGGAGAGCTGATTCCAAAAGAGTCCAGTCTTTGGCTCTAAGATTTCTTATTCGCTGTGTCAGTGTTACCTTCTGTCTGAATAAATGATCTAGTTGTATACTATCTAAATAAATATTTAAATGACCTTAAAAGTTTAGAGTAGAAATATAATCCTGGCATCAACAGAAAGGTTTTACTCTAAACAGCACATGCTTTCAGAAACATGCACCAACCAACCACAAACTTCGTAACCTTTGACTGACCTGATGCAAAATACTTCAGTCAAAGCCAAATGAGACTTTTGAATCCAAAAGGTTCAGTATAGACCAAATTACTGTCACTGCTGCTAAAAATCCAGTTCTTTTAGGCAATCACAGCAATCAAGATACTCAGAAGTGCAGTACTCTGAGCCTTTCAGTCCTTCCCTTAAACTGATTATTGCTTTTTATAAGTTTCCTATTCCCTCACGCAGAAGTCATTTCATATCTATAGAGCTGCCTCTATTGCTGCAGACTGACAGAGTGTGGTTCAGCTGCTGGAGTTCTACCACCCTGCAGAGATCAGTTCCAGCCTTAATCTAACACGTCTTACACTTGCGCTTCAGACGCTCCTAAAGACCTTGATTGGCTGGGTCAGGTGTGTTCGATAAGGGCTAGAGCTGAACTGCATGTAGCCGCACCTGCTGAGGTATGGACCTGGTCACAAGTTTGGATGCACCTGGCTGAATGTGCATGTAGACATTTTGATCTAAATGCTTGCTTTTACTACAGGACTTCAGCTTAGTTCCCGTCCCCACATCTTTTTTCCGTCTGGATTTTGGTTTATTTGGTAAACCAAGTTGTCAGTGTTGCCATGTGGACAGAGAATATGCAGCCTTTTGAAAACACTGACACCATGCTGTTATCTTGTGCATGAATGTAGCTTTTTTCATTTATTAATTATGCAGAACCCTGTCAGAAATACGACTAACGACTTCTGTGTGCTCTGCAGTTTGGGAGTTGATAACATGGTCATAACTGAATTTGGCTTTACCTTCCATTAAACTGCTGTCAGATCTGAAAAATAATCTTAACTGCATAATTCAAATAGAGTTAAAAGCTAGAAAGCTTAACTTCTCTGCCTGATCAGGACCACATGGACATTCTGAGATGTTCTGCAATGTAAACAACCCCTTGACAGCAAGCAGTACACTCTTAAAAACAATTAGTTCTTCAAGGATTGATGGTGTAGAACCATGAACACTCAGAGAACCTTTCAAATGCATCAGTGTTCTTTGCATGGTCAAGCGATTCCTCTCCATAACAGAAAAACATGGTTCTTTTAAGAACTTCTGAAAATGGTTTCTACATAGAGCATCTATATGGATCTATATAAAGGGTTCCAGTTGTATAGAACACTTTCTGGTAAGAGTGTAGGCTTTCTGTTACTTTTTAAAGCGTTCATTTTCTGGCATTTGGTATATGTGTGAAAAATGGAATTATGGAGGCCAAACAATCTGCAAGTCAAAGCCTACAGTGTTTGTAACTTGCCACGGTCACTTAGAAAATCTGTTTAATGCTAGTGTTTGGAATAAATGAAAAGGACTGGGATGCTCATATGATTCCTTTTTAGGCTTGTGTGTTTGTTGTGTAGAGTTTTTTGAAACCATTGCTGATGAACGAGACCTAGGACAAACAAATGTACACAGTGTCATTAAAGCTAAAGGGGGCACACTAAAGAAACTTCCTGAGAATATTTCATTTCTGCTTAAAGATTTTATTTTTGCCACACATGGCAATCTTTAATTAACTTAATGAAATTAGGTTTTGCTGCGTAGGTTGTTTTCACTAATCTGTTTCTTGTTTTACAGACTTTTTCAGTAAAAAAAAAAAATCTTGTCTCAGTATAACTGGAGGAGCCTGTTAGCCACCTGTTGACCTGGAGCCAGATCCATAAAAACTTAAGGATCTTTTATGAAGAACATTCTTCTTGGTGTTTGTCTTGTGTGTTTATTTTAATATATGTATTATGTTAATTTCACAGTTTACCAGAAACTGTGTTTACATTTACATGTAGAGTTCAGTACATAGAACTTACATACAGAGAACCTCAAACACTGTTGTTCCGCCTTCAAATACAAATCAATGTATTTACAGAAAGGGGTGTCAAAATGGGTCAAAACTGTCTTAAGCCAAAAATACTGCCCCCAAAATGTACATATACCAGTTTAACAGGAACAACTATAACAGAGCAACAGCAATAGAGGATTATGTGTGCAGAAATATACCAGGCTGTCAAGGGGATGTCAGCACTGTTCATGCTCTTCCCAAGATATTGTAGGTGGGTAGGACTGAAGTTCGTCTTTAAACGAGGCTGAAGTTGCTTCCTATTTGTCAGTTTCTTAGTTGAAAGTCCGTTTCACCTTATATGCTACAGCTTGTACAAGAGTAGCAGAGTGTAACTACAACACCATTTCTCTGGAATTAAACATTTTACACCAAACCACTCAGAATGACTTTGTTGACTACTTAATTGTGCATCAAGTATTTGGTTATTAAAAAAGCCCCAAAAAGAAGTTTTCGTACTCACTCCTGGTCTGCCTACTGTTGTTTTTTTTGTGTTTGATAAAAGGTGTAATTGTAAAGTATAGTAAAATTGAGAACTATAAAGCAGTGCAATAGTAAAATACAGTGTAGTGTAATTAGTTTGTTATCAGCGATAATGGTAGACAAATGTTGTTGTAGCATTTATGTGTAACAGGTAGCCTGCTTGATAAATGCATGATTTCAGAAAGCAGGGCAATATGTCCCCCCAGTCACCGAGACATGCCTCTGGGTGTCACATGGGAGAGTTGCTCTTTTCGATTTGGATGCTTTATTTCACAGCTGTGATATTATTATTATTATTATAAAATGTGAAAAATACTTCAACTAAGGAAACCCTTCCATGATTGGACACAGCTAAACACTGCACTGGCATTTTGGAGGAGTGTAAAGACTTTCCGTAATGCTGAGAGGGCGCTGTGTGCTTTGGCTGACGAATAAGCTCTTTGGCTTCAGAATATAAAGAACAATTACTTTATCCACATCTGCGGTGGTTGAAACCCAAAGTGACTGGCACAAGTGACGCTTTGCTATCCACCCAATCCACAGACAGCCAAATAAAGAGGGCTAGCTTTCTATTTTGGCCTTTAGTGCTTATTCCTCACAGCATTTCAGATCCCTGGGCCTAGCTGAAAAACAGATCAGGCTGGATCGTTTTTCCCATTAGCGTGTGACGCTATCCTTTCCCCTTAGCCGCGCTTAATCCAGGTGCCCGCTCCCATCGTGTCACTCGAGGGTGAGACCTGCCAGCCGAGGGTACAGGAAATAATGACTTTCCATTCTGGGTAATGAAAGCACCTGGCGTAGCTTTTCTTTGAGCTGGTCCCTTTGAGGGGGAATCTGAAAACGGTTAACGTCAGCGACGGTGACGGCGAGATCAGAAACGGAGCATGTAAGAAACGAGGATTCTCTGCAGACAATGAGAGCTGACAGAGAAGGCGACAGTCAGACACATCTTTTAACTGACGGAAGCTTCTCAGAAGCCATTCTGCTGAACGGTCCTGACAATAAGTCAATTGTGCTTTAGAAGAAAGGGCAGTTGGGAAGAAATGACAACACTCCGGCTGCGACACACACACACACACTCAGTCTCAAATGAAGTGCCTGATTCCAAAACACTTTTGACTAATGCCTGTGGTGGTATTAATCATATCAGTGAAATGCAAACTGGGAACAATGAAAAGTTGACCATGATAAACAAGATGCACTTTCACAATCGCTATGTACAGTAAATGCAGAATACGGTTTATAACAATGAAGGTAATTAAGCTAATTAAAGCCAGCTTCATGTGTTTTTAACTTGTACTTACAACAATTCAGGCTAGAAACAGGCTACTGCAAATAAACTCTACACTCTGCAAATAAAATAACACTTTATTTAAAGCATGTTTTTCAAAACACTAAAGACCCTCTGATCTAAAGGCATGTGCTGAAATAATCGAAATTTAGGTCACACTTCATTTGGATGGTCGCCTATAGATAATCTACAGATACCTAATTAACCAACTTTCTGGCGTTACTCTGTTGATTACAACACAGAGGTTAGATTTAGGGTTAGGGGTTAGGCGGCTAGGGTTTGGAATCAAAGGGTTAGGATTTAAGGTAAGAGGGTTAGGTTTAGGGTTAGAGGGTAGGGTTTAGACTTTGAGGGGATCCACACCATTTGGATATAAAGCATCCACAGCGGACCAGCAAAATAAAGGGCTATAAAAAACTGTTTCAAAAACAAACAGATTTGTTAAAACAAATAAACATTTGATATCCATAAAACTTTATAGAAAAGTTTAAAAAATAATTTTTTTCTTTGCTTTTATGGGGAACCAAGTTGGGGAATAAACAATGTCCAGCTAATTTAATTTGCACAGTTTCTATTTATTTGCTGAATTAAAGAAAAAAAAAGTGCTAAGTGGATAAAAATTTGTGAAATTAAGAATGTGCTGAAAAATGTGCAGAATTTGCCGAAAAGAAATTAAAAGCTGTCCCACCATTTTCAAAGTACTTGTGCCTCCTTCTGTTTGTAAAGCGCAGCTCAGTTCAAGTTAGTAAATTGATCCAGCATGTTAATTTGCGTATTCTCCTCTGCTTTTTAATGTGCCTTAGCCTAAAGTGCATATTCATAAAGTCAGGAGTGCTTAAACTTAAAGCTTTAAAGCACTCTATTGTGCACACAAACATTTTGAGCATACATGGACGTTTTACTGCAAAAGCCTGGCCCTAAGTGTGCAAAGCTTCATCAAGGCAAGAAGACACAAATAGACTCTGAAATATTAGACTTTGATTGGGTTTTTGTTACTGCAAAAAGTTATTATAGCTGCCTTTACCACTTTTCTAAAATGTGGAAAATAGTCTAAATAAGGAGAAACATTTATGATTAGATGTGTCCAAACCTTGGACTGGTATTGTTGTCTCTACAAAGCTTCCCCTGCTCTGCGCTAACAGTGCTGGCCCTTTTTCCTACCTTGAAGCCCAAGCTGGCGTTCAGAGAGCCGTACTCAGGAGTGCCTGGATTTTCACACGTTGTCTTGGTTGGTTCTACAGTGACAGACACACATATGGCATGTTGATATCATCATCATCATCATCATCATCATCATCATCACTGTCATTATTGTCATCGTATTCATTAACATCATCTTGCACTACCAATTATCATCAGCACCACCATCAACATCATGATCACCAACAGCAATATTTTTTTCCCATCTTTCCACCTATGATGCAAAACACATTAGGAAAAATGCCCAGTGACATAAAAGGGACAGCAGAGGACACTACGGTATAGACCACATTCTTTACTGTTCTCTTGCCTTTTTGTTGCATCATGTAGGCTACTTCTTACCTGGAGAGGGAGGAAAGAAATCCCAAACTAAAACCAAAACATGTACAGCTCTCACTGAAAGTAGCTCAAAGCAGGCCGGCACTAAAACAAACTGTAGCCTTACACACAATTACACTCAATGAAAATGAATGTTCTAGATGATCAGTCAACAGTCTAGATAATGATACATATTTTAAATTCTCCTACTGCTCTCTATTACAGTTACAGTAAAAATCACACCCATTTATATGCATTGTTTTTACCAGTATAAGGTGTTTTTATACTTTTTAATAAAGATGTTTTAAAGACATCCTAGTTTTCTTCCACAACCTTTTGGAATTGTTGCATGGTTTGTTGTTTTTCACCAGCAGCAGCATTCATGTTTAACACATAGGACTCTGGGTTTAATCCACATGTATTATGCATGAGAAAGCTGAATATATTATTTTGGCTGTTACCTGTGGACTTGTAACTCCAGTTATGCTTTTACACTGCACCCTATGGATTTGTGAAAGTTTAAAATGGGACCTATTATGCTTATTTTAGGTGTTTAGAATTTTATTTTTGGGGTCTACTAGAATAGATTTACATGCTTTGAATTGATCTCATACTTTACATCTGTATTCACTCTCTGTCTAAAACGCTCTGTTAGAGCTCCTGTGTTTAAGCCCCGCCTCCTGATTAGCCCAGTGTTTTCTGATTGTTTAGGTCACCCACTCTGTTCCCACTGGTCAACCACTAGAGCAGCTTCCTGTTCCGCCCCCACACCGCTATGGCTATTTTTACAGTGGTGTTGGTTTAGCCATATCAGTTTTAGATCTACCAAGTTAACCTTTGCAAGCTAGACTGGAGCAGGGTGTTTCAGAGTGTTTAGTTTTTACTGTTTTGTCTCTCTGTGTGTTGTGTGAGGGCGTGCCTTGCTTGCCAGCAGGCGGGCACTAAGGATTGTGTTACGAAATGATGTCACCTTGTAACAGAGAAAAGGGCTGGAATTCCACAGAGGCGTTTCAGACAGCTGAGAAAAGTGGTTTCTGTGAAAGAGTGTTTACCTCTTGTGTGTACTTTTGTATTACTTTGCAGACCGTTTACATGCACAAAAATCTACAACACACTAAAGGAAAGGGGGAAAAATGGAAAAGCATAACAGATCTCCTTAAAAAATTACAAAGTGTATATTGTTAATGCTGAGAGTGTCAGATGAATCCTGTTCTTCATGAGCTGCTTGCACTTCAATAAAATGAAACAGTTCTATGTTTTGGTGTAGAAAAAAGGAAAGAATTAAGAATGAAAGAAAAAAAAATTACCTATACATCGAGGCTGGGTGCCGCTCCACGTGCCGTCAGCCTGGCAGATGCGTGTAGACGAGCCCACAAGCAAGTAGTGAGCACTGCAGCTGTACAGCACTTCAGATTTAAAGATGAAACTTTGGCCCTCTCGCCTGGCTTGTGGAGGAAGGCCCGGATCACCACAGAATTTAGCTGTAAACATAGAAGAGTGAGGGGGTCAGGCAGGAGTGCAGACCTCTACTACTGAGCGGTCTATTGTGAGGAAAGAAGTTGCATTTTTGCAAATTTTTTATCAATTTTACATAAAATCAAATGCAAATAAAGTCTTAATTGCAGCCCTAAACCTTTTGATGGTATTGCAGCATGTTCTAGCTTTTTTTTCAATTTCAAATGCAAATTAAGATTAAACGGTGCATTTAGAATTGCATTTCCCATATGAGTGTATTGTAATAAAGACGTAATTAAAATTCAAATGCAAAAGTATTTGCATTTGCATTTCTGTGTATGCTGGAAAAGTTTAATATGGAAAGCAGAGGGCTTTGCACATTTCATTTTCATTGTCTTAATGGTCTGACTGACATATTAGAAACAGAATAATAATCGCCCATTTGCATTTTCTCATCGTCGCTTTCCAGCTCTGCCAAAATAAAATGTATTTGCATCTCTGTTTGCAGTTGCATTTTCAATGTCAGTGAGCACTTCTGTCAGTCAAATGATGGGGTATGGTGGGGAGGGTAAACTTTTGCGCAACGGTCATATTAGCTAGTGAAATTTTAACACTCATCAACTTCCCTCTTGTGGAAGTGATTCTTGGCTGCACAAATAGTGTTACTGGTGACATTGTGACCTGCTTTGGGCAGAGGGTCGCAGGACTATCTAGGGCCTGCACATTTTAGTGCTGACCCTGCATTAACACACCCACTGCAAACAGTCTGTTAATGAACCAGCCTGGTTTTCCAGAATCATCTTGTTTAGGTTATTTTAACCATAGTGGTATAGCGAGTATTTAGTATAATGCTCGCACTAGCATTTAAGAATTATCTTTGTCCTAAGATTAGCTGAATCAGGTATGCTTGGAACAGTGAAACATTCATATGTGCAGGGGAGTGTTCCTCTATGACCAGGCTTGAGAAACACAGTGGTACTGCATCTCCTGAATCATTGGTCATCCAGGTCCTCTGAGCCTCTGCCTGAAGCCAGTGATGTCTCCAACACTGGTGCCTGTGCAGTCACAAGATCTCCTAATCGGTCAACAATCACTTCCACACAAAACAACAGGGAATCACTTAGGACAGAAGTCCTCTGCCTGTTTGGCGAGTGTTTAAATGTCACTAGCTGGGGTTGCTCAAGCTCCAGCACCACCAAAGTGTCATCGCTTCCTTTTGAAACACACCCTGATGTCCCACTCGCAGTATCTGATTGCGAGTGCCTTGTGCAAACAGGGCTGCAAATTGCATTTTTATTTTGGGCAGTGGTAGAGCCATATGCAAATGGAGGAATTCAAATGAGGAAATGCAATGGCAAATGGATGATTGTTTTTCCGCTATTAATTTGTCATAGTCAGATCATTTAGAAAAGAAAAAGAAAAAAAATCAAAAGCTTTCCATATTCAGTGTTTCCGGCCATCATACACAAAAATGCAAATACACATTTTGCATTTGAATAATATCTTAAACAATGGACCCCCACATAGGAAATGCAATTAGAAAAACCCAATTTAATTAGCGTTTTCAAATCTGCATTTGAATTTGAAAGAGTCTGGACAATGCTGCAATATTAATAGGTAAATAAAAATCAGATGTAGATATCATTCATTATGTTTTAATCATGTTGTTGAAAAATTGACAAAAACAACAACAACAACAACAACAATAATAATGTTGCAGTTGACTTGTTTGTGTGATTTTGTAGAGCGTACGAGTACTACAGTGTGAGAAAGTGAGGTTTGTTAGCAATAAGACAGCTAATGCTAATGAAATGAGTGCTGAATGTTCATGAGTATTATAGATTTAACCAACCACTGTCTGTATGTTACTGTATTCTCATTTATGAGGGGGTGGGGGGAATGGTGCTTCATTATCGTTGAATGTGTGAGAAGCCATGTTGATATGACCTCATATGCTGCACTTAGGGAATAACTTCCCAGCTTTCTGAGTGGGAGTTTCCAGTTGAGGGGGCTTTTTCTTTCTTTATTTTCTGTTTAGAGGTTGGAAATTCTGAGATTTTTTAGGTGAACCCAGCATTATTATAGCTGTACAAAGGAACTGGTAACACCTTCCTGACTTGCCAATTAGGAATTCCCAATTGACAGTGATTGGCAGGTCCTGTGTTTTTTTTCTTCCTAGAGTTTGGAAATTCCAAGTCAGGAGCCTTAGTTGAATGCATCATAATTTGAGGCTGAAGGGTTAAGCAAACTTAAACTAGACTACTTTTAAACAAAGAATACTGTTACAAAATGTTCAGTAACTAGATTTTTCTGTTATAAAATGGGTTTTGTATATCATATCTGAAGTATATATCTGTGTAACTGAGCCAACATTGTGGCATTATAAAGCACAATGAGGTGAATCTAGGAGGCTGATACAAATGAGCCTTAGCAGAACCAAAACAGATTGGTGTATTATTAAACTTCAGCATGATTTCACAGAGCTCAGTTCGGCAGGAGAAAAAACGTCCCATAAGCCCCCAACCCTCTGCCCTGGCTCCCCTATGCGTCTCATTATACACAGGACTCAGCGACCTTATCATTTTCCATTCTCTTTCTGTCACACTCGATCCCACAGCACTCTGCTATCCGCATCAGCCATGTGTTGATGAAGTGCTTGTGTATTTAATTACTTGGGACAGACTGGTATGAACATTTTGTCTGCAATATAGATCACAGAGCTAAAATCATGGTAAACAATAATAATATTACATACACTATATGACTAAAGATATGTGAACGTGCCTCCACACCTGTAACTGGTGTATAAGATCAAGCACACAGCTATATGATCTCTGTTGCTATGTAAACACTGTCAGTAGAATGGGCCATACTGAAGCGTTCCGTACTTTAAATGTGGCACTGTCATGAGACGCCACCATTGCTACATGTCAGTTTATGAAATATCTGTCCTGCTAGATCTGCCCCGGTCAACAGTAAGTGCTATTATTGCTGGAAGTGTCTAGGAGCAACAACAGCTCAGCCACAAAATGGTGGACACACAAAATTACAGATTAAGTAAAAAGATTAAAGATTAAGATTTCTTTGTATACCATTTTGCCTTAACAGCTCCTTGTGTATCTTTCTACTCTGTATCTACTTAAAAATTATGTTTTATGACAAAAGTTTACAGCAAAAAGTTTTGATTCCTTGTGGGCCAGAATGCTTTTTTGCTGTTAACAAAATTGCTCTTGCTTGGAAAATTCTACAAACCCTGCTTTAGACATCTGGTTTCATTGACCACCACTGTGAACAAGTCTGACCTATTTCCCCAGAAAAGAGCATTTTACACCAATCCCCTCTGAATGACTTTTTGTGCATCTCAATCAATGAATTGTTCTCCAAGTTTTAAAAATCAGTGGGATTCCCCTTTAATTCACCCTAGGTGCAGCCTGATAATGTACTAATTAGCTGTCTGTTAATTACCCAATACTGGCTTGATGAGACTCAACAAGGGCTTTACAAGGGCCATACTGAGGTGTTTCCAAAGCATCAACATTCAGACACCGTAGCTGGGTAAATTTATAACACTGGGAGCGTAATGTTTGCTGTTTTGAGAAGGTACATACATAAATATTGAAGTTACACACACATCATTTTGGTTAGCTGGAAAAAAGCATTCACCCCATCCTGATTTCCTCTATTATTGTGTAATTATTGTGCAATCATTATGATCAGGGGGCTTTCGACCATGACCGCTGTGTTAGCTTTACACCCAATGTAACGGGACCCCTGTCTGCCAAAACGTTCCACATTAGACTCCACGGAACATTATTCCAAAACGCTTGGGGGTCATCAAGGTGTTTTTCTGGCAAACATGTGAGAAGCCGTTATGTTTCATAGCAGTGGGATAGCAGTGGTTTTTGCCTTGCCATTTTTGCTTTCCTTTCTAATGGTGGAATCACGAACATACCTGAGTGAGTCATTGCTGTGCTTCTCTTGCCAGCAACTTATCTTGAGATCATAAGTTGTTATCACAACAAAAGAACTTTTGTATTTTGTGATTACTAATGTTGTCTTGTCATATATTACATTTTGTTTAAAAATTAAAACAATGAAGGGTGACAAAAGGAACTGGAGCCTTGACTGGAGCCTTAATATCAGCTGATTTTAGCAAACCAGTTTATCAGTAACAAGCCTTAGAGTTATGTAAAATCGGCCACGCTAAGTGGCAAATTAACTTTGTAAATGCTGGGTGAGGGAAGAAAATGACAGACGGCTTACTGACAGCCTGACGAGAAAAGCATTTTCCTCTGTTAAAGTTCAAGGGGCAAAGCCATTTGACACATAAATTACAGCCAAACGAATGGAAACGCAATATTTAAACGTCAGGAAGCGAGAGGGGAAATTCTAATGTTGGTGTCCCTTAAGCCACAGGTCAACTCACCTGAATATAAATCAAAAGTAATGATCTCGTTCAGAAAATCTCAGAGGCCAAAGGCTGTGGCAGCTGCCACACAGTCTGATGTATATTTCAACAGGCGAAATAAAGGAAGATGGAGCGCAGGGCTCCAGCGCGCTGGCTTTCGAGTCAGCAATGAATGGAATGGAAATACAGCTGGAGCTGAGCAGCTAATCAAATGGCATGGATGTGAACAGAGTGTGACTTCAGCAGTAGCACGACAGCCCTTAATTCACATCAGCGTCTGATGGGCCCCGTTAAACGCTAACCATCTCTAAATGGGAGATCAGTGGAAGCTGTGGGGATCAGGGAGACGTAGACAGGTTTTCAAACCATCCTTAAGTTCTCTCTCGAGAACGTCACAAGTAAAACCGTCATGGTCTCCTGTGTGGAGTACATGTAAGGAAGAAGAATTCATACATACAAAACTAAAACAGCAGCACTTCTTAAAGCAGCAATATTCTGTCATTTAGATAGAACATTAGTGTACCACAAACCATTGTTAATTTGTTCATGACCTCTCTCTTTCCTTTAGAATTACAACTGTTTAATTATTACGTCTAATTCAGAAAGCAGGCCAGGCTAAAATGGTGGAATAAACTGTAAAGAGGACAATGTAATCTCAGTAATATGATAAAATAATAATTAATAATTTTCAGGAATACTGCAATGTTGTTTTTTTTCCCCCCAATAGCCGTGAACAGCACAATGCTTACTTGCTTTCCTCACATTTTCCACTCCAATAACTGCTGTTGCCTCAACACTCCCTGTCACTGGAAATGAGTGGAGCAAAACTGATAGACAGAATGAATGGTCATATGGAAATCCACTAGCACATCACAATCATGACAAACTAGTATTTGTTTAGTACACACTGCAGACTGAATGGTATGTTTTGAAACTAGAATAGAGCACACAGAAGTCACAGTTTGGTTCATATGTCAGTTTGGACATTACAGTTTGGTACAACATGAGAACAAGCAACAAAACAATAAAATGACTGTAACAAAAATACACAAGGCTAGGTTTTAAGTTCCAGCTTGTTCCAGCTTGTTGTATAGTCCCCCCCAGGGAGTCTGTAGTGTGCATCATTTGTAGCTACTTGATGGGGAAAGTCATTAACATTAACTAATTTGTGTGATAATAGTTTAACTTCAGTTTTGCAGGGCAGATTTTAAGGCTTTAAAGGTGGAAATATACTGCAAACTTGCTAACAGTGTTTTTTTTAAACATTACATTAATCAATTTCCATTCATATGCTACTGTAAATTCTCTGTTATACTTCAACACCCCTAAACTACAGCAATGCCAACATACTACATATCAAACTCTTATCTCAAAAAAGTAAGGCAATTTTGGTTTTCCATGATTAACAGTTAACAGTAACAATATGCCTGTTAACAGTATGCTATCTGTAAATTGTCTGAAAGTTCAGGAATGACTGCAAGTGTTTTACAGCAGGGATGCAAAGATTAGTTAAAGCTGTTAGCAGAAAAAGTGTTTTTTTTCTTATTTAATAATGAAGCCATATCACCTCCTAAGCTTCCTGTTGTGTGTTGCAATTTGTAGAACTGACAGTTCCCAAATGTAGCTAATTCCATAATTCCCCAAATGTAGCTGATTTCCCAATTCCCCCAAAATAGCTGATTCACCAAATCCCCAAAAACAGCTGATTCACCAATTCCCCAAAAATAGCTGATTACCCAAGTCCCCAAAAATAGCTAATCCCCTATCACAAATGTAGCCGATTCCCTAATTCCCCAAATGTAATTGATCCTCTAATTCCCCAAATGTAATTGATCCTCTAATTCCCCAAATGCAGCTGATCATCCAGTTCCCCAAATATAGCTGATTCTCCAATACCCAAAATGCAGATGCCCCTTTGATTCCCACAATGCAACTGACGCTGCAGTTACTTCAAAACTTCCAATTCCCAAAGTGTAGCTACTCCTCCAGTTTCCCCAAATGTAGCTAATCAGCCAAGACATGCTTGATGTTCGTTTCTTTAGTGTTACACTGGTACTGTGATGGTAATGTAATAGAAGTATATATCACCAAAAAAGATTTCATGGATGTTCTTTATTTGTTAGCAACATTAGCTTTGTAGTTTCACCATAAAAGTACAGAAGCACACTTCAGATACCAAACATGTCTTAGCTGAGCAACTACATCTGGCCTGGCGGACGGTAGTTTAAGACCCCTGTGGCAGAGGATGTTATTACCGTAGGAAGCTTGGTGAAGAACAGTTTTCCCTGCATGGCTCTGGGATAGAAGAGGCTGAACATTAGCAATGTTTATCAAATGATAAAAAGCTACTTCAGTGACTGCAATAACATTCGTAATAAAGCACAGCTCAGAATCTGAGATTACTCTCAGGATTCATACCTGGTATATGAAGCAAAGGGGCCTAGAGTTTCACAAAGCAGCACTCTGAATCATTGTTTCAGTTTTTTCTTGATGTAATTGTAGAACGTTTTAGACGAAATATGTGAAACACAGTTAACCTGTTTGGTTAGTGTAAAGAGAAAATTGTGTTAACTTAATTCTGATTAGTCAGAGTCCTATTCCAGAATGCAGTGCTTTGCGGATGCTGATGTGCTCTATGACACACTTGGCAAGATTAGAATGTCTGACAGAGGTGGTGGGGGAGAAGGGGGGGGGGGTGTCTCCAGCGGGAGTGCAATAAGCTGATGATGGATAAACATGCAAATGGGAGGTCGAGGAGAGGCTTCTTCAGTCGCAACACGCAAACAAGTCCCGTCATTGCTTATTCCGCTCCCGTCGGCATGGTGTCACAGGCCAAATCTGCCTCTGCCAACAAAAGAGTCAGCGATGTGCTTACTGTACGCTGCCTCAATTCTAATCTAGCCTTTTTTCCTGTCTGTGTGCTTGGAAGAATAATTTCAACAGCTAAGGCCCAAACCACCCCAACCAAGTTGTGCATAATAAATGGATCTGGCAGAGGCCCAGCTAGGCCTCGCTGTCGGAGAAAGTTTCCTTGATGAATAATACAGGGCTTCTGAGATGCCTCAGAATGCTGCACAACAAAAGCAGAATCTAAAAAGCCCATATCATGAATTTTCTTTGCTTTTTCTTTTTTTAATAATTCAAATGTTTAATGTAGTATGTACACAATGTAAAAAAAAATATATATCGCTCTCTCCCCAGCCCATACAGTACTGAGCTAAGTCAAAAAACACTGTTTATTTAATTTTCAGTCAAAAGCAGACATCAAGTATTATTAATTGTAGGTCAGACGAGAGTAGTTTTAAGAAAATATATTTGCATAAGAAAGTCAAAGTACAATAAAATACAATAATTCCAAACCTGGAGTTCAAAAAAAGAATTAAAAGATGCAGAGATGATGAGACTCCTAATGACCTGGCAGACCTGGTAGACCACCAAAACTGATGAGAGAACTTGTGTGTGTTCTCATAAATACACTTGTAAATATATATTAGGGGTTCCACAACTTCCGATTTATTTTAAGCTGAAGAAAGTCAAGTTGACGTAGAACAATTACTGATGATGCCATGAATAAAACCCACAGGAGACGGTCATGCTTTGCAGCAAGTGAATTTAAGACTTGAAAAATCCATGATGAAGCCAAACTACACAAGTCTGTAGAACATAATATGCCCTTTTTAACAATTTTTAGGCAAACCTCAGAATCTAGCAAATTTGTAAACTTGGGAAGCACCCTAGGCTCACCTGTGGCAGAGGTGCAGAGAGCCAGATAAATCACTTTGTGAACTCTAAAATCAACAGGCTGCTCACCTGTGTTCGTGTTGTTGGTGTCAATCATGTGATCAGCAACTAGTCGATCAAGCATTAAGCACAAAGCGCCATCATACATACTGTATGTGATGTCTCCAAAACCAATACAAACTCACTGGATAAAAAAATATGAGTCATCTTGCGTGTTTAAGGTGGTAGTAACTTCAGGCTCCTGCAGATGCCGCTGCATGAAGAGGATGGATCTATAAACACCTGCGGGGTGTGAGTGACGGGATCCATAGACGGAGAAGAGGTGCTACAGTGCAGTGAATGTCTCGTTCCATGTGTGGAAAATGGCTCCAAAGCAGATGTTAATGATTGGCTAAAAAGAGTGATTGCATTTTGGCGTGCCAAAGACCATAGTGTGAAGGAAGTAGCTGAATCTGCAGGTGTATGGAAGTGTACAGTCATACCGGTCTATCAGCAGTGGCTAAAATCCCAGTTTACAGGAAATTCTCCTCGGAATTGTGCAGGGAAGGCATCCACCAAATCTGGCCCAACTGTGCAGTTTTTGATGTAAGAGTGTCTGAACATTGATGTGGCCTACATCCAGAAACTTGTCCAGTACATGCCCAATCCAGTCACAACTGTTACTGGTGCTCGTGGAGGTATTACACGCTACTAGGTACGTTTCAGTCACAGGGGACTGAAATGCAAAAAAAGAGCCCTTAAGTTTTACACCAGCGCTCTCAACTGAAGCCAGTGACTGCACAAGTAGCTTGTGTTGCTGTCCACGGTGCTGAATATATGTTAGCATGATTAAATACATCCATTAAAGCCTGTGATTCAGCTCTTTAATATTCACACTTGCTGCTTGAGCTTCACTCTGCGAGCCACAGCCCTAATACCTGAGCTGCCACTCTGGTTTGCTCATACAGACATGATTTGCACTGCTTTGACTGCATATTACTGTAACGCTAATCCTGTAGCCCAGGCAGATCCTCTCCTGGAGTAAATTACCATTCGCGCCTTATCAGCACTAAATGAGCAACGGAATTTTCAGTGGGGTTTTTTTTTTTCCCTCCCACGGGAGATGAGTTTTACCACCTCTCTCCAGGAGCTGGCACTGTGCCATGTTGCACTCCAGCAAATTTTCTGAAAGAATTGCAAATGGAGGCTCAAACAGTCAAACTACGACAGATGCATGACATGCAGGGTCATGGGGGTCGCTGTACAGCATGATCACCTGGAGGACTCTCAGGGCTGGACTACGTACGGCTTTCATACACTTTCTTCAGAGTGGAAAGAAGTCGTGACTTCTGCATTATGCTGCATGTACGCTGGCTGTCAAAAATTTGGGGACACCTACAATACAAACCACATTTTTTGTGCAATGCACAAAAGAAGACCTGCTTTCAGTTTTGGTGGTCTACCAGGTGTTCTAGATAGTGGTTCCCGTTTTTCCATCATAATTTTTAAAACTCCAGTTAAACTCCTCATATTTCCTTTGACCATTCCTTTCTTTTGCAATTGAATTTAACTGTAACAAAATTATTTATAGTTCCCACATAATAATTTCTAGCCACACTTCTGACACCCCCACCCCAATCGTATGTTCAGTATCTCACTACCTAATGCCTCACTCCTAATTCAACCTGGGTTTTTTCCTTTATGCAAACAAGACTGTACACACAATAGCTTTTCTCCATAAAATCAATCAAATCAAAATAAAAAAACATCTACTCTTCTATTCACAAACACAAATGCTCTGAAAAGTTTAGCTAAGTTACAAAAGTTCAGAATCTGCCCTTTTTTTCCCCTCATGCAGTTGAATTGTATTCTAATTCTAAAAGGAAGACCCTGCACTTAATGTCCATTTTGACAGGAAATTGAATGAAGAGTGGTCTCTGACATTTACAGACTACTGGTATGTAAAAAGATTTCGATAGACCTCTATAGATTTCTTAGACCACACTCACACACTCTCTCTTTATCGAACAATTGTTGCAAACAGAAGGAATCAATCAACTGAAACAAAACTTGGTGAGTAAGTTGGACATCGTGAGACATGCAAATGATTCAAGTTTCACACTCTGCCGAGCATGTGACATATGCAAGGACGGGCCTAATTGCTTACTATATAAGGTCGTCCTGTTGCACGTGCTTTCCATTCTGACTCTTTGCAGGCGAAGTATGCCTCAGAGAAGAGTCTGAAAGCAGTTTGAGCAGTTTGAAGAGCTGGATGATCTTACTGATGTATTGTGCGTCATACTGGTTGTTGGCGGCAATGGATAGAAGGCACACCAGAGACATGAAGGCGAATTGTCTGACATGTGCGGAGTCACCCGACAGCCATGACTGTGGACATTCAGTGATGGCCTCCATGAGTCATCCTGATAGTGTCAGCACCATTGGCTGATGGCTGCACAACGCAGGACTACATGCACACAGACCGTTAACAACTGCACTTAACACCACATCAGCGTCACCAAAGACTGCAATGGTGTCATGCCAGATTGTCATGGAGTGACTTAATATTAAAACATTTACTTTCAACAATAGTTTGAAGAAAACTATTAAATTGATATTTATGCTATACCTGCTCTTCATACCAATGAAGACACTTTAACAGTGGCAAAGCAGCTCAGTATAGAATAGGTAAAGGAAATAGCTGTTTTATGGGAAGTACTTTTTCCTAACTTAAGCAAAAAAATCCAAGCATAAGCAAGAAAATCCAAATGTCAAAATAAGGCAAGGTGTCCCCATAGCGTTGACGGCAGTGTACAGAATGACGTTCATGTTTGTGACGAGGACGAATAATGAGTTGTTTACACAGAGTGTTGTGTTTGCATGGCTTGGGAGAAAACTACAGCGAAAATAAACCCAACTCTCTGCAACCAAACAAGATGTTTTCTGCTGAGCGCTGTACGATGTCTGTCCCTATCAAAAATAATCATGACATTTCTTTATTACAGAAATGAGCCCTTAGAAGTAAATTCATCATTGTTGTTTTTAATTACTTATTATAAAATTACATAATTAAATCTAGTTACTACATTCTTCACATTACGTGTCAGAAACTCACAAGAATGCAGCAAAAATGTGAAATATATTTTTCTTTCCACATACTTAGACTGTGCAACCAACCGCCTCTTCGTCAAATGTAAATAATACAAATAAAATAATTCTATTAATTCTCTTCTACAAACACAAACGGCATGTGTACATTTAGAATCTATACTTGACAGACTCCCTTATACTACAACACATTAACAGTTAGTGAGGTATCCAAAACTTCCAGAATTCCTAGAATAATGTTCTTTGTCACAAAGTTGGTGGTTCTTATTCTAAATTTTAAATTATATGAATTATATTAATCTAAATCATTAGGTCTTAGTCCATTTGTCTAGCTCCTGAAAGCCTAACCAATAGTGGAGCTTGTATGGCTGTATCTTCCTGAATACCACAGAACCTTCCTAAGCTTTTCACAGAACAAACCAATATAACATTATATAATATATAACCAACCAATATATTATATATACAGTTAATGGCTCCACTTCACATGACTGTAGCCTCTTGCCTTATGTTCATACAGGTAATTCTTGTTACAGTAGAGGATCTCAATGGGAACAGGATCTGCACCAGGCTTTTTGTTTGTTAGTTTGCTGCTGGCTGATTTATCCAAAGTTCTCTCACAACGCACTGTCAGGTGTTACGTGCTGAAAGTGTCACTTTAAATGCCATTTAAGCTGTATTTGAATGAGAGGTCTACAATCACAAATTCTATAATAGCAGCTCCCCAGCAATCTTACAGTTAGTAGTTAGAGTTAAATGACTCACGCATGCAGAGGGGTAGCTCGCCGCTCCAAGAGCCGTTGGCCACACAAGTCAGCACTGCAGGAAAGGACAGCTCGTAGCCCTTCAGACAACGATAGCCCACACTGGAGCCCCACTGGAACACTGACCCCTCCACCTCACCATGGGCCACACTCGGGGGAGGAGGGCACGTCACTGCTGCAGAGAGACAGACAAGAAGTAGTAATATTAGGATGGAAACCCAATAAAACAAAAGCAAAAAACAACTACAAACATGGTCACCCTTCAGTGGAGGTATAGGGAGTATTCCGAGTATGTTTTGCACATATATATTAATCACCTTCACATAGTCTTAAAGATACAGTTTGACAGAAAATGAAATTTAACCCTTTACTTCAAATGTAAGTGACTGGTTTGGTGTCACTTGGACTAGTTTTGCAAAAGATGTATTGCGAGAGCTTTAATATATCATTATTTATTTTATTTTTTTTAAATATTATTTATCCATTATATAATGTTACATGTTATTCTTGCTATCATAAGAAATAGCAGGAATTATTTGGCACTTAAGGTGATAAATTGCCATTTTGGTTTAAGTCAGTTTAGCCAGGTTTTGACTCAAAATGCGAGCCTGCTATGGGTCAGGTCTGGTTCAGACAAAGTTTTTAGGTTGTATTTGAATTTGGGAAAATATTTCAGGCCTAATTGTTATATATATAAAAAAGTAATAATAATAAAAAAATTATATATATATATATTATACTATAAATTATACTATTATACTATATATTTTAAAATGGTAGTATTAGTCACCTTGAAGCCTGAAATGTGTCCATACTTTTAATAGGTCAAAATTAAAAAAAGAAAACCCACCTCTATAATAACGCTAACTTCAACCAACCAGCTCCATCCTATGGGATTTCTAATATGTTAGCACATTTTTTTCGCTATAAAAATGTTTTGGTGGTTGCCACTATTGGCTTTCAGTCCACTTCATAAAGGTCTAAGCAATTGCAGAGCTCACTAGACTATACATTCCTATGTATCATAAATAAATAAATAAATAAATATTGGTTTGCTGGTCAAAATAATGAAAAGTTTTATAACAATAATTTTATACTTCTTTCTTTAAAGTAAAAAAACATTTAGTTTCCAGAAGTCATTATTACTTCTCTGAAGGCCTAGAAGGTCCTGAGGGCTCATTAAAATGAAAATATGTCATACATTGTTAGAAACCACATCAGCAAGTCTATTTGAGAGGTAAGTGTATGATGATTTCGGGGTGCTGTTATACTGAATGGTGGGTATAAGCTTGTTACTTCAGAAGCTACATTAGCCTTTAAACTGAAGATGTAAAATTTAGACACTAAACATATCTTGACTGACTGACTAGGTCTGTAAATCAGATTTTTTGGGGGGTTAATTATTCCTTTAAACTAAGGGGGGGTCAGAATGTTAAATACAAAGAACTGATACGGACACTGAGCCTAATCTTGGCTCTAACCATGATACTGTCAATGTTTACAATATGAGCATCTGTGGATTTACAAGTGACTATCTAGATAACACGGGACCGAAGGTTTATTTGAATGGAATACAGTCAAAATAAATGAGCTCAGTGAACTTTATCGCTTCAGTCATTACTGAGCTCATTATCTGAAGCTTTAGATGCAATAAATACATTTGAACAAATACTACTTATAACGTGGGCATATGCTGCGGCTCATCGCCCATATGTTGAAGACTAAAGAAATTAAACAAAAACAGGAGGGGAAAAACCCACCCCCTACTCTTGCTCTGTATTGATAGAGGACAAGTGGAGAAGCATGATGTGTATTTTGAAGTGGATCTGTTTGCCCTGCAGCCAAGCTCAAAAATACATATCACAACCCCCCGATGAAAGCATACAGCTATCTTATGCTGCAACAAAGTTCCTTTTTTCCCCACACTGTTTTCTCTGACGCTTGGCTTCAGCATTTCCTCCCTACAAATGCAGCTTCCCCTGTGTACTCCGCACTCAAACAATGCCAAGTGCTGCTGGTGGACAGCCATTAGAACTGGCTGCGTTGGTATTTCTGCCTTCTCTCTTTTCACCTGTGATTGAGGGTGAGAATGTAAAGAGGCTTGTGAGTGGTCAGCTAAATAAAGCAGGAGGGCCAAACAGTGCAGAAAAGAGCGCTGCAGGAGTGGAAAGCAGCAGGTATCGCTCCAGCTCTCCCGCAAGCATTGCGTCAGTGCTCACTAACTCTAGTCTGGACGCCCCGTCATTTCTAGAGTGTTGCCTCGTAGGGGTTTTCTGTTACATATATATCAGACTATTAAAGCATAAAAGATCCAACCCATGTCAGAAGCAACCAAGAGTAAAGGCCAAAAATACCTCCATGTTCAGCATCTTTGACCCTTAAATGGGAATGCCACGGATATTTTAAAAGAATACATTTAAGCATGCAGGCAGAACAGTCCTAATCGGTTTATGTAAGCTTCCATTACTTATTATCTGAACATCTGATTGCGGAGGGCAAGGCCTACAGATCGGTCCTTGAGAGAGTGCAAGCTTGGCAGTGCCACAGCCATTGCTGGTCAGGCCCAGATCATCAAGTTATATTTGGTGGGGTAATTCTTTTTTTTTGGTGTTTTTTTAATGATATCACAACAGATTACATAATGGCTATTTAGCACCACAACAACAACATAGTAACCACAGTTCTATGTCACCACTACAAAAACATGTTTTTTCTCAGTCGAGACAAAGTAATAGCAAGATCACACCTAACAAGACCACAGGTTACAATAACTCAACAACCCATGCAACACTTCCTCATAAAGCAACAAATGCAAGTGACTCAAATCAGTCATTAATGTGAATGAATGTCATGAATGAACTGGGGTCCTGAAATGACCCGCATGCACACATAATCTGCAACATCATATGAATGAATCTGGTGAATCCTCAACAGCAAACAAACCTATCATTTGAATAAGTCTTTATCATGAAGATAATTATCTCTGAACAGCTCTCACCTGCTTATTATTAGAGTAGGACAAAGGTGAAAGGGTCAGAAGCATTACTTCTCAACCCTTTACTGGCTTCAACTACAGGTTTGGGGCTGCTGCCAAGCTGAATGATGGTGCACGTGTAGTGAAAAGAAACACACAAATTCTAAGTATTCTCATTAAGGTCACATGGGCAGGATATGTATTTGCTCTAAACCCCATATGGAAGAGGTTCAGGTAAGATTTGAAAAACATCCGATGTGTGTAGACACAGCTCAGTGTCAGATTAGGCCAAAAAATTGGATTTATGCCACTTCATCCTGGTAACATGAACATAGCCTTAGCTTTTGTAACATTAGTAAAATAACAGTACCACATTTGCAAGTTGTTGATAACAAAAGACGTTTTATAAATCTGTAAACGGGTCAAACACTGCACACTCTATCAAGGATGCATCTAACTTTTACACATTCTCTAGCTGGAGCTTCAAATTCAAACACTGATACGCTGATAAAGAACGGAAAGGCTTGCGGCAATAGTGGATAGCAACAGTGACACAGCAGCGATTGGAGGGCTGAGAAAATAAAGCGGAGATCATAATGATTTTAACTGGCCATAAAAGACTGACAGTGCTTACAGAAAGCAAATCATATTTCATTATTTAAAAAAATGTGGCTTAATCAATATTCTGTCCCCATTTGATTGGAGAGGCTTGTGATCAATCTGCCAAGGCCCAGGCCTACCCCTTGCTGCTGTGTAGTGATATATAAAGGCATTTGTAGGCGGAGCATGGACAGGTCATATGTAGTGACCAAAAAGTTTTACATAAATATTGTAACTTAACATGTATTCATTTACACTGATGTTTCTCAAACGCATCTCTAGTAATCACGTTTGAGACTTTTCAGGTTTCATCAGGGTGTGATTATTTTCAGACAAAAATGTCCCCAAAAAAAGTCATTAATGCAAAACGCGTTAATGCATGAGCTGTTACAAACTTTTAGATCGCATGGTTTGCTAACACAACTTGTAAACCAGTTGGAGGTCAGAAGTAGACAGAAGCCACCTCAGTGGTGATTAGATGGTTGTTCTTTACTGTCAAGGACACATTGCGACCCTTTAGCATTCACGCTCCAAATGTTATGTTGGCATATGTGTCCCTGACCGCCTCAAAGTGATTTAAGAGATCAGATCACAGTTCATCTCCCAGATGCATCACTGTCCACTAATGCCGAGACTTGGCACAGTCCACATAAGATATCTTGTGTAAAGTCGCCCCCTTTGTCTTTACATACGCCAGGCATAAAGCAGCTTCATAAGCATCCACCTGGGATGCTTTTGCAACATTCGTAAGCAAAAAGTTCATTTCATCTCAAAATGCATCCCATTTTGTACCAAAAAGCAGCTTCATGTCTACATACACAAGGTCTATTAGCATGGCATGTTGAATCTCTCGATAGATACGCAAATCTCGATATTGAAAATGCTAATAGACCTTCCATTGGCAAAATCAATCGCATTCCGTCTGGGGGTTCGAGCAATGTTTTAAATTGCAAATCTGCGGTTTGAAAAGGAGAGGTGGGGGATGCAAAACAAGTCCACTGATATTTTGACATCGCTGCAGAGGAGAAGGCGGCGAGGAGAGCAGCTGGGTTTGAGCTGGGGATGAATAAATCATGAGCTGTTTTGACGAGTAAGTGTCCCAATAAAAAAAATGAAAAAAAGGGGGAAAAAAAAAAAAGAAACTGAATCACAACACTCCCCGCACACTCTCCATTGTAAACAGCCATCCCCTTTTGTATAGCACAGAGCAGCAGAGTCACGGCCCATGCACTATCAGCCGCACTTCAGAATATAATTACATATGTCTTTATCCTTGTTAATTTCACATCACTCTGATTTGTATAGCAATTAATACAGTCAAGTTTATACTAAATAAAACTGGTGAATGTCTTGTGTGAAAATGTACAGCTGCATGTGTGATCCGGGGATGATGTGAGCTTGGACAGCGCTGTTCAGCTTGGGTTTATAACAGTGAATCACTTTGAAATGAAAATCACCAGCTAGATTTTTAAAAATCACAGTGATTTCAACCTTTAAGGCTGACAAAAAAGTGACGATCACTGCTGATAACCCTACTCTTAGATAAGCCCCCCAGACAAAAAAAATGAGTCACCTTGTGTGTTTAAGGTGGTAGTAACTTCAGGCTCCTGCAGTTTAAACACCTGTGGGGTGTGAGTGACGGGATCCATAGATTGAGATGAGGTGCTACAGTGCAGTGAATGTCTCGTTCTTAAAGACAATGACAAACCGCACGTTTCATTACAAAGACAGCATAATTGGTCCTATTTAACTGTAATTAGTGAAGTGCTGTACTCACAGGCTTTAGTATTTTGTTAATGTGGCACTGCTGCGTTATTTATGTCTCAACTTCTTATGTTTCAACTTCATGATGGATATTGTATATTAAGAAAACGTCTTTGGTGTTATATTCTCAGCATACATCCCACCTCTAGCCGACAGGATTCCATAAAGGGTACTGTGTGTACTAAGTTATAGGAGCTGAAAGTATCAGTAGTAAATATTGGGTTGTCTAGCCATAGTGGCTGTAGTGTATCTACACAGACCTGTTGGAGACTGCACAGGTATAAGTTTCATAGCCACCAGGCCTAAGGAGAAGAAAGACACGTGGGGATAATGAAGCTAATAAATGCCATCCAATAGCTTGATGGTAGACATATTAAAGCTAAAGCCAGGCACGTCTGTGTAAATTAATTCAGAGGTGGGGAAGAGTGCGAGGCCTGGTGCCGCTGGGTACAATTTAGCTAAAGGGGAGTTATTTTTTAAACTTTGGAATGTGGCCTAGAGCTGAAACAGAGGAAATTCCCAGGTTCATAGCATTAAAAGTCAGAAAGAGATATCGCCACTGGTTATTGTACAAAACTGAACATTAAAAAGTGCCTGAGGTTTGGGGGTTATACAGAAAGCAAAAGAAGGCCAGGGTCACTCTGAATTAACAGTTCATTTGGATGAGATGAATGAGCTGCTGTCTACAGCCACAGGGCCTGGCAGTATTGGCAGGTATGGAAGCAACATGCTGTGCTGGGCCAAATGAGTCTGTGTGAGTGAGACGGTGTTGGTTTTCATACACTTTTAGAAGAAAAATGTCATTACTGTGTAGAAAACTGCCATAACTTATTGTATCAGGGCTAGCAAAATGGTCCTGACAGGGTGAACTGCTTTTTACAAAAGCTGCTTTTCATTATTAAAACTGAAAGAACAATACTAATGCTGTTTTGGCACGTCTTCCCCCTCTGCTGTCCTTCAGGGGCCGTCGGTCATCATGATGTAATCATTCAGAGGTCAGTAATGGAAAGATTCAGTCCAAACAAGTGCTATAGCTATGGCTGCACTCGGGTTGTCAGATTTCAGCTGTGTCATAAAACGGACAGGCAATGGTGGGCTTTATACATGAGCTTTGTACTCAGAAAAAATGGACAAATAATACATGAAGGTTGTAGGTTTAACTCTGCTGTACGCATACATTTTTTATTTTGTAACACAGAGTTCTCCGCTTGACTAATTTTTAAATCCCGCTCCTGATAAAATTTGTCCTGCTTTCGTCTGCTCCTCCCAAAATTCACCATTTGTCCGGCTCCTCCCTGCAAAGTAGGTGTTTTGATATACTCCTGCCCACAGTCTCACCCAAGGGAAAATGACATCCAATATTTGACATACTATATTCACGAATAAATTCATTTCTCCTGAAATAATCAGTACTGAAAATGACTACTGTGTGTCAGACTTGTGTTAGTGGGCCTAATTGTGGCGCATTGTCCTTTCTTTAGAGCGCTTTCCACAGCTGAGGTCCACTGACTGTCTAAAGGCTCTGCCATTTCTGTACAGTAATTCAGTTCAAGTGTTGTTCATGTCATTGGTTGCTTCGCAACTGCACCCACTACCACTGAGAATGGTCCACCACCATCTCCTGTGGGGGTCTTGACCATTGAAGAACAGGGTAAAAGAAACGGATGGACTACTGAAAAAAAGAAATGGGGGGACTACAGTCTGTAACTGTGTAACTACAGAGTGCTCCTATATGCCAAGTGAAGCTGATAAAAAAGACAATGAGTGTAGATACAAGGATGCGTACCTAATGAAGTGGCCGGTGAGTGTATTTAGAATGAGGTTATTATTGATTTTATTAGCTGTTTTCTCCTTATCTTAATCATGAATGCTAATCATTGTGTTTTTCATTTTATACAGGCCATTTTTTAACTGCAGGAATTTGTTACCCGAGTTCATTTTAATGTATTACTTTATTGCTTTGTTTTACTTTCACTTTATTATTTTACTTTCCTGTAAAGTTAATTAACAGATGCCTGTGTTGGGAGGTGATTGATTTTCTAGGTGCAAATAAGCAAACATCCTTTGCGCAAAGAAAAAATCTACTGAATTTTAGTGCTCAGTTTAAAAATTTTAAAGTAAAACATGCAGCTAATAAACAGTCACTGTGCATTAAAAGGTACAGAAGTATGTTCTCTGTAGAGCAAGTGTTCAATTATTTTCACTTAGAAAATAAATTCTTACATACAACTGTATTGTTACAGTCACATTAAATCTCTCTTTGGGGGGTGGAGTTGAAAACAGTAGCTGTCCTTTACATTGTGTACACATTTCATCATGAATGGCCCAAATTAAATGTTCTAAAATGACATGCCGTTAAATTATGTTATATCAATGTTACGACATTTCCATTCCATAGATACAAGTGTCACTAAAGGAAGGTACAGGTATAACTACACAACCTGACGAGGTATAAAAACAAACATGACTGTGTGAGTAGTCACCGCTTGTCATGTGTGACACATAGCATGTAGCATAGCTCGTCTCTAAGCGGGTGTCCCGTAGGCCTGCCCCGTGTGAGTGTGGATGATGGACGGCCTGCTGCTCTTCTATCAGGCGGCGCTGCTGAGCCCGAGGTGAGCAGGAATCACACTTGAATGAGAGTTTCTAACTCCCCCCCCAAAAAACATGCTCACATTCGTAGATTTATGGAAATAGAGTGGTCAGAAAGGGATCGCTGGAGATTTGTCCTGCGGCGCTCAGGCTGATTTTTTTCCTGCAAGCTCTTTGCGGCAGCTGAGAGAAAGTAAGAGAGGTGGAGATATGGAGAGATGGGTTGTCTATCTATGTGTACGTGTATTGTATGTGAAGGCTCCTCTGTGTATAATAGCTAGGCCGCTAGCTCGCTGTCTAATCTCACACAGGTCAGTGGACACTGACAGTCTGCAGCCAGACTTGTCTGTAGAGAGACGGAGAACAGGGAAAAGAGTGAAAAGAGACAGAATGGAAAAAAAAAACACAACGACTACGAGAGAGAAAGAGAGAGAGACATGAAGAAAAAGAGGGTGAGCTAAGCCCTCAGGCAGCCTCCCACTTGCGGCTAGTGGCGCAGCCCGGCTGACCAGCAGACAGGCTAAACGCCCGAGGATCTGTCACTCTCACATAGCCGCTTGACATTAAGCTAGCACTGATCACTGCTCAGCTGAAATCTATCTGCTGCACACCATACCAGTCGGCTAAATGAGTTAACGTTACAGGCCATTACAACACTGCGCTGATGTTTTGCGGCAGAATTTTAAAGCGATTTGCTCCCCGCTTTTATTCTGAGAATGCTAACAGGCTGCAATCACCAATTTCTCTTTCTTACTGAGAAAATCATTTCTAGCATTGCATTCTCATACAAAAAGCGATAAAGCAGTTATTAAATAGCATTTTGAATCGAGTCGACATACCGGTAGAGTTCATTTTGCAACCAATGCCAAAGAGGATTTGGAGTATAGATATAAACACATAGATCCCGTGTTGTCTGTTGTTCTCTATTTGACGCAATGTGTCTGCGTGTCCGCAATGTGTCTGCGTATACTGGTGTACTGAGATATGAGGAGTTCTCATGATTTAAATGGTCATAACTTTATCACCCAACTGATTTTATACCACATTTGTTTTATAATCTTTGCTATATTTCTGCCTATGATTAACAAATGTTTTACAGGGGTTTCAAACTCAGGAAAAAAAACACTGAAGACAAAAACAAAAGTGATACATGCCGATTATTATGCCAAAAATAAATAAATAAATAAATAACCAGCTAAATAAAATACCAGGTGTTATGTAATGTGTCATTTTCTGGGTACTTCAGATGCTCTGCTAAGTAATTATTCTGGAGCTAATTACCTCTTGGAGCTTGCTCAGTAGTAGTCCTGTTTGAATCAACATCATAGTAATGAAAATAGCAAAACCAGGGAATAGAAAACAGCATCTCAAGGTCATGACCGGACTACTGAAATCCAAATTTTAAGACGGGACATTGGATCTCAATGGGCAGGCACTGTCGTGGACATCCAATTACAATTATGGGCACGCAGACATTTTATTATCGCCAAGTTTATCAGTCATCTAAAAGTCACCTTAAAGCTGTTTAACACTTTTGACTATACTTGCAACTTTCCAATCACCATTAGAATGACTTTTACTTCTGCTGCTTTTTCGCTAGGCATGTCAGTTCATACGGCTGTGTTGATCAAAAGATTCACAAATCTAAATTTTATTTTCATGCAAGATAAAAATCAATTAGTCATATAAAATGTATGTGCCAGCTGGCCTTTTGAACAGACCTATCAATCTAATTGTGTGGGCCTCAATTAGACCCCCGCAGACTGGAAAACTGCTTTGAATTTACATAATTCAAAATTTTAATTACAGCCCTGTTTACCATTCCAGCAGCAGGCACGTAAGGTATGTGAGTGTATCCGTATATACAGGACCTTGGATTTTAGGTGCAAATTCTAAAAGGCTGATCTTTCTTTTTAGAGATGTTCATTTGCCAGACGACATACTTGGACACAATCCAAGAAAGCCCTATTACATGGCATTCTGAAATGAATCATCAAGTGCCTTTGTGCATGTCCAGATGACATTCCTGCCCTAATATGACGGGCTCAGCTGATAGTAGCCTAAATAAACAATGTAGTATTCGACAATGCAACCTCAATTATTCATGCTGTAGTTCTGTTTTTGTATTAATAAGGTTATCTCACAATCAGCAAACAGCAGTCTTAACCGCTGAAGACTCTGGCCTTGTTTACATTCCTCACTGTTTCTTGGCCTTTTATTAGCAAGCAAATTTATTAGTGATTAAGGAGCATTCATTATTTATGAGAAGGGCACACGAGAAGGAGAAAGTCACGCTTCACAAAAAACAGATGATGATACCTTAAGCAAAATTTGTTGTTTCACAATTCTCTGTGTTTGGAGATAAACCCTGCTGGTCTCTCCTTAAAATGAGAATATGACTCTTTTGGGTACAGACGGAACATAACACTGCTGATGTTCAAACCTGACAGCTGGAACAAGCCATGTTTGGTGTCTGAAGCTTTAGCTTTAGTTTTGCACTGAAGGTACAAGCAGGAAACATCAAATGTACACAATTTTCCACTGAACTCAGATGTAGCTGATACGCCAATACACGGACGTGCATTTTGCTTCTTTAGCTTAGAACTAATGATGCACCAATCCGATACCCTGCCAGACACGTCCTATACACATTCAATACCAAACATGGCTGCACTTTACATGAAGCATGTCATTCCAATATAAATATCAACACTCCTTGTTTTTATTAACAGAACAGGAACTCATATGAGTGATAATTATGCATGATCATATTAAAGGCAAATGCCTTATGAAAGTCTGAAATAGCGAAAAGCTGTTTCATACTTTTGCATTATCAAATTCATGCAGGCTCAACAGTTACAGTTTACTTAGATTAGAATAATGTGGTTAAACATGAAATACTAAGGGTGCCTCATTCTAAAAACCCTCAATGTAGGCTGAATGTATTTAGATTTATTTTTATAAGCAGGGTATTTTAAACTGTAATTCATGTTATCTTGTTTTGATTGATTGAATGTTTTGATTTTACACAATGTTAGCAAAACTAACATTACAAAATTAAATCAGCTTTATTACAGCTAGCTAACTAGCTCTCAGTCGCTTGTGTAAATGTAACTCATACATCAGACTGCGGTGATTAGCAATGACTAACTATATAACTAACAAAGCTAACGTAAGCCTACCTTTCTCGTCGTTCAGCAAGTATAAACAGTGATCATGTTAACCACAGCATTGATAACAGAGCATACGCTAAATAATAATAAACAATTCAGATTTACCGTAAGTGTCTGTTGTGCAATTGAAATCTGTGTGTCGCTAGTTTTAAAACAGTTACTCTCAACATAATGGTTAGAATGGACTTTACACCAACTTATGATCAAACCTGGCTGCTAAACTTTTGATGGTGAGTTCTGATCACCCTTGCCAAATGTTGCTGTTCAGGGTAGCAGAATTTTCTGTTGCAGCTACAATGGAATATCTGGTTTGCTCTTGTCTGTCCACCCCAAATGTGTAAATGCAGTATGAAAGTGATCTTAATCTTTGTTTATTCATCTAAATGTACCCAATGTACACAAATATGTTAGAATAGCACAGCTTAGATTCCTTTGTTCCTATATTAGCCTCATAGCTATAGCACAAAACTAAATAAGCAAACTTCAGACAACAGTCATGTCTTGGCTTTGACCATCTACACTTAAAATAAGGGCAGAATTGTGCAGATGTGTTTTTTGGAACCGTTGCTTTAATGTAGGTTTGAAAGGATCAAGCAGGAGCGTAGCGGAAGGGCTGCAGATACTCTCGAGTGGCTTCATAAGTAGATGTGCCAGAGTGCAGGAGAAGAACTTTGATGCAGGACAGAGGAAAATTTTGAGATGGGGTGATTTAAGGGTGAAGGAGTGGGCAGATTGTTAAGGTCCATTTAGATATGCTCAGTGACTAGGGGCAGACGGAGTCAGTGGTCATTTCAGTGAGGCGGCAGACGGTGGAGGTTGGATCATTTATTCATGAAGTTCCTCTCTCTCTGCTCTCTGTGCCGGAAAAAGTGTGGAATAACTCTTGCTCTTTGATGATTTCCAAGATGTTGCTCCTCTGAAACAATGACCCGTTTTTCTATTGCAGCAATCTTGGCAGTGCTACAGAGAGACAGGTGTTTGTGTCCGGTCCACACAGCCTAGGAAATCTCTGAAAATCCCACAGCATCACAATTTAGAGCAGGCAAAGTGCAAAGGCGAAACACAACTGCTGTTAGCTTATTTAAGGAACTTTTGAATTGAAAGCAGTTTACCCCACAAGCACCGAGCTGAAACTGGGAATGGTTTCAGTTATTCAAATATGCGCCTGTTTGAATCTGATTATAAACTGTGCATTACTGTAATTATAAGTTTTTGACTGAGAATGTGGAAACATCATGCTAAGCTGAATGGCATGGAGCTACATATGGGTATATTTCATAAAGAAATAAGGGAGGTACCTTATGGTATCTGTCCTGAATGACTGGGTATAAAGAGCATCCCAGAGAGGTGGAGTCTTTCAGACATATAGATGGGAAGGCTCAATACAGGTTTTGAGCAACATATGCTGCACCCAGACAACATCTTTTTCAGGGAAGAGAATGTATCATGTTCTGCATGTATTAAAGCAGCGTGGCTCTGTAGTAAAAGAGTCCAGGTGCTTAACTGGTCTGCCTGCAGTCTAGACTGGTCATCCACTGAAACATCTTTTTTATGGAAACGGAAACATTGCACTTGCAAAACTGCAGGAATCGTCTCCTCAGTTCCCAAACACTAAAAGAGGTTATTATTGAAAGAAGAGGTGCTGAGTGCAGCGGTTTCAACAAAATGATTTTAACATTTGACATGTTCTTTTTGTATCATTTAGGGTTATACAGGGTTGAAACGGTTTAGACATCATTGTATTCTGATTTAGTTTACATATTGCACAGCTTTTTTGGAAACGGTTGTTTTTTGTTGGTGTTCTTTGTTTTACTGATCTCAATTTTATGATCATTATTCCTGTTTGCTGTATTACTGCACTATATTTTGACAATGACATGGAAGGAAAAACAAGTTCGATTTTATGAGGCAATGTTGACAGGTGGCAGTAAATTACATGCTAACAACAATGTTAGTGACGCAATGCAATAACAAACAGGTAGACAGATGGTCTGAGTAAAAAGGAAATGGTAAAGGAACTGTTTGGATGTGGTTTCTGCTTGTGAGCAGCTTAAAGTATTGAGTACATAACTTTTTTTGTTGTTGTCACAGTATGCAGAAATCAAGTAACCGCTCGCATCTCTGTAATTTATACAGAGATTTCCTGTGTGAATCAGTCATAAACACAGATGCCTCCATGTAAATGATTCCTGTCTGAATAGTACTTCAGTTGTGTATGTTAAATCACACATGCTTAAAACACAAACAAATCAGTCTAGCAATCAGGTACGGATCACCTCATATGCTTGTTGCAAATGCATAAATAAATGAAATTTGTTTTTTTGTTTGTTTTTTTTTAAATATTTTATATTTTTGTCACTGTGATATGTAAATACTGTTCGTTTAAAAGCAGCATGTTTGAATGCCGAAAGTGGCTCTAAAGCTCACCCCTGGCAGAAATGCCCAGATCTGATG
>CM067497.1:21094349-21129124 GCA_034552555.1 Semaprochilodus insignis
GGAGGGGGGGGGGGGACGGGACGGTTTGTACCTTGGCAGTTGGGCATGGTGCCGCTCCAAGTGCCATTGTGGGTGCAGGTGCGGGTGCTGCTGCTGCTGCTGCTGCTCGCATTCTCCATCAGGTAACCTGGTTGACAGGCGTAGGTGATGTTGTGGCTGACGGTAAAGGTCTCTCCGAACCGCAGACCATTGGCTGGAACTCCTGGGTCACCACAGCTGATCACTGTTGGACAGGGAGAAAGCAAAATGACAGAGTGAAAGTTTTCTCTTAAATCTGGGGAATCTGATTAGAATATACCACTGGAAAGTCAGGACTTTACTTGCCACAGTGATTTCTTATTTTATATACAATAATAACTTAATAATAATACACGGTGCATATAAACATAAAATATGTATTTTTAGGTACTTTACACATTATCACTTTACTTTTGACTTTATATTGGGAACAATAAGAGGTTTGACGCATATTTTTTTACTTTATATATTTAATTTATATCTTTATATAAATTATATGTATAACGCAAACCATACATTTGGCTGTCAATGGACAAGATATGCACAAACCATACATAGACCAGAGCAGTCAGTCAAGTGACACACAGGCTACAAGAGTCTGCAATAACAGTTTAAATAGACAGCTCATTAGAACTTGCCATATTTTGCAAAAGTTGCACACTTTTTTATCCCCTTGGTGTGATGTCAGCACTCCCCCCATCAGGTGTTAAAACCACTTTTGGGCCAAAAGAGTTCCAATATGTGCTGTTAACAACAGTCTGCAAAGGAAAACTTTGGGAAGAAACAGCTCCTCATACAAAAAAGGACGCTTGGGATGTATTTCCACTGCACATTCAGCAATAACTGCCCCAATAAGGGACCAGTGAAGTTCAGTGGAGTTAGCAAATTAATTGTGTTTCAGCTCATTTTGGCTAAAGAAAGCCTGTCGTTTTTTTCTGTCGAGCATTCATTCTATTGCAATTATTGGTCATGTAATAGTGCTTGGTCAGTTTGTCTTCATCTGGAAAAGTTAATGCTGAACTGATGTTGGCTTCAGCTGCAAGTTTTACCCAGTAGAGTTCACAGTAGAGTTCTATTAAGTGTCATCTGGTGCTGCTGGTATCTTAACCAGACAACAAAACCCATATAACTACTAACTATAACAACAACCTCAAGTCAGTACATTTACTTTGACATTTATTTCACCTCAGATAGTATGAACCCAGGTAGACGGAAGGTCTGAGTAAAAAGGTTTGAAAAATGTTTGAACTGTTTGGATGTGGTTTCTGCTTATGAGCAGCTTAAAGTATTTAGCACATAACTTTTTTGTTGTTGTATGCAGAAATCATGTAACTGCTCGCATCTAGTTTATACAGAGATTTCCTTTCTCATGTAAATCGGTCATAAACACAGATGCCTCCATGTAAATGACTGTATGAACCCAAGATATTTCATCTTGTCTGACTTGTCTGGTCAACTTCATTTCATTTGTTAATATACATCCATTTTTGCATTTCAGGCCTGAAACACATTTCAAGTTTAAAGACATGACAGTTGCAATTTGGGGCTCATAATAAGGTTAAAAACTAAATAACAATGTGATTTTCAACAGGTGATGTCAACAGGTGACTGTACTGAGTCTCTGCGGAGTAAAGATGGGCAGAGAATGCATGAGAAAATAATCAAAATGTTTAAAAACATCTCATTCTACAGTGCATAATGGGATTTCACTGCAAAAAGGGTGCAAGCCTAAGCTGAAAACCCGTGATCTCCGATTCCACAAACAGAACTGCATCAACAGCCAAGAATCATTCAAGAATAGTTGATATAACCACATGGGCAAGGGATTACTTTGGTACTCGTGTCAAGCACTGTAATGCAGAGTTACATTCACAAACGCCACTTAAGACTTCACTGTGAAAAACAGAAGTCTTATGTTAATCATGTCCAGAAGCGGCGTCAACTTCTCTGGGCTCTGAGGCATCTGGGATAGACCATCACACACTGTGAACGTGCATTGTGGCAAGTTGAATCAGTAATACGGATCTTTTTTTTGGAATAAATGGATGCTGTGTACTTCGGACCAAAGACGAAAAAAAATATCCAGACTGTTATAAGCAACAAGTCCAAAAGCTAGGGTCAGTCATTGTAGTCATAGTTTTTGTTTTCTACTGCCGAGGATTTCTACGGAGCCTATAAGGAGCTGTGGCTTAAAAAGGTACTGGCATTCACGATAATTTGGTGCTAGGTTGCTAATGTTTTTTTTCTGTTTCTCACAATGATTTTGTGTTACCTTTCTCATGTTTCACATTTCCTCACAGTGATTTAGCGCTCCCTTACTGGTGTTTTGCGTTCCCTCGCAATACTCTCACAATAATTTTGCATTTCCTCACAATGACCTTACGTTCTCAGGCTATTGTTTGAGGCTCCCTCACAAATGTTTTGTGATTCCCTCACAATGATTTTGGGTTCTTTCACATTTATTTTGCTACCCTGCTAATGTTTACATTTTCTCACAATCATTCAATCATAAAAATCATACTCTTCTTTCAAAGAAAGGCAAATTTTAACGGTCAGTGTACCTTCAATCCTTTAAAGATTGCCAACTATAGTCTCTCGCAAAAGCCAGATAACCAGCACATCAAGCCAGCCATTTCTAAACACAAGGGCCAATCTCGGCTATCTCAGCACACTACAGAAAATAAGATGCTAATCGTGGTTATGTAAGCGTCCTCCCTTGAATCAACAGGGTAACATTCAGAGCCATGCCAATAAGCTTAAACAAATCTCCGTTTATTAAGTGCGTCCAAGGCGCAATAAGCCGTAATCAAAGCAGCACTGTGGGGTTTTGCCGGCTAAGAAGTGCTGAGAGAAGATGATGTATAGCAGCATTAAGTAGCTCTATACACAGCGAGCATGCAGCATCGTGTAGCACTTTGCTGGTAAATCTTCTCTGATGCTACACTTCGCATCACTGTTTATGTTTTCCAGCTTAAGACAATGGCCTTCCTAGCTGGACCGCAGCGAGAGACAAGGCTCTTAAAAGAAACCTCCATTTCCAGCTGGGTTTGTGATCAGAGTGTGTGAAAACCTGCTTCCCTCTGTGTGTTCTTTAACCCTTAGAAGGCACGGTTACAGCATGGTGTAATTTACATTTGTATTAGGTTTTAATCACTCACCGCTCATATTGGGATGTAATGAAATGTTATCACTTTTATTTGCACAAGGCGGATAGCAGCGTTTTGAAGTCTAATCTTTATCAGATTGAAGATAACGTATCCAGAAAGGGACAGGTTATGAATGAATTTGAAGTTGGCTTGACATATAATGAAAAGTTAAAGCTGCTGTGAAACACTGATGACAATTTCTGATAACTAGGGTTACATGGTTCCTCTGGGTAGCTGCTAGTGTATCTGTACAAGATTGCTAAGGTACTCCAGCTCATTGTTAAGGCATTGCTTTGAGGTTGTTGCTGAGCTGTTATGGCTGAGCTGGTTTCTGATGTGTTGTTAGGCTGTTCTTATGGAATCCCTGGTTGTTTCTGATGTGTCGTTAGGCTGTTCCTATGGTATCCCGGATGGTTGCTAATGTGTTGTTAGGCCGTACCTATGGTATCGCAGGTGACTGTTGAGGTGTTGTTAGGTCGTTTCTGTGGTATCTCAGGTTTTTTGAAATGCATTGTTAGGCTCTTCCTGTAGTATTCCAGGTGGTTTCTAATGTGTTAAGTCTATGGTATCCCAGGGGACTGGTAAGGTGCTACAAGGCCATTGCTGTGCTATCCCAGGTGGTTGCTGAGGTCTTGTTAGACTGTTCCTATGGTATCCTAAGAAGTTGCTAAGGTTTTGCTAGGCTGTTTCTGTGGTATACCTAGTGGTCGCTGACATGCTTATATGATGGCTTATATGATATGAATTTTTCAAAAACATTTGGCTACAGATTATAAGCTGACTACAGTGAAATAAGAGGTAGAGGTATTATATATATATATATATGGTCCACGTCCTTTTGTACGGCAATTTTATCTGTCAGCCCCCTCCAATTGAGGGGTTTCATATACAATAGCATGTAGTGACATATTAATGTAGTTTATTACATCACCCAACATGTGTAAATGTTTAGTTATGATTATGCGTGGAAATCCTGTCTTATGGTTGGCATAAAATAAATCAATAAATGAGCAATTTAAACTGTGTCACCGGGCACAGGCATTATAACATGCAATATGATTAAAAGATACTCATTGTAAATGTTGGGTCATTTTTGATGGCAGCACCTGTTTGAAGCAATACTGGAGGTCAGATGAGTGCAAGAGTATTCAGATACTGTCCTTGTGTGACTCTGAAAGCTACAGAGTGCGAGGCATGCTCTCTCTGCCTTTTTTCCCCTTGAGCCTTTATTCCTTGCTTTCTTTCACTCTTCACTGTCTTTTCTCTCTATGCTCTCAGTCTGCTGCTGCTATCTTTTCACTCTGTAAGGACCTTACAGCCTCCTCCATGCTCATTTATTAATAATGTCTTCCGTGTAGCCTTTTCACATTACTCACATATTTGTAAAATGAAAGTTTCATTAGCATGATGTTAATAAACCTGTTTGTTTCCTAAACCCACACTTCATAACTACCAACATATTTGTACATAAAACTAAATGGTTAACAGTTGATCAATTATTAATAACTGTAATTATGCTTTCATTTCGGGGCTCGGACGCCTACCGCAGTCTGACATGTCGTTTGAAGTGCTTCAGTCACCTCAGTGCTTCACAGATGCCCAAAGCTCTTACAACAGGATGCTAGCTCCCACGCTAATGACTGCAGGCACATTACAAAGACACTTCCATTTTCCTTCCGCTTCTGTACACTAAATAGAAATTCTACGAGCCTTTTTCCAAGATCTCCTGCTATTAGCTGCATTTTGTGATGTACCTATAAAATGGGAATCTCTCTTTTTCAAAAAGCGTTCATTGTAGAGAAGCACACAGACTCATTTCTTTACAGTGGTGTTGATAGGAAACAGGGTTCGCATAGCCATTTTATTTACTATCCAGATCCACCAGTGATACATGTGCCTTATAAGCTATTTTGTATATCTGTGGTGGTGGTTATTTCTGAACAACTTTCTTGGACCATTTTGCTTCACAGCACCCTGCATGCACCTCTCCACCAAGGCCAAAACCTTCTAAGGCTTCCAAAAAACAACCGTAACACAGTGTGTCAGACATCGAGCAGCCTCTAAATTTTTACAACACAACCATTTAATAATGCAGATATTTAGGGCTTTTCCTGAAATTGTGTTTCAAATCGAGTAATTCCATGGGGTACCAGCCACTCGTAGTACATAAATGGAACAAGACGGAGCATGCCATTAACGCCCAGACGATGTATTGGACAAAGGTAGAGGAAGCAGTGGAGCCATTAGAGAACACTGTGGTTTAAAATTTTCAGAACTGCTAAGACCCCAAACAGGGCTGGCCGGTATATCGATATACACTACCAGCCAAAATTCTAGACGCGCCTACTCGTAGAATGTTTTCCTCATGTTTAGCTCAAGGCTCTGCTTTAGAATAAACCTGAAGACAAAAAACTATAAAACAGCACTCATGGAATTAAGCAGACATAAAGGGGATAGACATCTTTCAACAGAAATATACATACATACACACACACACACACACACACATTGGCAGCAAGCATATATATATATATGCTTGCTGCCAAGGACATACATATATACATATATATATGGGTTTAAAAATTTCACTTAATGTTTAATGTACAACAAATAAACAAATATGGAGCGATATAATCACAGTGGTAGTATTTGTTTATATTGTGCAGCCCTGTATGTAAGCATACAGTGCATAGCGTTTAAATTGAGAAAGAACGCTTGTTTATCTTCCCCCACTGTAAAAACTAATTTGTGTCGCTGACCTCCTGGGAAGTAGAGGTCATCCCCCTCCACCTCAGGCCCTGTCACACGACTTCATAATGGAGTCCTTATATAGCCAAAACTATGTCCATTAGCGATGGCGCCCGGACCTGATTACTCCAGATCGCATTGAGTGTTAATCTCTCCACTTCATCCATTAACAAAGTGCATTGCGTCACGCGACGAGCCGTGTTGTCTAATGACAGAGAAGAGGTCTAATGAGATTCCCTGCAGCCCACCCTCCACCAACTCCCTCCCCTTCCCCTTCATTATTTTGTCTCCATGCCAACATCAATCTCACGTTATTCGTCAGACGGAGATTGATCGCCTGTGTCAGTCCGTCCGGCTATTATGCATCCAAAGCCTGCAACAAATCTCTTTATATTAATGGGCTAACTCGCGAGGTGAGCCGCAGGTCTGTCCCCACGCAGCAGCGGGATTGCTGGAGTTCTGTAGAGACTGTCTAATTACGATCAAGTTGAGTGGCCAGTGGAAGGCTCCTGTCAGCGCTTTGGCAATGTTTATCCAACAGAGACCCAACAGAAAGTCCAGGCAACAAATGGAAGCCCAGAGAAAGCACCGTTTGGGGCCACTCCATATCCAGCTGATGAGAGGAATGGCTCAAAGCTGATTTATACTTCTCAGAGGATGTGCATAAACGTATTTGCGTTAAGAGACACAGACGATATTTATGGATATTCATAGCTCACAGACATTATGCCCTGCATTTCAATATTGGTTTTGCCTTCCCCTTGATAACTTCTCCTTACGGCTTGGAAATGTGCAGCCCCTACACCACACAAGTGGCCTGAAGTGCAAAGTGAGTACAGAGTAGGGTTGTGTATTGGCAAGAACCTGGTGATACGATATGTTTTGATTCAATATTATCACAATATATAAACAATATGATACTATAAAAAAAACTATATATACTAAACTATATATAGCATTTTTTAAAAATATAATTGTAGGAAAACTGTCATAGAATAAAAACATTAACTAGTCAGTTAGGTCTGCTAATGCTAACAGTAGCAGTGGGCTTTTATTCTACTTGTTTACGTTGGAGGTATATAATGGCTAAAGACACATTATAACACTGCTATCTAGTGAAATGAACCACTGTCTGCCACAAATGTTCACATGTGAACTGTACCAATATTTTCTTACCCGCCTAGTACAGAATGACGTAACTGAGAAAACAAAACGTTTGCTTATTTTACATCTCTAATTGTTCAGATCCTAGCTTGGCATGAACCTCAGCAAGATAAACGGCTTGCTAAGAAAACTAAAGTATAGTACACATACACTTTGTGATTAATTGCTTTGCCTGGCTTAAGTTTCAGGCTTAGAATGAGAACTGTGGTGCACTGGCCCTTTTTGTGGTTGGAAGCAAGGTACAGCTCCATCAGGAGTCATGTATAACAGTAGTTTGCTAGAGGTAAAAGCTTTGTCTGCCTTTTTTGGTTTGAGAAGGAAATTGTGGCAGAAAGCAATTATTTTTGGTAGGTAAGTCTATGTTCACTTGCTCTCTCACCCATCCAATGTATGATCTAACTAGCTTCACTTGAGCTAAAATGATGTCAGGGATTCCCCCAGGAGGAAACAACAATGCTGAGTCACCATTGCTGACATGACAGCACCTTCCTGCTGTGTATTATTGTTTGCACCTGCAGTAAGCCTGCCTCGTCATTACTCTCACCTGTGTCTTGTTCATGTCTTCATGCAGTTCTGTTTTTCAGTGTTTTTCTTAATAGTTTCTTCTAGTTTTGACATGTTTACGAGATTCACCCAGGCAGAACAGAGAATTGTGCCTTACGAGTGCAGTTGGGCTCAGAGCCGGACCAGGTGCCGTTGGCCAGGCAGAGTCGAGATGGAGATCCGGAGAGACGGTATCCATCCACACAGGAATAAATGACAGAGTGAGAAAAACTGGTTCCGTCTATACGGGAGACACGACCGTTAGGTGGGCTGCCTGTGTTTCCACACTGAACCGCTAGAGAGAGAAAGAGAGGGGTAGAGAGAGGGGTAGAAACAGACAGATGGGAAAAGAAAAGTAAAGGGAAAAGAAAGTGAGAAAGGACGACAGAGAGAGATGGTGAGAAAGAGGATGGGGACAGATAAATGAAGGGATATAGAGAATTAGAGATGACAGAATGAAGGAATGAGAGAGAGGGATAAAGTAAAAGAAGAAAAAGAGAGATGCAGAGGAAGGAAAGAGGGGAAACATGGAGGGGGAAAGAGTAAGAAATAAAGAGAAGGAGAGAGGAAAAAGAAGAAAGAGATGGAAGGACAGAAAGAGATATGTGGAAAAAGAAAGCAAGAGAAAGAGAAAAGCAGAGAGAAAGAAGGATATAGAGAGATGAATGGACAGAAAGACGGGGGAAGAGGAAGAGAGTGAGAGAGGCAGAAGGAGAAAGAAAAGGAGGAAAGGGACAGAGAGAAAGATAAGGAAAAGGCAAGAGAAGGACAGAGAGTGAGGTAGAGTTAAAGGAGAGAGAAAGAAAGAAGGAAAGGGTGAGAGAGTGAAAGAGAGAAACATGGAAAAAAGAGTTAGAGAAAGGGAGAATTAAAAGAGAGAGGAAAAAACAGAAACAATGAGAAAGAGAGAAATATCATTAGCAGTCTGCTGATCATAGCAAACAGCTTCCTAATATAATGTAATTATCCCAAACGGTGGCCTCGTTCAGAACAAAGCTGCGTCTTCAGGACAAATATTGATCCAGCGCTCCAGGGCTGATTTCTGCTCTCATACAATGCAAATATTAAAGCAGCAAAACAGTCCAGAGCCAGGGAAATTTAATTCCAGCTTAAAGAGAATCTTTATAAAGACAGGAAACAGCTTTGAATTAAAATCCTGGTTAAATATGGAGGCAGCGTGTGCAGAGCAAAACTGTGGGGGCAGTGAGCACGTTCCTCAGGGTCCAGAAGCCTCACGGGGCAAGATGGGATTTAACGCGAGACAAGCTGGTAGATCAAAAATATTCAGGCTCGAGAGAATTTGTGCCCCTCGGGGTCCTCACAGCTAACAATGTGTAAATCTGTTTTGGAGAGCAGCACCAGGGGGCTAACGGGGGTCACTGGGGAAAAACAAACAGTGTCAAAGACCACCATACTCCATATACTCTCTTCAAAGCCATAAGATACAGTCTGAGTCTGATGAGGATTTATGAACATGCATCTCACATACAAATGTGACTAGTGAGAAAGGCTTCTCTGAATATGTGCGTATATACACTGACCAGCCACAGCATTAAGTCCACATACTTGTATCTACACTAACTGTCCAATGTATTAGCTCCACTCACCATATGGGAGCACTTGTCTACAATTTCCAACTCTGTTTACTTTGTTAGCCCCCTTTTTCCCTCTTCCTCAGCAGTAAGGACCACCACAGAGCAGGTATTGGGTGGATCATTCTCAGCTCTGCAGTGACACTGATGTGGTGGTGGTGGTGGTGGTGGTGTGTCAGTGTGTGTTGTGCTGGTGTGAGTGGATCTGGCACAGCTGTGTCACCGTAGATACCTGTGAAAATACCTGCTTTACGGTATTCACTGAAGAACTTGCACTAAATGGCTGTTTTGTTTGGGAACAGAATGAATGAAAGAGTGGTTTCTGTACACACGGTTTAAGATGAACAGTTCTGCGGCTTTGTCTAAACGGTACAGAAGGTGCAGGTTTGTGTGTCACAGATGTGACTGGCTCTGAGTGGTCTTACGTTTGCAGGTGGGCTGTCTGCCGGACCAGGTGCCGTTAGGGAAGCAGATGCGTTCGGCTGAGCCATACAGCGTGTGTCCTGTGGCACAGGTAAAGCGCACTTTGCTGCGTAGCTGAAAACTGCCTTCCTCCCGTGTGGCGTGAGCCGGAGTGCCGGGATCACCGCACTCACCCGCTACATCACCTACACAGACACAGAGAGAGACACACAGACACAGACAAACATCAGAACATCATAATCATCATATGAAAGCAATTTCTTTCATGCTCTATCCGTCTTTCTCTCTCTTTGTTCATCTTTCTCCATCTCGTTCTTTACATATAACTCTCATACACTCTCTCTATCTGTCTCACTCACATACTTTCCATTTCTCTTCATACCTTTCTTTCTCACTCTCTCTCTCTCTCTCTCTCTCTCTCTCTCTCTCTCTCTCTGTGTGTGTGTGTAGCACTCACTCTTCGTGCTCTTGCCCCATCTCTTTCTCTCTCTGTGTAGCAGAAGTCAGTGATCTATTAGAAGGTTAATCAGTCAGGCTGAACTCAGCTGGCTCTGAGGCGTCTGTGTAGCACTGTTCTCTGACTCATTTTACACCGTCACTCATTGCTTCATTAGACGATTCATCTCAGACGACCGTTCACGAAGAAAGACAGAAGGAGTGAATCGCCTCTACCTCAGGACGCCTCTACCTGCTCTTCCTCTGTCACTCCACCACCGCCTGCGGGACCTCTTTTTCTAGCGCTTCTGATGTAGTTTCATCAGATTTATTTACAGCAAGAAGTAATACGATGCACTCTGCTGTGCCTGCACTGCACTGGAATGGAAAAGCAGGAAATAGATGACAATAAAAAAGAAAGAAAGAAAAAAAAAAAAGCTAAAACAGTGCTTTGAATTGAACTTGATTCAATTTACAGTTTCCTTTTTTAATAAGTGACTAACATTGTAAGCAAAACTGTTATGATATAATTCACTGTCCAGTCCATGTAGAACAAACTCTCCAGGCAAAAAAAAAAAGAGTCCCCTGTGACTGAAATGTACCTAATAGCGTGTAATACCTCCACAAGCACAAATAACTGCTGTGATTGGATTTGGCATGTACTGGACAAGTTTCTGGATGTAGACCACATCAATGTTCAGACACTCTTACATCAGAGAATTACACAGTTGGTCCAGATTTGGTGGATGACTTCCCTGGCACAATTCCGAGGAGAATTTCCTGTAGACTGGGATTTTAGCCACTGCTAGTAAACCCGTATGACCGTACGCTTCCATACACCTGCAGATTCAGCCACTTCCTTCACACTATGGTCTTTGGTACACCCAAATGCAGCCAATCATTAACATCTGCTTTGGAACCAATTACCACACATGGAACGAGACATTCACTGCAATGTAGCACTTCTTCTCAATCACTCACACCCCACAGGTACTTATAGCCCCATCATCCTCGTGCAGCCCCATCTGCAGGAGCCTGAAGCACACAAGGGGACTCTGATGAGCTTACATGGAAACTTAGCTGCTTCTAACAACCTATGTTTTGTGTTTTTGTGACTTCATCAAAACTCATTTACATTTGTCCACCTATGCAGCTTATAGCAGTCCAGCCTGAACCATTCACAGTGAAGGTAGCTCAGAACCAATCAGAACCAAGCTTATTTACATATGTCAGTCTCAAAGGTGCAAAAACAGCTTCATCAACACAGCTTGGGAAATGGTTGTGTAAACTGTGACTGTTGTGGTACATTATGTACGTATAGGTTGAAAGCTCCTGGGCAAATTATGTATTTTGTTGATCCTCTACGTGTGCTGTATAGAGAACATGCTTATGCATCATTTAATGCACAGCTATTTGTTTTTTTTCTTCCTTCATTTTATACACTGGGGAAAAATCTATTTGAAATTGTGGCCTGTGCAACAGTTCTGGAACTTTGTAGGTGTTATACAAAACAACATCTAGGCTACATTCACACAGCAGGTAGAAGTGGTCCAAATCTGATCTCCACGTCCCCCCATGTGACACAGAGGTGTTATCTGTATGTCAATGTGAACAGCAAAAAACTGAATTTGTACTCCGATTTGAGACACTTTTATATGTGGTATTGAAATCTGATATATGTATCCACCATTCAATGACTTCATTAGCCACTTAGTCTGAACAGCACAATCATGTAACTTTTACTTCAATCCAGCGTTTGTCATAATTTTGTGCTGCCAAAACTTCATTAAGATCTGGGGTGTGTCTGTCCAAAAATAGTTTTTAAGCCACTCATCACAAATGCTCTCTGCTGTAATACATTTGTAAAGAAAAGTGCAGCTAGAGGAGAATGAGGCTGAAGATAAAACCTCTGGTAGCGGACCTGCATGCAACCTCTGGATGGGTGCACCATGTGAAGAACTATTCTTGTGGGACAGATTGGGAGCGTGATCTGTTCAGACTAATGTCAGATATAGATCACATTTAAAAGATAATGTGAACAGCCTAACAAGAAAATCAAATTTGGGCCACTTTTACGTGCTGTCTGCACGTAGCCCTAGATAAGCCAGAGGGCTTTTGGAAACAAGTGCTATGGACTGATGACATGAAAATGGAACTCTCTGGCCTCAATCACTAAAGGAGAAAAAAGAGTAGCAGTGAGAGTGACTACATAAGAACAGTAATGACAAAAATAAACACTACTGAAAGACAAGCGTGTTGATGTAATACATTTGATGCTCTTTGAAAACATGCAAAAAAAGGCATTTTTAAGGTACACAGCCTGGACTTCAGCTGTGCACCGTCAAATTTAACTTGTGAGTTTGGTGAAAAGAACACAAGTCCAGTCATCAAGAGAAACAATTAGAGGTCTAGTATTGAATTACATTATTGGCACTGAACACAGACTTGCGGCAAAACCCACCAGCTTATGACTGTCCGACAACCAACAGGGTGCCAATTAGTGCACTAATGCTCGCTAGCACGAATGATTAGCATGAATCATCCGCATGAAGCTTTAATCAGGCAGCGGTGGCCAGAAGTAGTCACGGACAGATTCAGCTCGGGGACCAGCAGTGCAGGCCTCCACTGACCCGGATGAAATCCTATTTAATTACACATACGGGCACCCGGGGGCCACTCGGAAAACGCCATAGCTAACACGCTTTACCCCCAGGAGAGGGGTTTAGCTTGTGATTAAGCCGCCGTAGGTTCCTGTACTGCGTGGCTGGACCGTGGAGTAGCTCCCATCTGCTGGCTAATCCGGCCTTTGTTCATAAATAAATGGAAACACACTTCTCAGCCCCTTAACAACACTGTTTTTTTTTTTCTCTACCCAGTAAGTCTATTTTTTTTTTTTTTTAAGTTCATTAGAAATCTGGGACATCCTTCTCGTCTTCAGTAGCACAGGAGATTTGGGAGAGTGTGGAGGGGTGGCTAATCTAGAGTCGTTTAAAGGAACAGCTCAGCAAAAAAAAAAAAAACTACTTTACACAATTTTCCTCTTATCCCAAAGTTCTAACTGGAATGAATTAATCATAATGTAATAGATGTCCATTCTTATAGATAACGGTGTCAGAAACCACATAAGCAAATCTGTTTGAAATTACTTAAGGATTGGATGCAGTTGAAGCAAGTGTGATGACAATGCTTTTTGATCTAAGGCTGCATACCTTCATTTGCCTTGTACCTCCAGTGCGGAACCAAACAAAGAAACTTCAATTTTTTTTGGTTTGCATTTGAGCTAAGGAGAAAATTGGTTAAATTTGTTTCCTGTGTGGACCTGTTCCTTTAATGCATTGCTGATGGGGGCTGTGGAGCTGGTAGAGATGCAGAGATAGATGCTGGGCCATTCACCAGGGACGCTGCCTCCTCAAAGGCCCAAATCCACCCACACTAGGTCTCTCTGAAGAGAACAGAAGTGTCAGGGAAGAGAGGGGAAAAAAGGGGCCCGGGCTTTCTCGACTCATTAGCCTGTTTCACTCCTGCCATCTAGCACTCTTGCGTACGCCGAGCTGCTATCTGGGGGAGATAGTAGGGCAAGACCTGTCTGACCTGAAAAGAGCCTTAAGCCAGGAGACATTTTTCAATCTACTGCTGCCTGTTGTTTTGTGCTTTTGTAGATAAAAAAGGTAGCAAAGCGCAAACACAAAGGAAGCCTCACTAAATTCAGGCAATGTAGGCCGATAATATACATATACCTGTGTTCAAAATGGTCTCCTAATCGTTATCATCTACTCTGGCACCAGACAGAACACCATTATAGGAATTGTCCCCTCATCACTGTTCACTAATCAGTAATCCCTATGTTAGAGCACTATATAGAACACTATTATAGAGAACAGAAACGGCCACTAATCGGTCTTCCCTACATTAGACGACTATATAGAACACTATTACAGAGAACAGAAACGGCCACTAATCGGTATTCCCTACATTAGAGGACTATGTAGAACACTATTACAGAGAACAGAAACGGCCACTAATCGGTATTCCCTACATTTCAGGACTATATAGAACACTATTATAGAGAACAGAAACGGCCACTAATCGGTATTCCCTACATTTCAGGACTATATAGAACACTATCACAGAGAACAGAAACGGCCACTAATCGGTATTCCCTACATTAGAGGACTATGTAGAACACTATCACAGAGAACAGAAACGGCCACTAATCGGTCTTCCCTACATTAGAGGACTATGTAGAACACTATCACAGAGAACAGAAACGGCCACTAATCGGTATTCCCTACATTTCAGGACTATATAGAACACTATTATAGAGAACAGAAACGGCCACTAATCGGTATTCCCTACATTTCAGGACTATATAGAACACTATTACAGAGAACAGAAACGGCCACTAATCGGTCTTCCCTACATTAGAGGACTATATAGAACACTATCTATTACAGAGAACAGAAACGGCCACTAATCGGTCTTCCCTACATTAGACGACTATATAGAACATTACTACAGAGAACAGAAACGGGCACTAATCAGTCTTCCCTACATTACAACCCTATATTGGGTTTTTGGACAACACTGAAAAAGCAGTCAACTATATAGTGATTACCATACAGTATCAGTCAACAACCTGATTAAATACTGCATATCTTGTTAGTGATGAATGGGAAATCAGCGTGAATGGGAAAACATTTTCCTTCCTTCATTAATGTATTTCCAAAATAAAAATATATACTACTGTTCAGAATATTCACTGTAGAAAGTAAGAACAGGAAAACCCTGCTAAGACTTGCTGGGCCAAACTTTTTCCTGGTACTGTCTGTCTGTGGTTGTCTGAGGTGCTGCTAATTGGTGCTGCGGCTCTCAGAACTGATGTCCAGACACTACAAGCCTTGGGAAGGGCATGATCAGGGCTGGAAGCTTGTTGCCTGCCAGAAAGAGAGAGGCTAAGAGCAGTGGCCGTAACATGGACACACCTGGCAGTGCAGGACTGTATTGATCTTGTTTTCTCTCCGCACTTCGTCATGCTGAACTAGAAATATCGGCTTCCTGTCTGCGGCCAGATCCGTGTCGGCAAACGATTTGATTTAAGAACGAAACATGGTACAACTCTTGTCCTGCTTTCAGCACATCTTCCAAACACAACAATATTAGTGTCAGCCTCAAAGGCCACCATGCCGTTGAACAGATGGATGGAGTTTAACCCCTTAAATTCCAGGTTTATTATTCAGTTAATTGCTACTGACAATAATTCTGATGTTTTCACTTACTCAGAAAATAACTCAAAAGCCACTGACTCTATATTCATTCATAATAGAAGTCACTGGATAATTACTGAATTTGAAATACGTGACTTTGTGTGTTGAATCGTGATGTCCAGATTGTCCAGAATTTTGTCCAGAATCGTGATGTCAATGTCCAGAATTTTGTGAAAGTGAAAATAAGTTATACCTATCCTCAATAGAAAGCACACTTAAATACAAAATTTTTAATGCACAATTTCTATTGTGCGCCAGGAAGCCACATCAGCACAAGAACTGTTTGGCAGGTGCTTCATGAAATGGGTCTCCATGGCTGAGAAGCTGCACACAGGCCTAAGTTCACTATAAGCAATGCCTAGCGTTGGCTGGAGTGGTGTAAAGCACCGCCACTGGACTCTGCAGTGGAACGTTCTCTAGATTAATTATGCATCACTCTCTGGCAGACTGATGGATGAATCTGGGTTTTAGTGGATGAGTCCAAGAGAACGCTACTTGCCATAATGCATACTTTAAAATGTAGGTCTGGATAATCAGCTCCAAGAAAGGGTGATGTTAATGCTACAGCATACAAAGACATTTTACACAATTAGGTACATGCTTCCAACTTTGTGGCAGCAGTTTGGGAAAGAACCCTTTGCCGTTCCAGAATCACTGTGCCTCAAAGCCAGCTCCATAAAGACATGGTTTGATGAGCCTGTTGGTGAGAAACTTCAGTGACCTGCACAGAGCCCTGACCTCAACCTCACTGAACACCTTCGGGATAAACTGGAATGTTCATTGTGAGTCGAGCCTTCTTGTCCAACCTGAGTGTCTGACTTCACGATTGCTCTTTTGACTGAATGTTACTGCCTCAAAGGGGGAGAATTCCATATTAATGCTCATGCTTTTGGAATGAGGTGTCCAAAGACTTTTGGATGTAGGGTATATAGTGAGTAATTAAAGTGTGTTCCCATATACAGACTCTCAGAGTTTAATGCAGCCAGACTAAACTGGTCTCAACTCTGTCGTTCAATGTTTGCAGCCTGCCGTAGGTTTGTACAGGTTCGTTACAGGTGCCATTCAGAAATCCATCCAGGTTAAAGTGGATGGGACAGGAAAGACTTGAAGACTGAGTGCATTGAAGCTGGAGATCAAACCAACAGGCTGGAAACTTTCACACAGAATACAGAAGCATGTCTCAGAGAGAAAGAGAGAAAGGGGACAGGGAGAGCGAGGGTGATTGAATGACATGAAAGAGAGGCATGGACACAAAAAGGACAAGGAAAGATTAAAATAAAAAATAGGAAACCAATTTTGCTTCATTAGTTTTGTACTAGAGCTATAAATCTGATATAGCTTTACAAATATATTTGTTATATATTTGATATAAAGTTTAAAAACAGATAGCAATGTGCAAACTCCATGTCCAAGTTAGAATTGTTCCCATCTATTGGAAACCAAATATTTCTGCCATGCTTTCATATTTACACTGTCAATCAAGAGAGACAAATGTTGTACAGGCTGCTGTTCATGATTCTAGAAAATGCTATCCAAAAAGAAAAAAACTCCCTTGAAATTACATATCATGCATGCATGGGTGCCAATTTAAAAGTGGTACAGTGTTTCCCACCTCTGGTTGGAAATGACCTTGACATGTATAGACAATAATACGTCATACAGTGTAGACATAAGTAAGCCTTTTTGAGAAACTATCTTTGCAGACCATGTTTGAGGTCAGTGTGTGGTGATTTTGAGTAATGCTTAGCGAGTGGTTACAAACTTCCATTAGATGTTGACTAAATTAGCCTTGTAGCTACAGTGCAGAAACTAAACAAGTAAACTTCACATACCACCAAACACATCTTGACTGATTGACTACATTTGGGGTAAATGACTAAAGCTGAATTTTCACTGAACTGTTCTTTTAAGAGGAGCAAAGACTGAGATAGGGAGAGATAGCAATAGAGAGAGAGCAGAGGAAGGACTGTATGCACAAAGCTTGTGGAGCAGGAGGGAGTGGGTGGAGCTTCGTTAGATGAAGCGTTTCTGGTTATGGGGTCACAGAGATAGCAGATGTGAGCGAGGAAGAAAGCAGGTGGACGCGGAGAGAAAGGGAGAGAGAAAGAGATGGATGGAGGTAAGGAGCCGCCAGCTTGTGAAATCGAATGGGTTTTTATGCTATCCGTCGTTAAACGGGAACGAGTCCAGGCCAGAATTAGTGACGGTCTATCAATTAGATAAATGATCTTTCAGGGGCGGTGCTACACAAACACAGACAGGAGTCATTACTCGAATGCATTTAATTACCACACAAACACCTCCAGTCTGTTTGGCTACAACCAGTCATGTGCGAAAGTGGGGGCACCCCCGCTTAAACATGTTTTGCTAAAACGGTAATACCTTGATTTGTTGACACTAGAAACTCGCTTTAAGTTAAAAGTTTGAACTAGTGTTTACTTCTTTTCCCGTCAACAAATCAACAAAATATGTACTACATATAGGTATACATGTAAAATACATGCAGCTGAGTGGGTTTTACGCTTCTGAATGTGGCTGAAGGCGTCAAATTCACTTCAATTTGTCCTAGAAGCAAATTCCAAACGTAAACAGAAGACTATATTATCCTTCAGATCATGAAGAAGCATCCATTCAATCTGGTGTGTCCAAACTTTTCACTGCTACTCCAGGCCTATAGGCTTCCTGCACTTACAGTATTCTATTTTCCCTCCGACTCACTCGCTCTCCATCTATTGCTTCCTCTCTCTCTCCTTCTTTAATGTCACCAGCCTCTATCTCCAGGCAGAATAAAGAGATAAAAATGGCTCTAAGGAAAAAAAGCAGGCAGCACAATTCCTTATCTCCGGCACTGAAATGAGCAGGCCTCCGGTGTGACTAAATCCGCGTCTACTGACCGCTACCCTCACTGACATAAAGTCTACACTGGTAACCCTGATAACAGCCAAAACACGCGTGCTCTCTCCAGAGCCGTCCCAAAGGGACACTGACCTGAGCAGTGGGGCAGTGAGCCGCTCCATTGGCCGTTGAGTTGGCAAGTGCGTGCAGAGTCCCCGATCAGCTGCCGGCCACCCATGCAGGTGTAGCGCACTGCCGAGCCGAAGGTGAACTTGTCTCCGATCAGGACGCCGTGGGGCGGAACACCAGGGTGGCCGCAGTCCACCTCTGAAAGACAGGACGGAGGGGTCAGCGGGGTCGTTGAGAGCACCGAACTCCTATACAAACTTCTGGCCAGCCAACTCAAGTTTTTAGGACCCATATTTTATTTTATCATATTTTCATTTTTCTCTCAGGACCACTTATAATGTTTGTGTGGGTTCATAATTTATTTGTACATGACTCTTTGCAAACCTCTGTCACTGTCTTTAAGATTCAGGCATGCAAATAACCTTGGTTATGATTAGCTGCCTTGTCTCATTCAGGGAGTTATCACCCTAGATATTTTTACAGATACAGTAATAATAATAAATTTTAAGTCATAAGCGCCTTTCATGACACTCAAAGACACTTTACAATTCAAAGAAAACAACATAAAACATAATAGTTGCAGAAAAAAAAAGAAATTACAGGACATACAACTATAATAAAAATCACACAAGACAAAGAAACACACCCTAAAAATGTAATAAAGTTAAAACTACAAATTCAGAAAAGCAATCTTGAAAAGATATGTTAAATGCCGCTTAAAAATATGGTGGCAAAGAATCCCACAGCTTTGGACCTACAACACTGAAAGCTCTGTTACCATATATATGTAATACGGCAGAGGGGACAGAGAGCATATGAGCGTCAGCAGAGTGAAGAGAACATAAAGGATGGTATTTGGACAACAAGGCAGAACGGTAACCAGGATGGCTTGCTTTGCAATTTCTGTACATTTGGTCAATTGTGAAAGCTGTTTTTGAGCCAGAGAAACGATCACTAGGCCTCCTAGAATCAGTGGTCTGGGATTTGCTTTGAGCAAACTCTGGTGTGGTCTGCTGCACGTATGGAAGCTATCTGCATGCATGACTGGTTTGTTTAGAAATGTGACTGCCTAGACATAGAAGTTATTTCCCCCTTTAAGTTTCGTGATGCCGGGGAAAGCAAAGCAGTCCGGGCTAAAGCGTGAAAGAAGCCGCTAAGTTAAAACTTCATCCTTTCAGAGGTGTTGATCCTTTGGAAGCCTGCAGTGATTGATTGCTTCCTAACAGCTAGGAACAGCACGGCATTTAATGGTTTCCTCCACGTCTTCCACTCCTATAACTTTACTACTGACTGTCTGCAGATTATCACTTCAACATCACATGATGTTACAATGGGCTTAGTTATTACATATCCAGAGGACTGGGAGGAAATTGGCACATTTCGAAGCGTTATTATTACATAGCAATTATACAAATTTCATGGTACAATATGTTTTTATGTAGAACAATATGATTCATTTTGCTCTTTTTAAAAATAAATTCCAATTGCCGTGGGAGGAGTGCCTGGCGCAAGCATAAAAAAGCAATGTATTATACAGTAGGCTGAGACAGAGGTAATATACACAGAGTGTAAACGATCATGTTGCAGCATATGTCTGTATTAGTTAATACTTTTGTAGGCTTGTCTTTTAGGAGTATTACTCAGTCCTTTTATAAGAGCAGTAGTCCACTTTATGTCTGATATCAGAAATAATCTTATATGTATCAGAAAAATGAACTTTAATATGCACATTCAGGAATCCAGCGATGTGAAACTTTGTGCATATTTTTTCAGATGTTCACATATTGGAAAAGAATAAAACAAAATATAACATATCAGAGAATGACCACACAGGCCACATTTGAAAGTTTTGTCTACCCTAATATGTTCAGTTCAGTATATACACAGTAATTGTGCATCTTTCTAACCAGAGGTTCCCAAACATTTGCATACAACTATATCTAAGGATGTTGGTGACTTGACTTCTTATACCTAACACAAGCTGCTCTACAGTTTTCCACTGTATTGTAAAACTACTGAAACATTTACTGACAGTAACAAAATAATAAAGTCAATTTTGTTCTAGTCTGATATTTTGTTAGTCACTTATGTGAAAAAAAACTCAACAGTGTTCTAGGCAGGAAATGAGGTCATTTGAAGCAGGTTCAAATAGCTTCATCTGGAATGCACCTGAACAAAAGTGATGATGAAAAAGGAAGACTTCTATGCTATTCCAGAGAGTGATTGCCTGGCAAGGGAGATCAGCGTCCTCATTAAAATTCCACTTCCTGCCACGGTGCACGGTCTCCAAACGCACGGATAAAGAGAAACACGAAATTTCACACGCTTGGGAAAAACAGGAATGCCAGGCAGCAGAGAGAGCAGCAGAGCTAAGCACAGTGAGCCGGGGACAGAGGAAGTGCAGGCAGCGAGGAGCCAGGTTCCCCAGGTTATGTACCAATTATGAGGACGGGGGTGGAAAAAAAAAGAGTCGAGAGCCAATTATACTGCCTCACAGGCAAATGAGCACATCTCCCTAACTAAGCCCCAGCACCGGCACCAGCTACAGGAGCCCACAGAAAAATAAAAAATAATATATTCATGTAATTACTGGATTTTTTTCCTCTCTTCTACGGCTGAAAGTGTTAAGATTTAGGAACATTCTGTTTTCTCTTCTCGGCTTTAAAAGCTAGCTCTGCTCTTTTAATCTGGAATAAAAATCACTTCACTGGTAAGCTCTTTGTGTTGAGCAACTGGGTTTATATTGAGTCAACTCGCCCCGGAGTCCATTAATAAGATGAATGGCATTAATAAGATGGCATTAAAACTCTCCAAACTTTCCAAAAATGTCTGCATCATAAACCCAATGACTTGGGTGATTTTTTTTATATTTCTTTATAATTAAAGTGCTAATTGTACAAAGTCATTTAGAGTGGTATGATGTGCTCTGCTCTAGTGAAACTCTTACGCCTCCAGAAGCTCTTTTATTACACAAAACAGTTACAAACACACTGATGCCTGAGATGCTGTTTTACAATAGTTTTGAGATGAAGTTTTGGAAAAGCATTTCATTTTTTTCTTCATTTAACGAACTATTTTACCATCATAACCTCAAAAACTCAAGACACTTGTTGGTTCTCTAGTGGTTCCCTTCACCACCACTGTAAAGAAATCTCTATAATGAACCATGACATTACATTTTGAAAAGTTGCTGGAATTCCAGTTTATAAGCACCCAATTCCTGATACTTGCTACAAGTCTCTAAATGTTTTGTGTGAGGGACTTGTTTCTTGTCTATCACTGCAGAGCTGAGAATGATCCACCACCCTGACCTTTGAAGAACAGGGTTAAAGGGGGATAAAGTATGCAGAGAAACACATGGACTACAACTGTATATGTATATATAAAAGTCTGTAATTGTAGAAGTGATAATACTCTGATATTACCATGTATATAAGCTTACAGGACAAAAAAATGGGGCTATAAACACCTGCGGGGTGTGAGTGACGGGATCCATAGATTGAGAAGAGGTGCTACAGTGCAGTGAATGTCTCGTTCCATGTGTGGTAAATGGCTCCAAAGCAGATGTTAATGATTGGCTGAAAGGAGTGACTGCATTTGGGCGTGCCAAAGACCATAGTGTGAAGGAAGTAGCTGTATCTGCAGGTGTATGGAAGCGTACAGTCATACGGGTCTACCAGCAGTGGCTAAAATCCCAGTCTACAGGAAATTCTCCTCGGAATTGTGCCAGGGGAGGCATCCATCAAATCTGGCCCAACTGCGCAATCCTTTGATGCAAGAGTGTCTGAACATGGATGTGGCCTACATCCAGAAACTTGTCCAGTACATGCCAAATCCAATTGTGGAGGTGTTACACGCTATTAGGTACGTTTCAGTCACAGGGAACTCATTTTTTTGTGAGTGAGTTATAATTTCATAATTGACGTCACTGTTTTCCCATTCATTTTCATATCATCTACAGCTCTGCTGACCTGCATATGTGAATCATTTTATACACTCATGTGTAGCCGGATTGCTCAAACATTTTTAAAGCCTAATTCTAAACATTTAAATAGCGATTTCGGGCTTTCTAGTGGTTGCACATGTGAAGGCAGATAACTCTACACTATAGAGAGTACTGTTCTAACCAGAAAATGACCAACAAGACTTGGGTTTTTATGTATGCTATATTTGATCTCTGGTTGAGGAACCTTGTTAAATGAAGTTCCACTCACCACAGATACATTCTTTAAACAGTTCTTTTACTTGAATGGAACACTCATGATTGTGAACCCACATTACACTGAGCTTTAGGGCTGTCTGTATTGATGCTATCAGAAATGCAGTAAACTACTATTTTTGATCATTAATTGAGTAAAAAGAGGCCAATCAATAAGTAAAAAATGGCTTCAGTCACCATCAAGTGGTACAACCGTCTAAGCACTAGTCTTGAAGAGAACAAGAGTTTGACCTTGGTGATGCCATAGTCATCCGTGGAACGATGCTAGCCAAATTGTTTTATTTACATCACTGTATTTGCATAATTACTACCATATTGTACTTACTGTCCCAAAATGAACTGAGATGACCTATCAAAGGGTCAAAATAACACAGGAAACACAGGAAAAGAAGGGAATGAACTGAGGGGAGAGTAATGGGAACATACCAATGCACTCTGGAAGCGGCCTGTCCCAGTAACCCACGGGCTGGCAGGTCAGAACTGATGCCCCAAACAGGTAATAGCCAGGATTGCAGTCGAATGACACCACCGTTCCGAAGGTGAAGTTTCCAAACTCTATTTTACTCTTCCGTATGGAATTGGCTGGTATTCCAGGATCAGTACAGTTAACAACTGTGGAATAAGCAAAATAAAGATATAATGTAATGCACTGGTCAAATGGGCCATATATAATACAGCGTAAACAATAAAACACTCTGTAAAGGTTGCATTTAATGAATCTGCAGTAGCCTAATTATTCCTAATTGCCTATTAAATGTGTAAAGTGCACATACTTTGCCACCCATGTCACTGTATATACAATACTGTTATTTTAATGCTCAATTAGAACTTCCATCTGTCATCACCTAGTGAGAAGTGCTTAAACAAACCACTTGAACCAGTAATTACTCTGAACCATGAAACTTGCTGTTCAAACATGGCAAAAATATGACATTTCAGGATCATTATCTCAGCTGGAACAATGTATGCATGTGTACAGTATCCACTTATAAAATCTCATTACAGGCTACTTCAAGTTCACGCAGAGAAACAGATGGACTACAGTCTGTAATTGCAGAACTACAGTGGTCCTATATGGTCATTGGAGCTGATAAAATGTACAAAGAGTGTAGATACAAGGAGGTGAACATAATTAAGTGGCCGGCTGGTTTATAACTGCTCTTCTACTTATAAACATGGATGTGAAGTGGAAAGTTTAAAATCTGCACTTTCAACAAAATAAGAAATAATTCATATTTAAAAATTGCCATCTAAAGTAGTGCAGGCTAAAAGGGGCAATATGCAACCTCTAGCGAAGGTTTGCAACATACTGAACTCGTCCACTTACCCTTTCCTTAGGAACTACAGTGGCCCGTTGGATATCCCACTGTTGCCTCAGTGTCTGTCCTAATTTTGTTTTGCTTCTTTATGATTTTTTTTGTGCTAAATAATAAGTACAATCTCCCATTTGTCAAAATTTGGGTTCTCAAACTACTCACTACATGAAATGCTTTGCCAGCACCAGTGTTCTAGCTATTTATTCTACCCACCGAGTGGTTCTACTTAGCACACTGTAGTAACTCAGTGTTTCAAACATTTTAATTTAATTTTAATGTTAATCCAGTTCAGACTCACCTTAATCACTACTTCCCTCTGATAAGCTGATTTACACCATAAAAACATCCTAATTATTCATTTAATGCTGAAACCATTTTCCGATAGTGACATTCATCAGCTTCTTATTCAGATTTTCTCATTAAATGGTCCTGAAGTTACATTCTGGCATCTGAGGCATTATAATAACTGCTGTGCTATTTAAGTCTAACGGGAAAGTTCTATGAAGAATTACAGGTAATTACACACTAATAAAAATATATTTCATATTTATTTCTGAGAGATTCCCGGTAAATCTTACACACTGCTCTCTAAAGCACAGCTAGAGTGCACTGTATGCTGCTATGAAAGAACTGTAGCCCTCTTGTTCAACACAGCTCGTGAAGGGCTTTTAAAGCAACATTACCACGTTCAGCACACTACACTGGACAGCACTCTCAAGACACTTATGGATAGATCAATGAGCAGCAAACTAACAAAAGCAATATATATACTGAATTATCATTATTGGGGGACTGGACCTCCACTTTCCTGTTGCTTTTTTTTTCCTGTTGCTAGTTTGCTGCTGTCCAGTGTAGTGTGCTGAACGTGGTCATGTTGGTTTTTATATATGTATTATACATTATACAATACTATACAATATTGCAATGCTATTGTTTTTTTCCCAAATGTTTTGGGAATACCAAGATCTTATTAAATGTTAAATATTATAGCATCTATTTACAGCAATTCTTTGGTAAGTTGTCTGCCTGAGATTTGAACACTATATAAGGGCTTTTGGGATGTTAAATGTATTTACTTTTAAATTTTTAATGAATATAATGTTAATAAATTACTGAAATAAATAAATTCTGATAAAGCTTATTTTGTGCACTCATACAGCTTCATCAATCTGCGTTCACTCATGCACTCATAAACCTACATATACACTCATAAACCTAGGAAAAATAAAATTAATGAGGTTGTGAATTTTTTTTTTAATCCTTTGACAAAGCTTATAAAAATACAACATGCTTTTCTAATCAACAGTGATCACTGCAACTTTTAGAACCCAAAACATGATACTCCGTTCATCACATAGTTCGCAAGGCTATGAGCTAATGTAGTTACTAACCTTCTATTTTACTGCATTTACATGATCACCTGTATCACCATAAATACAGGCCTGTTATTTAAAGGCTCAATTAGAACTTCTATCTGTCATCACCTCCTGAGAATTGTTTACCAAAACTGATAAACAGCACAAACTATGAAACTGTTCATCTAAAACGTTACAAAACATGACACTGAAGCACAAATATTCGCTGTGTGGTTGCAGCCTTTACCAAACTATAAGAATCTATCAGCCGCGTATGAGCATGTCGTAGATGGAGCCTAAATGGGCCAATTTAGCAGGCCAAGAGCTCTTGTGTGCAGAGGTCACAAGACAGGGGCTGAAAAAGCTCATCTCCTGATCCACACAGCAAAAATTGTCACAATTCAGGCCAATGATTGGGACGAATTACCCTTCGGATTGGGTGAAAGCCTGAGAGCGTTTGTGGTTGAAATTGGTCATTCCTGCACTAAACGAAGTAGCAAAGGGGGAAAAAAAGACCATTTCCATCAGTGCGGCTGTGGTTAAAGTTTGACTTTAATGAAAAAAGGCTTTGTGGAGAGCTCACCTCTACAAGTTGGGGGCTGTTGGCTCCACTGACGGTCAGCTTGACAACGGGCTTGGGACGGACCCTCCAGGATGTAGCCATCATTGCAAAAGAAGTTGACCACATCGTTCAGGTTGAAGCCGTCGCCGACCGTACGGCCGTAGATGGGACTGCCGGGGTGACCGCAACTGACGGCTGTTGAAAAAACACAGTCCTTATTTATCGTAGTTGACTGTAGCCAAATCTGACGGTAAAATGACCGTAGGCAAATTTCACAGTAATATTTTAACAAGCTGCTTGATTCCCATTAACAATATCAGTAATACCAACAATAACTGAAAATAAGAATGAAAACAATCATTTTGGGCTCCACTTTACATGTTTGTCTCTGCAACTTTAGCCTCACATTCATGTTTAGCCACATGAAGAATGTTTTAGCCTGGACTGCTTTCAGGCAATTAGAATAGAGCTCACTTGCACACGTTAGTCTTAAAGGTACAGCTACAAAAGGGTCAGTGACATAACACTTTTTTTCTTTCTTTTTTACTTCCGAGTCTATTAATTGCCCAAAAATTAATTTAATATACTGTATATATGACATATATCAAATTCTTCAACAACACTTCTTACGTAAAATAATTTTCAGTGCATTCATATGAAATTAATTTTAGTTTCTTTTTGGCTCTAAAAATGTCAGACAGTGAATTTTATTAGGTATAAAATAAAACTATTATGACATATTAGTGAATTAAAACCTCACTAATATGTCATAAAATACATAAACGTACATAGATATAAATTCAAATATATATGTAGATACACAAATGCACATAATGTCCTATTATTATTATTATTATTATTATTATTATTATTTAAACTGTCATTTTGACAGCCTTATTTCTGAGGTAGGTAAACAGAAAAACACACTTTAAGGTCTATTTCTAACAGCTTGTGCAGTATAATCTCAGTAGAAGAGGACTACCAATAGTAGCAGCTGCACATGAGATCCAGAGTCAAGCATTGGCTAGAGGGGTATAAAGCACCCCATCGTTGGGCTCTGGAGCAGTGGAACTGCTCTCACTGGAGTGATATAGACCCATCTAGTACCTTTGGGAGGAGTTGAAGTGATCCAGTGATCATCCAACATCAGTACCTGACCTGACTAATGCTTTTGTGGCTGAATGCAATCAAATCCTTACAGCAGTGTTTCAACATACGGCTGTTACTGCAGCGAATGAAAGCCAGACTCCCCATCAACATGCTTAATTTAAGCAGAAATGCTGTATGAGCAGGTGTCTCACATGGTGTATGATTTACTGGCTTATTGTTTATTTCTACTTCTCTGCTCAGTCCTGATTATCTGTGGGGCAAACGTAACAAACACGTTTTTATTTTATTTGTGCCTATTTTGGCTAAAGGGTTTGCTTACTTTCTGTGTGTTTGTCAACCTAATCCTGCGGATCAGACGTTCTCAATCCTGGCCTCCAGGACCCCCGAGCAGTGAAAACTTCTGTTCTACTCCAGTGCCCAAAACACCTGATCCAGGTAATCGCATTTCCAAAGCCCATGATTACCTGGCTCAGGTGTGCTGCATGCTGGAATAGAACAAAAGCAGGGAACAGCTTTTGGCTCCCTGCAGACTGGATCGAAGGACTCCACAGCAAATAATACAAGGTCCCTGTGAGGAGGGTGGCTCCTTGAAGACCATTGTACTGCACCAGTTGAGTGTTTTCCCTGCCTGCTCCAAAAACTTTATTCACCTGATCAGCTATTAGCCAGATGCATTAACCTTTATTGCGGAGCTGTCATGTCTGCTTATTTGATTTTCATTACATAAGTATTTAAATGCTATGTTGTAGAAAGACATCGAGAAGCATGCTACACAAATTAAACTCATTATTATTATTATTATTATTATTATTGTTATTATTATTATTGATGTCAGCTCGGAATGAACAGATTCAAAGAAGCATATAGACTAAAATAAACACCAAACAAAGCCTTAGGCAAATCTTTGCTCAAACAAGCCATCAGACAAAATGAGTCAATAAAATAAAAGCTAAAAAATGATAAAATCAGTATACATAAACAAACAAACAAATAATTAAATAAACAAGGCTAGAGCCTCTAATTATTATATTGCATGCAAGCGCACAATTACAGATTTATTACACAGTGTGTCAGAGTGTGTTTTCGTAAGTTACCAAAAATATATATAATTCAGAACAAAATATCTGCTCTTCTATGCACAAACACATATGTGATGTGGATTGAAAGCTTAGCATCTGCACTTTCCACACAAATTTTCTGTATGTAGGTAGGGGAGACACTAAACGTTGTAATCCTGCACCTCTGCAGGTCTTGTCGGTCTTGGTCATTGCTATTCCACCAGCATCCAGGGAAAGTTCATTCTGCCTGCCCAACCTACTGTGCAGTGGATGTGAGGGTAGTAGTGGTCACTTACACACACAGGATGGGAGCAGTCCTGACCAGGTGTGGTCCTGCTGACAGATGCGGACAGATGAGCCGATGAGCCGGAAGCCGGGGTTGCACTGGTATACCACCGTGTCCCTGTAGCCGAAATTCTCTCCAATCACTTGGCCATTCACCATTGGCTCGGGTTCCCCGCAGTGACCCGCTGGAGAGAACAGACACAGGCTGTTTACTGCACTGATGTTGTAAGGAATCTCAACACCATGAGATCAGTTCACAGAATATTACACACACACACACACACACACACACACACACACAGACACACAGACAGTTTTCAAGTCATGGGTAGCTCCTCCACTGCTACTTTGCATTGCAGTGTGGGACCACAGTGCCCATCAACAATACACTAAAAACTCATTCTAATTTTGCATATTCTGACCAAACCTTTGAATGGTGTCTGAATTTTAATGTTACACAAATACTGACTTGATTCTGGGTGTACAGAATTCAAGTTCTTCCTGCAGCTGTCTTCATACCTAAAGTGGAATTCTACCAGTTTTACAACCTTTTCTCTATTATAAACATTACATAAAACATGTGGGTTCACTGGTGGTTTAGAATAGTAAATAAAATGGCTAGATTTGCATTGTAGATATTGTGACTCTAAGAAATCACTAAGTAATCTATTTCGCTCTGGCCTTGGTAACAGGGTCAGGTTTTATAAGCTACATTGCTCTTGTCTGCCCCATCTGGTGTAATGTAGTAATAACCAAGTTTCTGTTATACGTGAAAGCTTACACCTGGCTCTGCAGAGTTCTTAAGCATTGACTCATTCGTTTGCAGCATACTGGGTAATATTATAGCCTCAGGTGCTGGGAATTGGGGTTCAAATTCTGGTTTGGGCTATAAAGCTGTTATTTTTTGCCGCCAGGGGAAAAGCTACAAAGCAACATGATTGCCCTGTCTCTCTACATAAGAGTGTCTGTGATATGCTCTGTGTTAATTTGAGTTTAATTCACATTCATGTTCCCTATTTTTCCCCCTTGAGCCTCCCAAAATGCATGCAAGGGCCTGCGTTCAGTAGCACGACCAGTAACAGTCAGTAACTTTTAACGGACATGACAGATTCGGACGGGGCTCAGATAATAATAATTACCTTAGCGCACATTCCCATGTAAATCTAATCCCGTCTGATTGACCACCTTCTCACCCCGCCGTGTCTTTGATACTCATGGAAATTAGTGATTGCAACAGTTCTGTCGAGGCGCACCGTACAAGCCCACTGCAGATGGTGTTTCGGCGCAGCGGCATTGAGGCATCTGTTATGCATAAGGCAGGTGTTTGGGGAGAGCTGAGACGCTCCTGCGAGGGATCGCATGATGGAAAGTGTAATGTAGAACAGTGCACCGCTTAGACAAGACATGATGAGGAGCGAGAACGCCAGGATATGGAGGGGGTGGGGAGGGGTGCAGATCCGGAGCAGCTTGCAGCGTTGTGTGATCTGACTGATGATGGGATCACTCTCACCAGGAGAGCCCTCACACTTCGCTGAACCGCCGCTAAGCTAATGCTAAAAAAAAAAAAAAAAGCCTGCGCCCAACCTGATTTCCTACCCCCGTTCTTTCACTTCATTTCCTGTCACGCTTGTTTGAAAGAGAATCCCGTCCCTGCACTCTGAGACATGGGCTCCAGAACAGCTTAGGAGGTCTTTTGGAATATCAAAGTCGTTTTAGGGAAAAGACACTGTGGAACATGTCCTGGTGAGGCTAGCAGTGTAGCTAAACCTTTTTTTAACTATGCAGGCGTTCCAGAAAAGTAGTTATGAACTATGCAGACAGCTGTAAGATACTTTAGGAATGAATGTTGCCCTGACTTTGAGGAAACAATCACTATATACAGTACCACCAATACACTGGCACTGGGGTTGATTCAACTGAACCATTTAGTAAATGCTACAGAGTCTTTAACATGCAAGTCACAAATGTTTACAGACTTAAGCAATGATTAAAATCAACAACAAGGCATTTTTCATAGGTTCTGCATTATTCACTTACTAATACATTACTGTAAAATGGTTTATTGTAGAGAAACTCTACAGAGGTAGTGATGGAAACCAGAGATTGTGATGTCTGGGAACCAGGGGTTGTGAAGAAAAGCCTTCTTAAAACATATGTCATAAAGGAATGTATAAGGCAGCATATTTATAACCATTTCAACTTTCTGCAAGGAAGCTTTTAGAGGCATTCGACTCCTCAGATGTGGAACCCCTGGATAACTTTACCTTTTGGCTAATATTGGATTGTGTACAACACTCTTAAAAACGGTTCTTTAATGATTCTTTTGTAATGACAATGAATACATAGCACAATGAAGACGAGGGACGGACAGTGTAATGTGTAAGTGTACTGTAAGTAGTGTGTTGGTGTACAGTAACTCAGTAAGCGTAGTGCGTTAGTGTACTGTAAGTAGTGTGTTGGTATGCAGTAACTCAGTAAGTATAATGTGTTAGTGTACTGAAAGTAGTGTGTTGGTGTATGGTAACTCAGTGAGTGTGATGCGTTAGTGTGCTGTAAGTAGTGTGTTGGTGTACAGTAACTCAGTGTGATGCGTTAGTATACTTTAAGTAGTGTGTTGGTGTACAGTAACTCAGTAAGTGTGATGCGTTAGTGTGCTGTAAGTAGTGTGTTGGTGTACAGTAACTCAGTGAGTGTGATGCGTTAGTATACTGTAAGTAGTGTGTTGGTGTACAGTAACTCAGTAAGTGTAATGCGTTAGTGTGCTGTAAGTAGTGTTGTGTACAGTAACTCAGTGAGTGTTATGCGTTAGTGTGCTGTAAGTAGTGTGTTGGTGTACAGTAACTCAGTAAGTGTGATGCGTCAGTATACTGTAAGTAGCGTGTTGGTGTACAGTAACTCAGTAAGTGTAATGCTAGTGTGCTGTAAGTAGTGTGTTGGTGTACAGTAACTCAGTAAGTGTAATGCGTTAGTGTGCTGTAAGTAGTGTGTTGGTGTACAGTAACTCTGAGTGTTATGCGTTAGTGTGCTGTAAGTAGTGTGTTGGTGTACAGTAACTCAGTAAGTGTAATGTGTTAGTGTACTGTAAGTAGCGTGTCGGTGTACGGTAACTCAGTAAGTGTAATGCGTTAGTGTACTGTAAGTAGCGTGTTGGTGTACAGTAACTCAGTAAGTGTAATGTGTTAGTGTACTGTAAGTAGTGTGTTGGTGTATCAGTTCCTCCTTTTGGCTTATGTGGGCTTAAAAATGTAACATGTCCAAATGAAAGAAGCATGAAGTGAGTCCAGCAATCAGGGTACAGCGGTCACTTTGTGTTGAGTTTGTTTTGACCTAATTAATGACCTTCTATTAAAAGATTTTTACTTTTACTGGAGGAATATTTTATCTTGGTGATTTCTATAATAACTTAACTACATACATTGTCCACCACTGATGACTACATATTCTCTATGATGGAAAACCTGATGTACACAGTTGTTTAACTTAATTTTTAAATGCTTCTCAAAAAAGGGTTCCGCTATGTTTTTGTTAAAAGTTTATTAAGAATTGCTACGTTTTCAGGGGTTAAAAGGTTTCCTCATACTTGTGCATTCCCTCATACTTGTACACTTATCCAAGACCATTTAACCAAATTACACTGAAGTGCCCAACAGGTTCTCGATACTGACTGAGTAATTGTGCAGTAAAATGTCTAAAAAACTGTGTAATTATGGGTACCAAGATATATACCAAATATAGAACCATGCAGAATTATTATGGATAAATGGTTCTTTGCATGGTTAAATGACTCTTCAGACTAAGTACTTGCTATATATGATTCTTTGAAGAATCTTAAATAGCTCTAAATAGCACCAAAAAAGGTTTTACTATTACAAGTCACAGAATCTTTTTGCCACAGCATAGAACCTTTTTGAACAAAACTGTATAACTTAATAACAATCCATTACAGAGTAATAAGCAAGTAATAAGCCTAGGACTCTAAAGAGCCTGCACAACATGTTTAGGTTCTATACCAATTTAAGGTTTTTTGTTTTTTACCTTCTAGAACCATATCCTCAAACCAATCACCTTTTAGGAACCTGTATATTATAGAGTGTACATATGAAATTCTTCACATTACAGAGTTAAATAGATCAAACACTGATGCTAATTTTAATTTTAGCCTTTTGCAGTGAACACTTCCTTAGCATTAACTCCTCATGAAACTTTAATGGAATTTAACTGAATCTGGTTGATCATGCTAAAGGTAAGACTAATATAATGGGAAAATTGATAACATTGCTAAAAAGATTAATTATAGCTTACAAGCATTATGCATGATAAGCTAACTATTCCCCACGAGAAAAAAACAATTCATACAACTGGCTCCTCATCCCAAATTTGCGGCATCCGCCAAGACATGTCTGGTAACATGTCAGTTTAAAGCAAATGTGATTATTTATGCCTGTAGTTTCTCACCACTATGCTAATCAATGCCCATTCCTCTTTTATCTGTTAACTACATTAACATAACAGCTGCAGCATAGCACTGAAGAAGCAAAGCTTGGACGAAAAAACAAAGTCTTGGTTGATAGATTACACTTAGAGTAAAGGGTCTAATTTAGATGTTGTTGCCAGACATTAGGCCACTCTAGCATATTTTCCTGCAGTAACTCCATAAAAGTGAGCTGTTTGGTGCTGATACCCAGGCAACGGGTCTCCGTCCCGCTCCACAGCCCTGACGCCAGGCACTCCCGCACAGTCGAGCCCACCAGAATGTAGCCAGTGTCACAGGTGAAAATGGACGTCGCTCCGAAGGTCGTCTGAGTTCCAATTTTCTTCCCATTAGGAGGAGTGGGCAGCATCCCGCAAGAAATAACTGCAGTAAGAGGCAATAGAGAAGCAGAGGAATGAGCTGGCACGCACCTCAAAGTCAAAGGTACAGCTGTAATTTACACCCAATTTGATGGCCTGTTTTCCCTCCTCCACTACCCCCCCACCTTTTCAAAAATACACACCATGGAGAGAAGGAACACAAGGAGGGTGCAAGAAATGTCTCGGCCGGCTACTCAGCTGACTAATCTTGATAACGCCTCGGTTTATTGGCTTCGGAAAAAGCAAGTCTGGCCCAAACACATTGTATCACAGATCGAAACAAGCCTCCGCATTGAGAGTGGTGATATATACGCTACACGCACCCCTGACATAAATATATGAGCCTATTGGAGAGGGAGCCCGAGCGCCGCCGCAGACCCATTATCTCATACAGCGCTACTTCTGCCCTCCTTCCTTTTGATATCCGTCATTTTGGAAAATTGCAGTGACTTTTTTTTTCTCGCCCTCCGAGTGCCTTGGATAATGCGAGCGATAAGGCCCGATATTGTTGAAACTCCCGTCTCTCTTGAGAACATCTCACCTACTTTTTGGTGTGTTGCCAAGTTCACATTCATCCCCTCTTCACGTATAGCAGGTGTCTGATTTTTCGTCAGATGCCGCAAAGCAGGCTGGCTGATAATGGTCGACGGCTTTATCATGTCTGTTGCTGTTTTTTGTCACCAGGCCTGATTCTTCCGATTGTTTCCCCGACAATGATATGAATGTGTGTGATGCTATCATGTGATGATGAGTTACGCTAGGAATCGTACAGGACTGAGTAGAGATCTTATCGCACTGTGATGTCCACATTCGTTTAACTCTACAGCGAGCTGTTGGAGCCTTTTGTACGTTGTGGGAGCTGTCCTTACAAACTCCTCAAAGCAGAACTGATGAAGCCGCTAGTCCTTGGCCAGGCTATTACAAACCAGAGTGCAGACAGGATGCATGCTATAGGTGCCAGCCTGCTAGCAGTATTAATTAAGCAAAGGGGCAAAAGAAAAAGTCAAAGGGGAACAAAAACCTTCACCCAATTGAAAAAGAAGAAGAAGAAGAAGAAGAAGAAGAAGAAGTAGTAGTATATGTAATTTTAAAGCCCTTCTGTATTGTCTAATAACACCCCCCTCCAAAAAAACATAAATAATCAAACATGTATTATTTAAATAATTCTGTTCATCTCTAGATCATGTGCAAATTCATAATAAACTGGAACTGAATGTGGCTACGATGATCATGCAAAGTTAATAAGCTTATGATATGCTGCTTGCACAACTATATCTGATAGGATCATAGGAAGCTACATAAAAGGTGTAAAAGGCTTGGAAATCCACATCAGATAGCTAGGAAATCCATATCAGACCCATGAAAGTGGTATAATATTTAAAAGGGAGCCGCTGGCGACAGGCCTGCAGACCTGGTACGTGCTAAACTCACTCTTGCAGCGCGGCCGTTCATTTCTCCAGCTCCATGTTCCATTGGATGTGCAGTGGATGTGAGCAGGGCCAAGGCGGTAGTAACCGGGATTACAGTTGAAGGCGATTTTGGTCCCATATTCATAGCGAGATCCGTTAACAATCCTCCACTTTCCGTGATCCAGAGTGAAGGAGCCGATACTGGGACACACCATGACTGTGGAGGAAAAGACAGTGGCTTTAAGAGGAGCATTTAGCAGCATTCCCGATTCCTGACAATATTGATATGATGTGATAACATATATATATATAT
>CM067497.1:21129335-21145928 GCA_034552555.1 Semaprochilodus insignis
TATGTAGACCATATAAGATTATAGCAACCAATAGAACTTTGTATTGCAATTTTGAACTCCTTAAAATCGGTACGGGTGACCAAACTGCCATCTACCCTGCCATCTAGACTGCAAAACCTTAAAGCTCAACAAAAAAAGTTTAATCAGTTTGTCTTTTCTGAAACTTTTAAATTAGCTCAATGAAGATTAATCACCTGAATGTAGATATGCTGTCAAAACGCATGCAAGTCAATAACACCCTGATGGGACTAATCTAGTCTGTTCCTAGAACAGCAAAATTAGCATTTAAATGTGAATACAAATCATACTGATAAAGCGGTGGGCATGAGCAGATGTGTAGTGTTGTCTCACCAGTGCAGCGGGGGATTTTGTTGTGGCTGCTCCAGGTCCCATCAGCCTGGCACACCGTGCTGGTCACCTCCTTGGAGGAGAGCCGGAACCCCTCGTTGCAGAAGTAGGTGGCCCGCGTGCCTGCAGAGTAATCGGGCGCAAGGACCCCTCCGTTTACAGGGGCTACCGGCATCCCACAGGACACAGCTGCAGAAAGAGTGGGCTTTAGCATGACTGGATCACATACAACAGTCATTGATAACAGAGAAGTTTGCCCTGGGATCCAAACCAGTCCATGATCCACCACAAATGAGTTCATATGTAGAAACTTTTGTCACAAGGCTAGGCAAGTGTTATATAACACTGGCAAAAAATATCATTTCATCTAATGAGAATTTCTAGAGCAACATGGAACACCTACCTTTAGAGTTGTTACTAAGTTTAAATGATTAAAAAAAGGAAACACTGTTATTGGTTGTTGTGTATTGTTTAAAGCGAAAAATGCGATTAATCAAATTGTCATAATTCCCAGATGCAGTAGTTTAGCTAAGAAATGCTCAGTATCTGACCTTCGCATCTCTAGTTTACAGCAGGAGATGACAGGCTAACATAGCTAACAAACCCTTGAGCTGGACTGCCATTCTGAGTAACAAAAAACACTTTTACCTCAACACAATATGTGGTATTATTCCACAAACTATTCCTTTAATATGGAAAAACATTGGATTGATAGGCTTTAAAGCAGTTAACATAATAATTGGAGATATGGCAAACTGAGTATGTAATATCCCAGTATTTCAAGACACTTTCTTGACACATGGGGTAAATCATAAAGCCTTTTTTCTGAGATTTTGTACAGTGGACAGTCAAAATAGTTCCACATTAAAAAAAATACTATTAAAAACTATGAATACAGTGATTTGCATTCACCATTACACACACTCAACTGCACTGAAATCAGGACTAATAATGCTATCTCGGTAATTAAGCAAGAAGTAGGGAAGTGTTTTTAAGTAGTGATGATGTTAACGACTTGTTCAGAGAGGCATATTATGATATAATGTAACATAATCTATCACAATAATGATAATTACGGTCATACTGCCCAGCTCTATGTAATAGCCTACATGACCAGGGAATGTACCACAGCTTAAGTTACGTGGAGGTTTGTCAACTAAATTGTAAAAATGTATAACAAAATGTTCCCTGATAAGCAAATTTAAATTACTTAGAGTCAGTAACAGAGGGAGACAAGTAGAGAATGAACAAAGAAAAGACACCCAGGGTCTCTGTTAAGTCAAGAGATGACTCACAGACGCGCACGCGGTGTACCTGTAAAGATTCTTGCCATTACAGCATTAAAATTAAACAGGAATGGGAAGAACAAGAACAACACCTGACTACGGCCTTTTTGCTTAAGAAGTATTCTGACGAACTGAGCTACAATTTGTCATTTCCAATCTGGCAACCAATGCTAATTTTAAAAAAACACCACCACTTGTGGGTGGAGCATGGATAGGAAAAAAAACCCCATTACATACAGCATATTATTGTGGACACATAAACTGAATTCCAGCTATGTTGTTTGCTTGCGTGTATACAGCTTGGACTTGCATTTGACTTCAAAGTTGGATTAGGGGATGATGAAACCGGCTGAAAACTGTTTTACATAAATCTCATTCTAACATTTATTTGCAAAAGCAGAAAAATGTAACTATTCAGTACTGTTTACTAATACAGTATGAATATACTACTGCACTGAAATATTCTTACTGTCTGCGTTGGTAATTAAACTAATTTCGTTGAATAAAAGTTTATGTATAAATGTCATTTGCATGCAGCAAAATTATCAACAGGGAGACATATTAACTACGTTTAGAATCATGCTGTTTAGGCCTTATTTTAAAAAAGAAATATTTTTAAAGAAATATTGTTGTAAATATGTCTACTAATATCCTATAGTGGTGCTGCTTTAGTGTCTAAAGTCAATGTCAATGTCTTAGTGAAGCCATACAACTATGTTCAATTCATCATTACAATTGTAAGTAGGGAGTTAAAGTTTACATATTTTCAAAATCTAAAACAATTTCACAAGACTTACACCTTGAAACTGAAAGGCATATTAAAAAAACATAAAGCATAATATAACCTTAAATCTAGTTGAAATATCTCGAGATCGCTGTAACCTTTTTCTAAGATTATTAAACTTACTTTTTCTAAGACATTTTTACTTGTTTCAAGTGATGTTAAGTGAAATTATCTCACTGGACTGGCAAGTCAAGTTATGTGTCAGTATCGTGAATTTTTTACTGTACTAAAATCACCTAAAACAAATAAATAATGTCTAGAAACAAGTGAAATAAAGGTGAAAGGTTAACATATTTTGATGAAAGATTACTTTTCAATAGTATGTAATGATTAGCTGTGTTTAATATGACCTAAATTAATGAGGTAATAGGTCAAATCTGATTTCAAGTTGACATTAATGTGATAAAAATGAAGGTATTTGTATGCATTATTTGTATTGCTTGATGTCGCCAATTAAGCATTCAGTATCTGCTTCCAAAGGATGCCATTGTTGCATGGCTAGTCATCATCAGCTTGTCAAGTACCACAGAATCTATTAAGACTTGAGGAAGGTGGCCAATTATCATCAACCAAGTCAAACAAATCACTCCACACTGACCATATCTCTTCTTCTCCAGGCAGCAGGACAGAGGTTGGGTCAATGCTATCGATTCAACTCCCTCTCAGTGAACTCTAATTCAACCTTTTCAGATCAAGTACTCTTTCAAATTTGAGTCAGACTATGCCAAACTTTTGGGTCAGTAAATCTACAGGTCACTAACCTATGGATTTGTGTGCACCCTGGCCAGATGAATGGCATGGTTTATAAAAAAAAGAAAAAAAAGAAAAAAAGATTATAAAGTGACCTGAGCAGCATCTGATTAGCCAACGTGGCAGATATTTTTTAATTAAGTCCTGGAAAAGGAAAGGGGAGCTGGAGCTTGTTCAAAGCCCACATCAATAAGGCTATGAAACATAATGGGATGTGCAATTATTGAGCACTAAAAATCTAATCAAATAAATCAAAGCAACAATGGCTCTCACATAGCATGCTAATAACGGCCTGTGCAGAGACAGGGCCCTTTGTTATTTAACGGTATTAATTAGCAAGAACAAAGACAAGATTGATCTCTGCTGTTGCCACTTGACATAGCCTGCTTCTGCATTGACAGGCTGGCCAATAAACCCTCCAGCATCGCCCGGTCTGGAAGGAGCACAAAAGGCCATGCTTGGCATCAATGTTTCAGAGTTTGGTAAAGCCGCTTGCATTTCATCAACGTTTAGCAGTGTCTCAAATCGGCACAGGCAACTTAAATGTCAACAGTGTTCAAGACATGCAGCGAGGGAGACGCTTATGAAGGACAACTTAAATAAAATATAAAGTCTTTTTATCATTTAGTAGGTCTTCGCAACAAACTCAAAGCAATCACAGTCAATCACCATGCCAATACAATGGTTAAATTAGTAATGCTAGGCTAACTTTAGTATCAAATGCTAGGCTACGATATTCAGTTATAAAAGTTTTAAGAATGTATACCACACAGTGCTAGACTAGGCTATGATAGATATCCAACAGTGCTATACTAAGATGTTGTAACATTTCTAAACTAGGATAGATAGTACAAAAATGCTAGGCTAGGATATGTACCCAGCAGTGCTAAACCAGGATAGACATCTAACAGTGCCAGGCAAGGATAGAATCTAACAGTACAACAACAGGACAGACATCAAACAGTGCTAGGCAAGGATAGATATCTGACATATCTAGGCCAGGATGAATATCTATCTGTGCTAGACCAGGATAGATATCTGACAGATCTAGGCCAGGATGAATATCTATCTGTGCTAGACCAGGATAGATAACTAAGAGTTCTAGATAAGAACATATATTTAACAACGCTAGACCAGGATTGACATCTAACAGTTCTAGGCAAGGCAAGATAACGTTAACACTTAACAGAGATAGGTTAAAATAGATTTTTAGCTAGGATGTTAGCAGAGCTAGAGATACTAGTAGTGCTAGATAATACCTTGGCATGCGGGTACAGAAGCGTCCCAGGCAAGATACCCGAATTCAGTCTTCCTGCAGACGGCCATGCTTTTCCCAATAAGCCTGTAGCCTCGATCACAAGCCCATCGGACAACACTGTTGACGTGGCCGCCAGTCTGGCTAACCACAAAGCCGTGCTGTGGAGAATCTGGAGTACTGCAGTACATTGCTACAGATAAACACACAAGCCATGAACAACTGCCACATGGAATTATTAACATTTCACACTATACTATAATGTGTGTGTATATATATTGTAGAATATATATAAATATGTATATATGTAGTACCAAAGAAAAGTCTGAGACCACCAACGGGTTAAACTTTCTGCTTCTCACAATCCAAGTAATCCCAAACAATGATATTGACGTCTGTACTCTGGGGTGGTCAGTAAATTGTTCTGAGAACACCAGCAGCTTCTTTGTTTGATGTGTCTGTCTCCTTTTCTCAGTGAGAGCTTCTTAAGAGCTACACATCCTTTCAGACCTCCATAGCATTGAATCGTCTTCAAATGGTCTTATCATATGCCTAATCTGGTAGTTTTGCCTGGAAAGGTGGTCTCTGACTTTTGCACAGTACTGTATACATAGTAACAGTCATAAGAAAATCTCTTAATGCATGTGGGTTTTTTTTTATTGCGCAAGCTGGCAGCTGTTTTTTAAATACCTAAATATAATATTATATTTTTATAACATTTAATCCTTAGAACCATTATAACATTTAAAACATGATAAAAAAAAGTTAATTAAAATTAAGAGTTACAAGGTTTTCTTATGACAGCTATATACATATGTATATATACATAAATTTATGTATAATATAAATTTATTTATATACATATAGACCACATACAGACACACAAATATATGGATTTACAGACAGTATTTTGTAAACATAATCCTTTATATGTACAATATTCAACATCAATAAAATGCTGCAAATATGTATATATGTATATGCATTACATAATATAACAGCAGTGCTGAATTCATCTTAATACATTAAGACTAATAAAAAAACATAAACTAACACTAACAGGCAGACATGACAGGCTTAAATGCACAGACATTATGGGCTCACAGACGACAGGATGGATGGAGAAGATGTTTCCAGGACAGGCAGATGCACACGAGAAACACACATGCGACCGAGAAAGATTTACCAGTCGGGGGGATACATACTTTGATACTCACCCACATACGTGATGTGGAAGCCCTTTCGGTTTGTGCCGTGGTCAGAGGACCATCTCAGAAAGAGCTGGTGGCCTGTGGTGGTCAGACTGAAGGGCACAGTCAAGTCTCCGCTCAACACTGCTAGGCTCTGGCTGTAGATGTTGGGCCCTGAAAAAAAGACACAGAAGAAAGAATATCAGCTGATCCATACATACAGCTAGAACTCATAATGGTCCACTAATTCTCTTCATTCAGTTCTTTATGTAACTCTAAACACTGTATTAGCTAGTGCTAGCATTTATGAATGTGCTAACATTGCCAAAAGTGATGTGAAAGCTAACAGGGTCTCATTTTTATGGCTTCATTCGTTAGTACAACACTAGCACTTTCTAACAATAACTAACCATCAACACAAGCTAGTAGGGAGAAGTTAGCATGATCTAGTTTACTTTAGGAGCTACTACTGGCATTTTTAATGTTCACATAGCTACAAAAGAATGAAATGAATGAAAGTGTTGCAAACACAGAGGAAAAAGGGGCAGGATTGGTTAATAGGACAGATATACAGGGGTTTAAGTCTTTTAAAATGTGAATGGGTTGATTAGAAAGTTTAATATAGACATATACACTGATCAAAAATGCTAAATATGGGGAGTAATTATATGAAAGCAGTGATGGCATTCATTGATAGCCTTCATTCATAAGCAGACAATCCTAGCATTTATGAACGTTAACATGGCTAACAATAAATTGAAGCTTGTTTGGAACAGTTAGCATAATCTCAAACCTAGGATTTAGCAGAGTGTCAGAATCAGAATCTCTTTATTTCGTCAATCGTTACACATACAAGGAATCTGTCTTGGTGAGTCACACATGTATGACGTACCAGACAAGCACACAGACTGTTAACAAATATTTTACTAAGGGAAAAGTATGTTAAAAGTAGAATAAAGAATAAGAAAAATCAAGAACTGGAATTCCGCTAAGAGATATGTGAATCTATGGAATGTTCTATACATAAGTCTGAGTAGGCATATAAATATGATTATTTACAGAATATTACAGAATTATATGATATATTACAGAACATTTATAAAATTGAACATCTGTACAGCTGTGCAAATAAGCGTCATGTTGCAGAGGGGTTACTGTAATACAGTGAGATGCAGTTCAAGTGTAGTTCCCCAAGTTATGCAGTGTTGCAGAGGAGTTACTGTAATACAGTGAGATTCAATTTAAGTGTAGTTATATAAATTATACGCCACTTTTAAAATGCCTTTTTTCCATTACTCCACATTTTCCACTCATAGTCCAATTTACTTATTCTTCCTCGAATTTTTTCTTGTTATTCTTTGTAAATTAGTTGTACAGTAACTGTATAACCGATCCAGCACAGTGTCAGCAGCATCTCCAACAAAATCACTTTATATTCACTAGTCACTTTTTTTCCTTCCCAGCAGTTTATAAAATTAGTCTTAATTTATTTTCCAAAACAAACAGTGAATTTGAGGAGACTGACAACTAGTTTGACTAGTTAGACACAGGACTATATGGATATTTTGGTGGTCCAAGGGAGGGTGGACCTGCAGTGGCTTACAGTCAGCAAGCTGCTTACCTTATCAAGCCCGGGACCCATATATGCTTGTAAACTCAAATGCTTTTGTAGCTCGCATTTGAATATCAACATGGCTAACAATGAATTACATTAACTGAAAATCCCCCAAAAATGCAAATGTGGCCAAAGACAAAGCTAAAGGGGTCCAGCTGGAAAGTCATTTTTTGGAGCACTGACTCTATTAGCTTTCATTCATTAGCAGACAAAGCTAACATTTTTTTTTTTATTTTAACATGACTAATAATGAAAGAAAGCAAGCAGGGACCAGTTAATGTAATTTCAAATGCATTAGCAGCTGTGCTAGCATTTTAAAATATTAACATGGCTAACAATGAATAAAACAAAAAGATGGGGTAGTCACAAAAAGAATCATGTTGCATGATTATGACCCATAGCTCAGACATGAAAGGACATGAAGCGTTCAATGTTAACATGGCTAACAATAAATATTATGAATTGTGTAAAAGAAACAACATGCTGGATGTTTATTATTCATAGCAGAAAAATAATCACCCAAAATGCTAATGGAACCTGCAATTATATGAATGCCAGTGGGGTCCAGTTGGCATGTTATTTTTATAGCACTGGTATAAAATGGTACCCTATTAGCTTACATTCATTAGCAGACAATGCTAGCTTATTTCAGCGGTAACATGGCTAATAATCCATGAAATCCAGTGAACTGTTAGCACTCAACTGCTTTTTATTAAAGCTTGCACTGATTACTATACTAAAGCTCTACTAGCGGACATTTATTAGCAAGAACGCTAGAGTACTTGAATGCAACAAGGAGTGAAAGCTAACTTAGAATAATTTGTAATGCAGGGGTCAGCACGAGCATTTCTGAATGCTAACATGACTAACAATATAATACAACAAATATCACCTCCTTGTCTACATTCATTATTCATTTTATCAGCTCCACTTACCATATAGGAGCACTTTGCAGTGCTGTAGACTGTAGTCCATCTGTTTCCCTGTATACTTTGTTACTCTATTCTTCAATGGTCAGGACCCCCAGAGGTAACATGTGGGTGGTGGGTCATTCTCAGCACTGCAGTGACACTGACGTGGTGGTGGTGTGTTCGTGTGTGTTGTGCTGGTGTGGATGGATCAGACACAGCAGTGCTGCTGGAGTGTTTACACACTGTGTCCACTCACTGTCCACTCTATTAGACACTCAACACGATCGCTCATCTGCTGCTGCACAGTGCAGTGTTGGCCATCCTCTAGTCCTTCATCAGTGGTCACAGGACGCTGCCCACAAGACACTTCCCACAGGACACTGGATAGTTTTGGTTGGTGGACGATTATTAGTCCAGCAGTGATACTGAGGTGTTTAAACACTCCAGCAGAACCGCTGTGTCTGATCCACTCACACCAGCACAACACCCACTAACACACCACCACCATGTCAGTGGTTTTAATGTTATTGCTGATTGGTGTATATATAATATCCATGTTCTGTATATGGATAAGTCAGTTTTTATATCATCACCCAAACACATAACACTAATTTGAAAGTTATGAAATTTCATCTGTAATGATTTTTGTGTAGCACTGATTACCATACTCTAGTAGCTTTCATTCATTTGCAGAGTATGCCAGCATAATTGAACGTAACAATAAATGTTTAGCTACTAAGGAAAAGTTGGCGTAGTATCTCTATCTGTGGCCAGTGCTAGCATTTCTGAATGCCAACAAAAGCTACAGACAACCAGTTATCATGATCTCACATGCACAAAGCTATTTGTCCACTGTTTCACACATGATTACCAATGTAAGCTAATGGGCAATGTGTTCCTTTAAAGTGACTCAAGCGAACCTAATTAAAAACAATTTGCGGTGATTCATGACAAGCATGAACGAAAGGGTACGTCTGCCCAGCAGCCTCCAGCATAACACTGTGATGCAACATATCTCAACTTGAGAGCAACGTATCTCAACAAGACCCTTGATCGTTACTGTATCAGACCGGCACTGTCCGAAAGTCAGAGTGATGCAAAGCATAACGTGGGGGCTTGAAAAAAAGTTACCAAAAAAGTACATAAGAACCATAAGCCTTATAAACTATGTCTATTAATAAACTGGCATCACAAAGACAAAAATGGACGTTTGCTTCTCTCGTGCCGGTCCACTGGGCTTTACAAATACCATGAGCATCTAATGAGCTTCTAATCAATGATGAGTAATAGCGTAATTCGCTAATAGTGCACACTTAAGTAATTACTGCCTAATGACATTCTAAATGCATTTTGGAATAATAAACATCTTGATAATCAATTCTAGTCCAGCGTGTTCATTGGTGTCTACTACATCTTGTGAGTGTAAGCGCGGGGTATGGAAATGAGGGTGCAATATTTTTTTAATACTCTCCTCTGTTCTCCAGGGAAAGAAGCGTAAAAAATGAAACGTGCTGCTCAATTATTAATCAGGCGGAATTGCAAGTTATGAGTGCCACGTATTGCAAGTTTACGAGTTACTCCTTTCTGAAGGATGGCATACACACACGAGGAGATGTGGTTTACCATCGAAGATCTCCAGGATGTCAAACTCCTTCTCAGTCTGGAAGAGCTGGAAGTGCAAGGTGATGTTGTAGCCCTTTTCCACGTTGATCATCCACGAACACATCTGCAGGTTGGGGTAACTGTCTGGATATCCTGGACTCAGGATCACTCCGGTTGAGTCAAATAGCACCTCGTTATCTGGACATTGCACTGGAGAGGGGGAAAAACAAACAAACAAACAAAAAAAAACAGATGCCCTTCTTTTTACAGAACACAAATCAAGGGATACACAGGGATACACATGTAAATGACCTTTGTTCTGATTGGCTGCCTGTTACTGCACCTCATTTGGAAAAACAGTCAGGGCTGAAACACTACTGGTAATGTTAGTGTGCAGGAGCTAAAATGTGGTAGGCTAAATAAGCAGGTATATGTAAATGCATCACAAAAACAACGGACTTAAGAAGGACCATCTATGTTGCCTAGTTTCTATTTAAGGATAGAGGAGTGATTAGCCTGTTTTAAAACTTTAACAGTGCTGACGTACTGCATTAAACTTGAGCATGATATAGGCCCTTTAAGTTACAGAAGTAACAGTATGTGTCCACTTGCAGTGTCGCCTCACTGCATACTATTCATTTTAAGGTGGAGCTCTGCCACACTGTGTGGTGCATAATGGGTTGCAGTGTGGCAAGATTCAACTTCAGGCAAATGAATGCAGTCGCAGCATTGCACTTCAGGAAACAGTAGATCAGTCTTCCCTACAAATGGTGAAGGGCAAACATAACTTTCTCAGAGAGTGGAGAGTGGAAAGTTTTGCTCTTAATACATAACCACATTTTACAATAACAGGTTTGAAGTTGGCACTTTTGACTTTATTCTGTTTGTTTTGACAGAAATATAAATGACAGTATCAACAGAAATGTTAGAATCCATGTTTCTCCACTTCCAGTACTATAAAAAAAGTATTTGTCCCTCTATTTTCGCACCTAATGGTTTCAGATCCTGATACATCATTTAATCCTTTCATTTAGTGAAGTTCTATAATAGGTTTTGTGAAACTTAGTTCACTCATGCCCTGCAAACATAATACTTGGTTGTGCCATATTTGGCATCAGCAACAACAACCAAACACTTCCTGTAAGTAAAGATAAGCCTTTAACATTCTTGTGAAGGAAATTTTCCAGCCGTCTTTGCAGAATTGCTGTAATGAAACATTGGGGGAGTTCATTTGATTCAGGTCAGGACCTTGACTGCTCTCCAAAACCTTATTTTTGTTTCTTCGAAACTATTCAGAGGTGTGCGGACTTGCTCTTGTGACTTAGAATAATCTTGTCTTGCCCAGTGCATGAGCTTCAGATCATGGACTGATGACCGGACATCTCCTGCAGGATTCAGTGGTACTGGTAGAGCAGAATTCATAGTTCTGCCAATTAGAGCAAGCTGCTCAGGCCCTGAAGCAGTAAAGCATCCTCACACTATCACACTACCTCCACCATGCTTTACTACTTGTATGATGTTCTTTTTGTGGAATGCTGTGTTAGCTGAATGCCTGATGCAACGGGACCCCCACATTATTCCAAGACACTTGGGGATCATCAAAGTGTTTCTTTCTTTTTTGGGGGGAAATGCTTTGGATAAGACATAAGATTTAAATGGATGTCAAAGTCATTTTTGGCCTCTATGAGCATTCCAGAATAAAACAGCCCATTACAGTCAGAATTAAGCTTAATGACAGCAAAGCATTATAAACCTGTCACATCTGACCCTAAAGGACTAAAACGGCCTAACGGCGGCTGACAGCGCACACAGCACGGGACGCTAATGAGATAGACGCAAGAAACAAATGAGACAGCCAGTGCGCCGGACACTCTGCCAAACTCACCTTGGCAGACTGGAGGAGGGCCGTCCATTTGCAACCTCTCGCCCAGCCTGCAGGTCAGAATCTCACTGCCCACCAGTGTGAATCCGGGCAGGCAGCGGTACCTAATGATGTCTCCTGTTGAGTGATTACACACACACACACACACACACACACACACACACACACACACAGGTGAACACAAACACACAGAGGCACGCTGTGTTTCTCCTCATGCTTTTTCTCACACTACTGCTCATCAGCACATCAGCTAATTAAGACTCGACCGCTCACAAGCGTGATGCTAATGATGACAAATACGGACCATCAAGTGTTCTTCCGTCCACAAGAATGGGGATTAATTGCAGGCAACTTAAACTTTTGCTGCGTGATGGAAGTGGGCAGACAGTAGACACCTGCTCACATCAAACGGACAAGGCTAATGAGGCTTCTGTGAGGAAAAATAAAAATAAACGTGGAAATAAATGAGTTTGTTTTACCAATTTCCAGTTCGTCGTCATCAGTGAGGATCTCCGCATTGGCAACAGGTGGAGGAGGCTGGCAGACGCGGAGCTGGTATGCTGAGAATAAGAAAGAGAAAGAGAGAGAGAACAATGTGTGAACAGTAATAATATAAAAGCATATGCACATGTAATGTAGAATCGCTGTCAAATCAGAAACTCACTTTTTATATCATAACATCAGGTGCCCTTTATAATGTGTGTATGTCATGTAGCATGAACCAATAGAAATGGTCCCAAAATAAAATAAAAATTAAATGCTAAGTATATGTTTTCCATCTACAGATACACTTCACAGAAACATGCAATAAGCAAAATTTACAAGCATTAAACAAAAAACAACCAAAAAAAAAAGTCAATAAAGTTCCTTTAATAGCACTGACTCTTCATAGGTTCGACGGAACCATTTTATCATTATGATGTGCAGGTCCACACTTGGGTGATGCCATGTTTACATCATGTGACAACAGCCGGGGAACTGCTAAAACTGAAGCTTATTCAAATTAGTAGCTGACAGATGAACTGCGTGTTGCTGATTATTAAATGGACAAAAATATCACAGAGGATCATCACCACTCTTTACAAGCAAAGACAGCGAGTAAAAAAAACAAAACACAGAGTAAAAATAGAAAAATAAAAAACAGCACAGACAAAAAAAACAGAGTTGGACATCCAGGTGGAAAGCCCTCGTAAAGGGCAGAAGACAGGGGAACTTCAGATGCTTATTTTGTGCTGGAACGGCAAGTCAACATACAACTGTATACTGTATTTGTTGTCAGGCACTGCTGACATGATCCCAAAGTTGCTGCTTATATTTAAAAAGAATACATATGCATTGATGTATAACTGTACACTAACACACACGCTAATAGCAATTCTGCTACATACTATGCAAACATTCTGATCAATCTAAAGATAGAAGTTGTCCTGAAGTGTCTAGCTTCCATCCTTCAGCACCGAGTATTGATGTAACAGTGCTCTGTCCTCATCAGGAAGAGTGTCAGCTTCAATTGTAAGAGAAAGAGCAAAGATGGTTTATATTAGAAATAGCTCAATGTCTGCTTTTAGTAGCTGTCATGTGTTGCTTGGACGGGTAACTGTTACTGTCTAAACTGGTTATGACAATGGCTGAGTCTAAAAACAGATATTTCTTAGAGTCACTGGTAACTTTCATCAAACTGGCCATGTTTTGAGTGATGCTGATAAAGCATACATACTAAATGCCTCTCTGTGCTGTACCCACGCTGATAGGTTTCAGAATACAGCTCCACAAACACTTCCATACTTACGGTTCCTTTAACAATCAAAAAATACAAAATGACTTAACAGGAAATCTTCTTACGGTAACAGACATTGAAAGTTAAGAACATTTTTTTCCTTCTGCTGCAGAAGTTACTTAAACAATAAAACAATAAAAAAAAATCTAACAAATACTAAAAGTAATTTTAAGGAGCTACAAACTCTGATAACTCATACTATCAGCCAATATTGTTTAACCATTTGGGTTTAATGCAATAATAAGAATATTAAAAAGAAGGCCATTGGAAAAATGTGGCTTTTTAACCACTGAAGTGAATCTGAAACGTTTTTATTGTACAAAATATCAATATATACACATACAACATTGCTTTCTAACCCTTAGCCCAATGTGCGAGCATGCAGTTTCTCTAACGCTTGATAATGTTTGTCATATAATTTCACAATGTTTCTACTAAATAATAATAAATGACACTGGTACTGCTGTTCTTAGAAAACTGTAGTGATGTCAAGTTTGTGTGGGGTATCAACTACTGATAGCTGAAGATATGGCCCACTTCACTGCCTGATTCTTTGACGGAGGCGGTGCCGCATGGTGGTGCAAAAGGAAACAGAAGCACAGAAGCACTGGTGTCCATGCTAGCCTCAAAGAGACTGGCCCTTCAAAAAAATCTTTATCCTCCGGCAGCGTTTTCCAGAATCTGTCAGCGGTTATGATTGTTGATTATAGTGTTTACCTTTGGATGGGCGCGCCACATGAGGTGTTCTGCTTTTGTGCATGTGGGTCAGTTTAGGAGCGTAATATGTTCAGATTGATGTTTTATATAGCTCACATTTAAAAGACAATGTGAACAAAACATAAAATCAGGTGAGAAATCAGAGCCAGTTTTACCTGCTGCGTGAATGTAGCCTGAAAGTCCAAATTCCTATTGATTTCTAATATTTTCAACATGGCAATACCTAGAATTAACTGAGCGCAGTACATTCTGATGCCTCCACACTACGGCTTAGTGAAAATGTGAAGGTGAATTTGATTATACATGTTATCAACCCCCAAATCGACCTAAAACTGCTGAGCATGCAAAAACAATCAAGCTGTCTATCATATTTCGGACAGTTCTGCATACAGAACAAATAAAAAATGGCAACAGGCATTTGAAAGTTAGCAGTTATTTCACCAGGCTATCCATCCAGGAGCTTTTTGCTTGCTTGTTAATTTTTTATGAAGATTTTTTTATGTTAATTTTAAGAGGAAATGGCTGCAGTTGATAAGGTGAGTTACAATTTTTAAACCAACCAAGGGCAACAAAGTTTTGTGGCAGTGGGCTCCAATATAAGCTAGCTATGGCTAGCGAACCTCTCTTATAACTTTAGCTCCCACTGGCCCTTTGTGGATACCTTTTACAAGACTGTGGGTTTCATAGGGTATTTCTCACTATGAACCCACATTTTTATGTTCCACTTGTTAGCTGTTTTTACATGCTGTCCAGCTAAAGTGAAGATAGCTAGCCTTCGCTCTGTCCAGCTGGCTATCTTCGTCAGCCCTTTTCTGACCTACAGGCCTGGAAAGTGAAACGCGAAGATGTGACATCATAGAAAGAAACGTCTCTAAAAATTCATAGACTATAACGAATATCTTCAAAGGGCCAGTCTGGCTTTGCAGGTAGATGCTAACGTTAGCTCGGTTAGCTAGCTAGCTAGCTAACATTAGAGCCCTGTGGCACCAAACTTGTTTTTCTTCACTTTATCAACGGCATCTCTTCTTTTCTTATCACAAGGAAAGCACTAGAATGATACCTGAGTCGTCAGACACAGATCTATTCAAGAGCCTTAGCCAGTGCAGTAGAGGTTACAACCTGGAGGTGACCGTCGCTATGTCACGGCTTAATATATTATATATTAAATACAGCAACTATTTCATAATGATAATATTTAATAATACTACTTTACATACTTTATTATACACAGGCTAATTAGCGTCTTTTCCACTGTTGTCCATGATTATTATCTGCGACATAATATATAAAGATTATGACAAGACTTTTTCAACTACTATTTTCAACTATATGTTAATGAAACAAGATTGTATAACAAGTATGTCTATGGGTCCGTTTGTCATGTAATGTTCATGCAATTAAAAGGGCAGCTGGGGTTTTCAAACAGTGTAAAAATTGTCTTACAATCATGATGGCTATATATATAAAAGTATGAGACAGACCAGTCCTAGGCTATTATGAGCTGTTAAGTGTTATGAGTAACTCCAACACGTTGTCCAATCTCCTCCTACTCACTCAGCTCCACCAGGAAACACCTGTCACGCTTACTCAAGACTCATTCTGGTTTAGCACATTACGGAATTACTTACCCTGCTTGGAGACATGAACCAGAAGACAATGCTTGTGATTACGTTCTGCTGTCCCGCTGACCTTGACTGTGTTTGACAGCTAATTTCACAGTGTTTTTAATTAAAACTAAATAATGATGATGGAGAACAGTACTGCTGTTCTCAGGTAATTCTAGTGATTCTATGTCATTGGATGTAATTGCTCAATGCTTAGAACAGGACACTTCCACAAAGAAACCTAATGACTCTGCTGCGGTTGTAGGCTACAGCTGAGACGTATTGCTCTGTTCTGCACTGTAGTCGCTCTCCCACTCAGTCATCAGTCCATTCACTTTGATGCACTGTGCTCGAGTCACTGGGGAGAGTGAACACTCGCCACACTGCGGCACACAAATTATTCGCCCTTTAGGAATCTGTTCAGCCTGGAATGGCATAGCAGTGATTTGTAGGCGTCACGCCATTATAGCTTCCTTCTGTTCCGTCATTTAGCACTTCGCCACATGTGGATGCGTTATTACTGACTGAGAACATGTGTACAGAGAGTCAGAAGAAAAGTACAGTACATGCTAAGATGCCAGTAATTACAAGAGATGTGTTAGAAAAGAACTAGCCTCTGGAGTCATATCTTCAGCTTTTCTTCTTAAACAGAATCATCACTAATTAAATACATACTAGACATGTGCTGGGATTCGTTAGTCAGAATAAGACCATGTCATTTCTTTGAAACCAAGAAATATGTTTATATGTTTATGTACAATGTAAAGACTGTTTAAGTTTCATATTAGTCTTTTTTTAAGTCTTTGGCTCCAGATGTCTATATATATATATATATATATATATATATATATATATATATATATATATATATA
>CM067497.1:21160858-21176086 GCA_034552555.1 Semaprochilodus insignis
TAGCTCAAAGCTAAAAACACAGCCTCTCCTAGCTCAAAGCTAAAAACACAGCCTCTCCTAGCTCAAAGCTAAAAACACAGCCTCTTTTAGCTCAAAGCTTAAACACAGCCTCTTTTAGCTCAAAGCTTAAACACAGCCTCTCTTAGCTCAAAGCTAAAAACACAGCCTCTCTTAGCTTAAAGCTAAAAACACAGCCTCTCTTAGCTCAAAGCTAAAAACACAGCCTCTCTTAGCTCAAAGCTTAAACACAGTCTCTCTTAGCTCAAAGCTAAAAACACAGCCTCTCTTAGCTCAAAGCTAAAAACCACAAATAAACAATATTTTTTCTTTTTCTCTAATCAAATTACATTAACGCAGTGGGGCGACCGTGTTCATCCCACAGTGTATGTTTCAGTCCACAGTTACAGTTCAGCCTTTCAGTCCTTCGAGCGTGTTGTTTTGATTGAAACGTGCTTAGCATTTCAGTGGGTCCAATTTAAGAGGTTCATGACATCATGAATTCAAATGTTAATGTGACTTGAACACAAGGTAGCATAATTTATTATGAAGTATTTCAAAACATGAACATATCTAATAAAAAAAAGCCAACTGGCCACTGAACGTTTCTGACAGTCTGACAGCAGTAGTAGCTGTTTTGACAAGTGTTGATTTGCTGTATAATCTCTGCCTTTTTGGTAAGCTTGTTTGGATCTCTGCATGTTATGCTGCTAGTCCACATTGCTATAAAAGCGCCAATAACTTTTAGGAGATGTTTTTATGGTGTTGTATAATAAATATTCTCTGTTGAAATGCTACCATCTGCATTTAAGAAAAAAAATTTGCACTGTGCTGCTGCCACATGAATTGCAGATTGGATAATTGCATGGCTGGATAGGTGTTCTTAATAGACCTCTGAAATTGTGCGTCATTCTGTATGCCCTTTTTAAGAACTATGTATCTAAGGTGGTTCTGCCTGTGGTTTAAAATGAAGGGCATTTTTTCAAAAATCACCCATTTCGTGCCCTGTACCAGGGATGTGCATGTCCATCACTGAGGTCAAATCTTGATGCATTGCGAATGATCCAATACCTTAAAGATACATATTAAGCACTCCTAATGTGAAAGGATGACTCATGCCTACTGCAATGCAGTACGATTTGGCTATTAGTTTCACCAATATTATTGACATTATTACTAAAAATTTGTACTAATAAATAATATTATTACTAATATTATTACATTAATATTAGTTTCTTCAGTACTGAAACTTAGTTAGTGTCTCATTTATGCTGTTTCATTTTGGCTTCTAAAAAAAACAGTCGCCTGCCTCACAAACAGGCCTTTTCACAAGTCTTTTAGTACAAGCAAAAAATCAGTAAAAGGTAAAACACCATCTCTATAACACTAATACTGGATATCATTACAGATAAATAATATACAATAAACCCTATAACTCTCTCTCTATAACACTAATACTGGATATCATTACAGATAAATAATATACAAGCCTACAATTAAACTTCAGCACTATTACATATCAACACCAGCTACTCAACGTCTGCCCTAAAACTGCCAAAGAAACTTGTCTACCACATTTGACAAAGCTCTCTGATTGTGTGGGGTATTTCGGTGGGATTGCCAGTCAGTCATGATGTCTATTCATTGCGCAACAGAGTTGCAATTTTTGTACGTCAAATCCTCATTTCGGAGAAACTGATGACATACAGAATGACACCACTTCAGTTGTCTTTCAAGTGAGCGGTGAAGGAATGTAAGTAGAGTCTCCAGCCTTTTCCACTACAGCTTAATCCGGATCCTTCATTAGGAATCCCTTTTATGTAAGCCGCTATTTTCTCTGAATTAGCCAACAGCTCACCAGATGGTAATGTAGTCATAGATGGGCTCCGTGTTGAGCACAGTGAAGTTGATGCGGATGCCATTGCCGGGGGGAACTCTGATGGTCCAAACACAATCCTTCAGGTTGGGGTAGTCGTCTGGATGGCCCGGAGAGTAGATGGTTCCCTCCAAAGTGGTCAGGTTGCCCCCGCAAAGTGCTGAAAAGGCAGCAGAGAGAAAAGAAAACAAAAACATACAAATGTCAGGTTTTTAGCTGCACACTTGTAAGCAACATACTTGTCATTTCCTGTGCTGAAGACCTACTGTGTGCTGAAGCAAGTCCTGTTCAGAGTTTCAGCCTTCTTTTTAAAGGTCATAGCGCAGTAACTAAGCGACGCACCTAAACCACACATGGTGACACACTCACTGAACATACAGTGGAGAAAGTGTAACAAAAAGCCTTTCATAGCAGCACCATGCCTATACAGCAAAATCTCTCAGGTTCAAAAGAAAATGCTGAAGGGCAGCTAGCAGGGGAACACCACAGGTTCCCTGCCCTGCTAGCATTGGATAGGTCAGGCAGGAATGGTAATGTGTCATGTCAGCATTTCCGGATAAACTGTGTTATTAAACAGTGATGTGTTAAAACAGCTCTCATTTGCACACTGCGCCGTTCCACCAATAATGTAATTATTACAACAATAATCCAATTTACTCAATTTATAATTCGGGCATGCAGTTGATCAGTCAAAACATGGGTGTTTACATCTTTAGCTTTGCACTAGAACATCATAGCTAATAAATAACAAGCACCTTAAGAATTAGCATAAATAGGAGGTAAAAGGTTGTGTTTAACTATGTATAGACTGAACATCTTAGCAGATAGCTAACAGGCTACTACAATAATATTCAGGCATGCTTTAGCAACGGATACAACATGCATAGTAAAGAACATGGCACTTAAATATCAGTTACGAGTTTCAAAAGTCTAAACTATGTCCCCTGACATTAAAATTCACATAGAAACACTGTTGGTTGTTAGCATTAGTGGCTGCGGTTCTTTGCACAGTACCACCAAGCTAACAAGTAGGTAACAAGTAATCAAAGTTTATTAGTATAAATGCAAAAATACTATCTCTAGGCTGAGCAGCTTGGCTGAGAGCTGACAGGCAAGTACAGAAAAAATAAGTTAGTTTGCAACAAAGGATTCACTGTAAAGCAAAATAAACAAAGCATTCAAAAACAGAAAGCGACCTAAAAGCTTGTTACAAGTTTCAAATGGTTTAAATGTCTGTGTTCAAGACCTGGCCTGAAGTGTACAGCATGTTGTAACAAGTAAGAGTTAGAAAGTGAACTTGCTGCCTTGATACCAGGAGGATAATGGACCAGTATTAAACAAAGATCGGTAGCTCTTTACAGATCAGTAATAAATAGGTAATGATACAGTAATTTTACAGTAACAAATTGTATTTAATCGTTAATTAAATGGCAATTTCCAAGTTTTTACTAAGTAATAAATCAGAAATTGTGCTAAGTGCTAACAAGGCCATTATGAAATGGTAAAATAATGGTAACAAGTTGTACTTGTCAATAGGTGGGTCTACATGTGCAGCACAAGACCATTTAGAAATGATGTTATGACATGATGGGATGTGTAATAAGTAAGAAACAAGATGGAAATTAGTAAGTTTGCATTTTATGGCTCTAATACCATGCAGTTTCACTGGAATTACTGCCTGTAACATCACACTGGGTCTGACCATCTAAATACATAACAGGTAAGAAATAAAACAGAAACAAGCGAATTAATGTTTTACAGCCCTGATACCAGGTAATTACAGCAGAACTGCTTCATAGATTTTGGGTTAATAACTCTAACATTATATATTATATATACACATGTACTCAATTATTATTCTCAATTGTACTCAATATATATTATATACATGTACAATTATTATTCTCTCTTATTATTCATTAAGAACTATAAATAAGCGGGTCATTTTAGGTAAATAAAACTTGTTATTGCTTTTTTATCATTTTATTACTAAATACTGATACAGTGACTATCTGTTCATTTATTAATGACTAGATGATGTGCATATAATATTTGGGTAAGTACTTGTGTTTCTATTACATTGCTGCCTTGTTACCACTACAATTGCTCCCTTATTATACACAAAGAACTATAAAATATGCAGGTAATTTTTAGTTAAGTACAACTTGTCACCATTATTTTACCATTTCATTGTTTGCCTTGTTAAAACTCACTGATTTATTATTTTGTAACAACCAGAAAATTGGCATTTAATTAATAACTAAATACAATTTGGTAATGTAAAATTTACCGTATCATTACCTACTTATTACTGATCTGTAAAGTGCTACCCAAAGATCTTTTTTTTTTGACAAATATTATTATTAGACAAGTATTATATTTCTTTTTCTCATTATCCTTGGTAAATCAGTTTAGTTTTTTTTTTAGTAAATTTATTTTTACTGTCAGCAGCCATATTTTAAACTAGATTTTGTATCAGGTATAGTATTTTTTTCTCTCAGTTGTTTGCAATATTAGTTTCAAATGTTTGTGTTTAGGTAGAACTAGCCTATGGAGTATTTGGAGGAGAACCTATTCCACCTGGAACTAACATAACATATAAAAAAAGGTTAACTATGTCTTGTTAGCGGTAATACTCAGGGTACTTTCTCAAACAGGAAATAGCAATCAAGTGACGTCTAGGCTGACTTGTCACATAAAAGGCTACTCCAATAATATTTAGGCACTCTTTACAGAAAGATTCTTTGTGTTTAAGCAGCGCTGGCCAAAGTATAATAAAGCCTGTGTAAAAGGTGAATGTACATCATCAGCTTGTTCGTACAACCCTAAAATACCCATAGAAATGCTATTACAAATTGGCATAATCTAATTTACTTTAATTTTGCACTGGGGCATCAAGGCTAATATAGCAATAAGTAACTGTACCTTGTAGATAAAAATGGACAAAAGCATGCACAACTATCAGGTGTTAAGATGGCTGATATATATTTTGAATAGATCAATGTATAAATGTCATACAGTGACAGAAACCACATCAAAAAAGCAAATCTACTGGAAATTACTAAACAAAATTTGAGTCAAGTGTCTGATGATTTAGGCAAGTAGTCTGCACAATGTTCATTTTTACGCGACCATTATTCGTTAGCTACAGTAGCCCTGAAGTGCAGAAGGAAAAAAAGCAAACTTCGGACACCAAACATGTCTTGGCTGACTGATCACATTTGGGGAAAGAGGAAAATTGGGTGAATATAATTTTTCGCTTGGACAAGCAAAGCTGTAATTGACCTCAGTCCACAGTGAGGGAGCAGGCGCTTACCTTCGCAGCGAGGCACCGGGTGGTTCCAGTTCCTGCTGACTCCATGCTGGCAGGTGAGTGAAGCTTGGCCTAGCAGTGTGTATCCTGGTTGGCACTGGAACCAAATGGTCATCCCCACTCCGAAATCACTGCCAATCACCTGACCATTCCGGAAAGGCCGCGGGTCGGGGCATCTCTGGAGCTCATATGCTGAGAATTTGAACATCAGAATTAGATCAGTGTAAAGCTTTCAAAACAGTGTAAAAAGTAAGTAATATTTTAAAACAAAATACAAAGGTTTTGATACACCTGCTCAAACGACATGTTTTGTTGATGTTCTAAGTGTAAATTAGTAAATACATACTCTACAGAGAACACATTCAGCATACTTTAATACACGGTTACTGTCCATTTCATAATTTTTGTTTTTATTTTATGCATTTCTTTGTTCCAGTACATTATGTATTCGTGTTTTCCCATACATTAGTTATATTCTTTTTTACAATTAGTAAATTAATAGAAATTGTATGTTAAAATGTGCAAAATTACAGATGGTCCCCTAGTAAGTTAATTTTACTTTGAAAATCAACAAAAATGTGTCATTTTACTTGCCGTTTCTAAATGTCTGAATATGAATGCATATGACAACATACAAATGTATATGTAAAAATACATTTATCTAAATATGTGTAGTATATAATTGGATACAATTAGGGATGGGGCAATAAGCAACTTTGAAAAATTGCTAAATTGGGACAAATTAATCATTACTTATTAATATGTTCAGTATATCTAGGACGTATCTAATTTAATTGTTATTAATATCAGAGCTAATGGCAGCTAGTGGTTTGTTTGCTATTTTAGTGCTTGTAACTCAGATCTGAAGCAGATCTGCAAACTCACATAGTCTTTGTAGAGTTTTAGCTGTGAGTTGCTGTTTATTTTTCTTTCTTATTTTTTTTTTCATTTTTGAGTCATCACCATAAAAAAAAAACTTTATTGCCATTACTAATAAATGATTTCATTTTTCCCTCCCTGTTCATTTTCTTTGAGTAAGTTTTTAATAAGAGAGTGCATCAAAATGCCTTGAATGTCGCGCCTGCTTTTTCATCTGTGAAAACTGACTCTGCTTGAAAAGACCCTACAAAGACTCATCATAACATTAAGAATAAAAAAAATACTGTTTCTGATGGCATTTCTCCATGTAGCAGAAAAAGCCAGTCTGAGTCACTCACTACTGCATGAAGTACTGCAGGACTGCGTCAAGGACTGGCATTGCAGAAAATGAACTGGAGCGCCAAACGCTCTCGCATACAGAATAGCAAGAAAACAAAGATTGGACTTACTGATATCATAGCAATTATTGATAAGTATTGATCAAATAATAAGTGGTCCTTGCCCTAGACATAGTTTTGCCATACTTTTCTACAGAGAACAAAAGATGCCACAGAACGGGTTTACTGTATTTACATTGCCAAATATGGAGAGTTCGGCAAATAGAACTGACATACCGTGAACCTCAACCACTGTTGCTTCTCCTTCAAAAACACATCCTGCGTTTATAAAAGAGGATGGTATAATGAGCCAATTCCAAAATCCTGACCTGTTACACTTTTCATAACTGAACTGTTAGCGGTACATGGTTAATAGTTATCTTTAATAGAGGCTGAAGTTGGTTCCCTATTCAATACAAAAAACCCTATACAAGCTGTAGCATTTAAGGTGAAATGGAAAGTTTGCACCTTCAGCTCCCACATCTTTAACAAGACCCTGGACAGCTTTAATTCAAAGTTGTTAGATTGTCCTGCATATTTCACTTCTGACAATTTCTTAAACCTTGAACAATATCCAGCAGCTTTGCTCAGTATTTGACAATGATGAGCAGTTCTACCTTTAAGTAAGTAGCAGCCATGCTGTGTGATTGTACCAGTGTTTGCTGGTTGAAGCAGATCATCCTAAAGCTTCTTAGTGAGGAACAACTTTAATCTACTATGTGTTGATGTCCAGATGGAAAGCCAGTAGCTACTAGCAAGCTCCAAGTAACTAGCATAGCTAACTAAATAGTATGAGAACTGAGCTTATTTACATAGAGGCTTATTTTATTTGTACTATTTCCACAGACGCTTCTGTGTGATCATCGTGGTGTCTCATTGCAAACTAGCCAATCACAGCAGAGTTCATCAAATTATTAATGAGCCAGGATAATAAAATTGTTTGGCATGACTTTTTGGCCAACTTTACAATAAAAACCATGCTGCAAAATAAGGCAACTTGAAAGCACTCAACTCAGCGAAAACATTAGTACCTCGAATGTCAGGCAGCACACCTAAATTCTATTTGATATCAAATGCATATAGATGTAAATGCAGATATATGCACAGATATACAAAAGCAAATCCTTTTTAACACGATTTTAAAAATATTAACCCATAAGAGCCCACAGTGACGTATGTGTCACAAGCCTTTTAAAAGTCTGGAAAGTTCTGGAAAGTTCCTTATACAGCTTTATCCCTCACTTAAGCATATGGAGTCCCTGAGTGACCTATACCCAACATCCTGGATGCTAGGCAGTTGGTGAACATATGACCTCATTTAGAAAATGGCGATGTGCTTGGTTAGTGCAGTTAGAGACAAAACCAGCTCATTTTAAAAGCTTGTTTGTTTTTTTTTTGTACCTATAAGGTTCCAACCCATTTAAGAGCTCTAATGCTTTGATAACATGTTCTATATTATATATACCCATATTCTATATTACACACACCCATTCTGAGCCCATTTCTAGAACACAATGATGGAAAACAAGTTATGAAATTGTTGTTGTTGTGACATATGCTACAAGTATTTTGACCTTATAATACTTACAGAAGACGCTATGTGATCTCTTTGTCACAATAAGACTGATTTTATATGATCCCATAACTGGCCCCTCATTATTTTCTCTTAAGGGGAAATGGGTCTGGGCTCTTAGGGGTTAATAGTCATTGAGCGCATACACCTTACATTCGGTATTGACTGTTTTCTGTTTGTTTTGAAGTCAGAAAATGAGGAAAAAAGACATCAAATATGGAAGAATGCATCTTTTTGCAAAACTAGACGGCATACAACAATAGCTTCTCATTAAATTCAAATTTTAAATAAAATGTCTCCTCTTTAATGAAAAACGAGCTCAACAATATTAAGTAAGAAATAAGTAATATAAAACTGCAACATGCTTGATGACTTCATCTCGCTTTAAGAATTTAGAACAGCATGCATTAAAAAGCCACAGTGATCTATTCAGAGAAGTTTAGAGGAGCAAAAAACCCACACATGAGAGGAGCACAGGGAAAACACTCTTCTCGCTCAAGTACATCTCATTAGGATGAGATGTTCTTCATGTCTGGCACATATATTCAAAAGTCCACATGACTGGTATGTTATATTATACTGCAAATTATCACCTCAGTGTTGCCAATTCCCACCTTCCATCTACATTTCACATGATAGCTAACAATGTGGGATGGTGAGGAACAACAAGTGCCTCCTCCATGACTCCTGTAGACAATGAATGCACAGACAGGCAACGGTTCTATAGTGCATTATCGGCAAAAAAAAAGGCTATTTTGCCCTTCAACCTGCTCTTCTCCTTCAATAATGCTTTATATGATCTGGAAAGAATGAGACCTAACATATTTTGATGTCACAATTGTGTGTCACAACTGACCTTATAGAACAAGAAAATATATGAACAGGAATATAAGATTTCAATAGTAAGAGTTTCTATAGCAATGTGTTCTGAATGTGGGTGCACACTTGCACAGGAACTCTCTCAGTGCATGCAACAATAAAGGTAGCAAGAAGCTTCTTTTATACAGTGATAAAGCTCCACATAAAGCTCCAATGTCTCATGCTATTCCATTTTATTGCTTTATAATGTGGACAAGAACACCCTGTAACTCCTCTGCTGGTAGGTGTATTCTCTTTCTGTAGCCCCCCTACTGGTTATTCTGCTGCCAGAATGAAAATCAACTTTTTTTGTTGAACTTTCCTGTTAGTTGAACTTTTGATCTCTTTAAAATGTCAACCTTTTAAATAAGGCAATAAGGGTTTTTTTAGGCAAACTGGCAGCAATAGAAAGAAAAATAAACTGGGAGATTGGCCTTAACCTGGTGTTTTTAAAACTGTGGCCTTGACACCTACACACACCTTAGATAATGTAACATAATGCACACACTAGTGTACATATGCATAAGACTTTGCTGCTCTGCAAACAAAGCCAATCAATTCGAAGACACTGAAGGCAGGAGCTCAAAGTGAAAACGTTCAATAGGCTCTCACACGGCAAGTGTATATCAATACCAACACAGACCAGTTCTGCATTAGTTACAGCTGCCATTAGCATGACCGTAACTTTCTATAGTCACAGATATGAAGTTAAATTTTGCCAGGCTTTTGTCACTAAAACAAATTAAAAGTCAGAAGTCACTTGAATGTGCTAAATGCTAAATTAGCAAGGTCCTAGTATTAGGTGTTACAAAATCCTAAACAGTCGCTGTCAACAGTTTTGACTCATTAATATTTACACTCTCAAAATGTACCTACAACAACAAATCAACAAAACAAAAAAAAAAAAGGAGAATCTGGATAATATGGAGAAATCTACTGTTCCAGGCTGTGAAGGGAATGTTGGTATTTTTCATTTCCAACCCAAAGAAGCAACATAGTCAAAGCACCACTTAATGTGGAACGGAATTCCACGAAGACGCTGGCAGATATGAGGCAACTACAGCTCAACTATAATTTACAGTTGTTAGTTTGCTCTGCACATTTCACTCCAGACATTTTCTCAAACCTCAAACAATATGGAACAGCTTTGCTCAGTGTTTAACACTGAAGAGACAGAAGAGAGGAGAAGTTCCACCTTTATTAGCATCACAACCCCAACAGCCTGTAAGTAGCAGCCATGCTGTGTGGTTGTATCAGTGTTTGCTGGTTGAAGCAGATCATCTTAAACTGCGAGTTTCAAGTAACAACTTTAATCTACTTTGTGTTGATGTCCAGACGGAAAGCGAGTAGCTAGTATAGGTAACGTTAGCTGCTAGCAAGCTCCAAGTAACTAGCATAAGTAAACTAAGTAGTATGAGGACCAAGCTTATTAACGCGGAGGTTCATTTATTTTAGTGTCTGTATCTGTTTCAACATGTTACTTCTATTGGATCATCATGGTGTCTCAATGAAAACCTGCCAATGAAAATCAGAGCAGAGCTCATAGTCTGTTCAGAGGACAGTTTAAAATACTAAATAAAACCCTTAAGCAAGATCAAGCTCCTGGCGCTTGACAGTTTGGTTGCCAAGGATCCCTTCTCTCATATATATCATATTTCATATATATGAGTGATACACAGAATTAAGTTAATACATATTAGCAAGCTAGTATTAAGTTATATATAAGTATTAGCATTAGAAGTAAGTAGGGTTAAAAGAGACCAAAAGATTTAGCACATTTTTACCATTAACAATTCTAAATATAAAGATTTTACTGGCTTTCTGGTGGTTCTGAATAGTGAGGGTTCTGGTGGAACCGGACAGCTGGATATTCCTTACCCTCGTAGGTGATGTGGAAACCGGGTTTGTTTTGGGAATAGTCGCTATGGAAGAGGAAGCTGGTCTCGTGCGTGGTGCTGAAGAATGATCCTGGGACAATGGCGCCACTGAACCTGTCAATCACTGAGCCGCTGTCTGGTGTCCCGCTCCGAACCTCCAGGTAATCATGCACCGCCTCAGTGGAGAAATTAAGGAACTGCACATGAATCCCTGCAGGCAGAGACAAATGAAAATGTCAGACGACAAAACGATTTGTACAGGAATCCAAAATGTCAACATGCAAACAAATCTGTGCATTCTGATAATGAGGATGATGATGTTCTGATAAAGACTGCACAGCAGTATCAGACAGTCTCTCCTTTCATTTTTCAATTGCCTCCTTTGTTTTCATTTATTCATGCTTTTCAAATGCAGTTCATGTAAAACATAGTTACATTGCAATTATTCACACATTAAAATGTTAATCTGTAGGAATAAACAGAAGCAGAGCATGACCGAGTCAGATCCAAAGAGACATCACGCTGATTATGATAAACTACTTCTAATGAAAATGCACAGCAATAGCTTAAATAGCTTTATATTAGATTTGTTTTATGTTTTTATTTATTTGCATGTAATCCATATAAAATATACCTACACTGCAATTACACACATTACACACAGATTACAACATAATTTGTGGGAATAAAAAGGAGCAGAGCAGAGAAAGAGTTTAGTTTAAATGCTATATAAATGAATGATGATGATGGCAGAAACTGCAGAGCTGGACCTTAAGAAGCAAACTGTAAACTTTATATGAATTATTTGTAACTCAGTGAAACAACCCAAGACATTCTGTGGAAAGTGCAGAATCTAAAGTTTCATTAAACCACACTTGTGTTAGTAAGCAGCAGAAGTAGAAGAAGAAAAAGAAGAAGAAGGAGGAGGAGAAGGAGGAGGGGATGGAGAGGAAGACAGAGAGAGAGAGAGAGAGAGAGAGAGAGAGAGCAGTAGAAAGAGACAGATAAGAGACAGAGGAAGAGAAAGAGAACAAGACAGAGGAAGAGAGAGACAGAAAAAGAGAGGGATAAAGAGTGAGTCAGAGAAACAAGAGAGATACAGAGAGAGGGAGAGAGAGAGAGAGAGAGAGAGAGAGAGTGTGCGAGAGAGAGAGTTTGAACAAGAGAGAGATGGATCCTGACTGACACTGAGCAGACCTAAGGTTTGAATACACTGACCGAAGCCAACAGGGAGCTTAACTGTCCAGTTGCAGTCAAGGCCGCTGGGGTAGTTTCCAGGGAAGCCGGGGCTCAGGATGACTCCGTTCAGGTCAGAAAGAAAGCCTCCACACTCGGCTACCGAAAAGCACACAGTACAGTTTTACTCAGCAACCTGCACACTCGCTGACATTCACACAGGACACATAACATCCCCCACCCCACCGTCCTGCGCTTTAGCTTTACACTCAGCTAATATCACATCAGCGTCTCATCAGACCAAAAACCTCACGATTATGTGAGAGTGAATTCATTTGCACGTATAATGTGAAACTCATTCTGTTCCTTGACTATATAAACAGCTGTGTAATGATGTTTAATAATACGCTATTTAAATGGGCCAAAATCTAATTTGGAGAAATCTGTTGCCTTCATTCTCAGGGCCATAGAAAAATGAAGCTCTGTAACATTACGTCTTAATGAATTTTCAGATGAACACCACCACAACTCACTCCACTCGTGGGGCCGGTTTTGAAATGACTCAGCTAAGGTAAAATGAGCATATCATTCCATGTGTATTGATATATGAAAACCTAGACTGCCAAAAGGATCACGAGTGGACCGTCAGAAAACATCCAAAAATCGTATTCAATTAACATACATTAAAAATTAGAACACACACACACACGTATACACAAACATACATAAATGTATCAGCAAAACCCCCCCCCAAAAAAACAGCTGAACTCAGAAGGAATCAACCTACACGAATGAAACTTGGTGGGTAGGTCTGACATCATAAGACATGCAGATGATTCAAGTTTCATGCTCGGCCGCGCATGTGACATAAGCAAGGACGGGCTTTATCACTGTACCTGACTGACTATATAAGGTCGTCCTGCGGCACGTGCTTTCCATTCTGACTCGTGCTGTTTTGTTAGTAGCATCCTTTGCAAGTGAAGTATACCTCAGAGAAGAGTTCAAAAGCAATTCGAGCAGTTGGAAGAGTTGGACAGGGGTCGCATCATAGGGCTCCAGGAAGCTAGATGGGTATATTCATGTATTATGCACCATACCGGTCGTGCAGATACTACCATCGCATGCTGTTGGTGGCAGCGGATGCAAAAAGGCACGCAACAGCGACATGAAGGATCTGAGACAAATTGTCAGACATATGCGACGTGACCCAACAGGCATGATTGCGGACATTCAGCGAGCAGTGACGCCCTCCATGAGTCATCCTGTTAGTATCATTCCACCTCCACCCCTACCGCACAACCTGTAGGAACTGTGTGAGAATATTCAAGCTGCATGGGATGGTTCACAGGACACCATTAGGAACCTCTACAACTCCATGCGGAGACGTCTGGCACGTTGCATTAGCAGGCATGGAGGCCCAACGCCATACGGAGAGACACTACTTCTGTATGTGTAGCTCAATAAATATTGATCATATCAGTCTAAATGTATCATCATTTATTGTTGCTGGTAACCTTTATCTTCCTTCCCAATAGCACTGCAATCCCACACCTCCTTCTGGGCGCATCTTTTGATGACGAGTGTACATACATAGCTTTTATTGTTGGGCGCATTCATGGCACTGTTTTGACAACCTTATGCGATGTCACAACATTTATTTCCTAGATCTTCAATTAGCCAAAATACTGTATTGACGCCTGGAGTGTCAAACTGGGGTGCGTTTCCCAAAACCACACATACTTACGAACTTACATATTTGGAACGATACAGCTGGGATGCAAGTGTTTCCCAAAACCATGGTTGGAACTATGGAGTTAACTATGTTGGTAACTTACATAGTCCGAACCATCATTAAGCGACACAGGTGTTTCCCATAACCGTAGTTCCACCGTTTGCAAACACCGTGGTTAAGCTGTGTAGTTGGAACTACAGCTGTAGACCTGTGGTTAGAAGCTTAGTTCCTGGTGATGACGTCAACAGTGATGCAGGACACAGTAGAAGCAGACCTGTCACTGAGCTAAAATAATTTACATCTTCTGGTACAAACATTTAGAACATCAAATGCTGTAAACATGTAGCTCTTAATGTATGTCCAAATATATATATATATATATATATATATATATCTGTGTTTATGAGTACATTTGGATTTATCAAAGCACTATAACTCGTGTGGGTATAACGTTAGCCTAGGCCTATGAAAAAAAAAATGTCATCAAGTTAGTCTTTACTACAAACATACATCATAAAAGACAACATGGAAAACTTTACAGTTCTACAGAAATGTTTTTTTTATAAGAAGTATTATCTATTAATATTATATTTATAATGAATATCAACATTATTATTGTTATCATATTCATTGTTGATATTATTATATATTTTTTAATTATTTTGTTGTTGTATTATTTCTATCACTATGACTGGTAGTGGTGGTGGAAAGTTATTTGTTTACAATATGTAGAAATATGAGTAGCCTAAATAAAACTTTAATTATGTATACTGGTTCTCATATTTTGGCCTTATATTACAAGGTTTGTGAGTTTTTGCACGTTTTCCGTTGTGAAAGTCAGACCAACACATTTGGATCCATGGTGGTTTGAACTATGGTGGTTCAAACCAACATTGTTCAAACTATTGTGGTACCAACAAAGTACGACGGTCTCGGGAAACGGTCGTACTTCAGACGTTAGTTTTACGATATATCGTACCACGTTAGTTCAATGCCAACCTCCGTCGCTGTACGGGAAATGCACCCCTGCTCGGATATATTCTCCAGCACATCCCAACAACTTCCAGTGGGTTTAGGTTTAGAACTTGACTCAGCACTGTGGTGGCCAGTTCAAGAGTAAAAATGATTCCTCATGCTCCCTGAATCACTCGTTCACAATCTGAGCACAATGATATTTCGCCACTGTTGTCCTGGAACATGGCTGTGCCATCAGGGAAGAAGAAATCTATTAAAGGGACAACCTGGTCAGTCGGTAAAATCAAGTGGTCAGCTGACTTCTTTTTATTAAGCCCCCCCAGATCTTAACACTGCATCGAGAGGCTTGTACAGTGGGCACTAAACATGATGGGTGTCACCAGACCACATGACTTTCTTCCATTGTTTCCACTGAGTCCAATCTTTACACTCCCTAGCAAATTGAAGCCTTGTTTTTCCACAATCAGTCTTATTAATAAGTAGTTTTCTTATGGCCACACAGCTGTTTAGTCCCAATGCTGTAAGTTATTATTGTGTGGAAAAGCTCTCACTTTTTAATGAACAATAACACAACCCCCCCCCCCCCCCCCCCCCC
>CM067497.1:21176152-21253256 GCA_034552555.1 Semaprochilodus insignis
CAACAACAACAACAACAACAACAACAACATAAAATATGGCTTATCTACAGCCACATTTTATCATCTCCTCTTATCGTTTAAGAGCACTTTATAATTCTACAATTACAGACTGTAGTTCGTCTGTTTCTCTGAATACTTCATTACCCTGTTCTTCAATGGTCAGGATCATCCTGCACTAACGTGATAGTGATGTGTTGTGTAATGCTGGTGTGGGTGGATCAAACATAGCAGTGCTGCTGGAGTGTTTAAACACTGTGTCCACTCACTGTCCACTCTATTAGACAGAGAGACCTTGCTGCTCCACCTTGTAGATGGAAATTCAGAGACGATAGCTCATCTGCTGCTGTTGGTCATCCTCTAGTCTTAAATAGTTTGTGTTGGTCATCCTCTAGTCCTTCATCAGTGGTCACAGGACGCTGCCCACAGGACGCTGTTAGGTGGATAGTTTTCGTTGGTGGACTATTCTCAGTCCAGTAGTGACAGTGGTGTATTTAAAAACTCTAGCAACACCAGCTCTGTGGTGGTCCTGTGGGGGTCATGAACACTGATGAACAGGGTAACAAAATATGCAGATAAACAGATGGACTACAGCCCGTAATTGAACTACAGAATGCTCCTGTATGATAAACGGAGCTGATCAAATGGACAAAAAGGACAGATGGTGCATGTCATTACTGTCAGCCTTGTTGTTTAGTAAACAATCCTAAATGACAGCTCCATTCATTATTCTGGAGACATTTAAACCTTCTCTGTTTTATTAACAACTTCTTCATGTTCTACTAATTATTAGAAAGCTGTGGAATTGCACAGAGCTAGCATATTACAATTATACTTGTCTGCAATGGGGATGGACATTTCAGTCAAACCTGACGTTCAAATTTGTACATCGTTATTCTACAACTATTTTTCTCTTCAAAGATGCTTTTTCAAAACATTAGCATAAATAAACGGTTGAGATGTAAACAAAATCATTCAGAGTGGTTTGGTGTGAAATGCGACAGTGTGAAAAGACAGAATTGTTCACAGTGGCGGTGCTGGTAAACATACGCCTGAACAAAGCCCGCCTAAAAGAAAGTTGTTACCCAGAATGTTTCTGAGAACAGCACCTGATGCTTGACACTTGTTATTTAAAATATATTTAAGGCACAGTAGTACCGAAAGCTTTTTTACCAGCATTAATAATATATATTAAAACTTGTACTTGCAGTAGTTTCACTGGTAGTTTTGAGCAGTACATAAAATGGCTATATTAATGTTTTTGACGCCATGACTGTGGTTCCAATCACCACCACTGGAAAGAAAGTTAAGTTTCTCTACAATCAACAATTTCACACCACTTTATTTACATTATCTCAAAAATCAAAGGGTTGGGTTATAAAAAGCATTATGGACAGCTTTCAGGAATTCAGGATATCAGGCTAGCTAATCAGTGGCTATGAAATGTCACTACAATTTAATTCAAATTCAGAAAGTTTGGAGGGCTTTCTCACTCGTTGGAACCTGAAGTTGGCTTCAAGTTTACCTAAAATAACTATGAAAACACAGATCATTGTTAAAAGGGTTGTATACATGTGCAAAACGTGTTTGTTACAAACTGGAAAGCATGAAATATATAACGGCCTACAATGTGATGAAGATCGCTGAAACTGTTGTTTACAGTCAGAATTCACCTCATTAAATCAGTACGGTCATCACAGTGAAATCTAGAGTGGTCGGCAGAGGCCGCTATGGGGCATAAAGGGTTAACCATAAAGCAAATCTTGAAGTGGATTGGGGTATAATGTATAAATCCCATGCACCACAAAACTTATCAGAAACACAGAAATGGCCCAAGTATGAAAACAGCAGCGGATATTATTCTTGGATGTGTGTTTGTGTGCTTGCTTCTGCGTTTTAGCAGCAAGGGCATAACGAATGGCCGTTTGGAGCAGTGGTATCCATTGGCCGTACTTTACAGCAGCTAAATTGAGTTGTCGATACAGCGCATTGAACTGTCCATTTAGACCAGTGGAACACAGATCAATTTGCCTTTCACAGCCACGTCTGAGCCTACAGCACTAAAAAAAGAAGCAACAACAACAAAAAAAAAAACAACAAGCTTCGGGTGTACACTTCAGCTGAGCTCAATTTCAAGTGAAGCCAGCGATTACACGGAACAACATCTCCGGAGACACGTTTATAAATTAGTAATAAATCGGAAGGATTTCTGTTTTTCAAGGCGACTCCGAAAGCTTAACGTTACGTGTCATCTCGCTTGGACTGCCTTTCTTTCCTAATGGCAGACGGAACTGTACTGAGACAGAAATGAACAATGGTGGGCACGCTCGGTGAAAGACGGTAAAACCTTGAGAAAGCGACTGTGAAGCTAATTGATTCACGCACAAAAAGGGAACGTTAAAATCACCGTCCGTGTAAGATGCCTTTCTCCAGGCGGCAGAGTCGAACGAATAGGATCTCAAAGGGAACAAGTTATAGCCTGTGTAAAAGGCCGCACTGGTGATACAGCACTGTCGAAAACGGATGACACTTCTCTCCAGGGACAGACACCCATAATGAAAGAATGAAAAAAATCAGCCAACTGAAAACAAATGAGAACAGAAACATAGCGAAATGTTATTGCTGTCAGATCTAAAAGTTGGTCTATCAGAGCGAACCATTGAGAATACTCAGTGGAGACCAAAAAGAACGTCCTGCTGGAAATTTGAACATACCCAGACAGAGAGGTGCCGGGTAGTTCCATCTTCTGACAGGTCCTGGCATGCACGTTATATATGCGCTACCCTGCAAGACAAAGACACAGAAAAAACGCTTTTGAGATGTTTTGTCTCGCCAATATTACACTCTAAAAAATGAAGATGGTTCTTAGCTTGGATGTGAGGTTCTATGAGAACCAAGTGATGAGCAAAAATGGCCCAGTAGTGTTATTACTACATGTGCAATGATGTACAATAAAGTACAGATGCATCTATGAATAGAACAAGAAAGTTTAGAGTTGCTAGTGTGTATGGTGGATGAATGCTTCCGTGCTGATGTGTGTCGTTCCTTCTTGATTAGATTTTATGATCTATTGCTTTGCCATTATAATAATCTAGCACGTTCTGCAACTTAAAGGAGCAATTTGTAGGATGACACAACCTGCCAAATTCATACACCCTAACAGCAGGCAGCAATCCTTCTCCATAAAGTTGTGGTGTCCACCCCATAGTAAGAAACCTCCAGTCCTTCCTCCTTAATGTTAGCATTAACAGCTGTTTACTTAGCAGTCTGGTAGAAATATTACAAGTTTAACATCAAACTTCAACAGCATCTACAGTTGTGGAAACAGAGGTAAGGTTAACACGCATTCTGTTTCTGTTTATATCACTTCTTTTGTTTGCTGCTGAAGGTGGTTTCTTGCCGAGAGCGGCCGGCAGAGATTGTGCACCAAGAGCTTCAGCCATTGTTGTGTTTACTCTTCCTTTCATTGACTTCCTACCTGTAATTGAGCTAACCAAGAACAGAACCTTCAACATGATTGACAAGAGGTTAGAAAACGCAGTCGGGGCTGTTGTGACTGTTCTTTTCTACATTGACTATTCTATTTTCCAGCCACTAGATGGTGCGGCTAAGATTAGACAAAATTGTTTCTTAATTCTGATTTGCCAGTTAAGTCACATGATGAGGATTAGAGTTCAGTGCAGCCATCTTGGATTCAAGCCGTGTGTGATGAAGCGGGTGTAATTTCATCTCTGTCTGTCCTCACGTTTTGTGCCTTAGACATCACTGTTTGTGAGTAAAACTTTGTGCATTATGTTTTAAGATGCTGATTAGAATATTACTTACATGTTCTTGAGCTGTTAGTAGTAAATGCTGTTAGTAAATGTTTGTTAGTTTCACAAAAAAGATTGGGAATCTGGATAAAGTAAACACTGAAGACACTGAAACGCCTTTGGTCCAGCTCTTTATTCAATCCCAGCTGTTTAGCTATCTGTCAAGTTGTGTTAAGCTACACGCAATAAGGACAGAATAGGGGCAGCAGCACTACTTTATCCTCTAATGCTGGACTGATCTGACTCAATACTACAGTGAATCGCCTCTTCAGGTACAAAGTGGTATTACAAGACAGGACCGTCCAGGGTTAGCTGGTCAGCATGCTAACTTCAGTAGATATCTCTGCAACATGACACAGATGTCTCTGACGTCATCAGAACTGTTATTTCTTCACATTCTGTCGACATTCTATGTTTTTCCATTGCATTACATCATATGGAGGTCCTTTAACCTCTTTCTGCAGGTCCTCTAGTGCCCATTCCAATATATTCCTATTTTACTGCATTAAATTCTCTCACAAAGTACCTTTCTGAGCTTGCAAACTGTTTGTTTGTTCAAACACATTAATAGGCAAGTCACAAAGCATTAAACAACCTGATTAAACAAACCAAAAATCTGTGCTTACTTATTCGAATTGAGCTAAGAAAATATCACAGTGCATTAAGCAACATATATACACACACACATTCATTGTTCAAGAATCTAAAACTTGACAGATACTGTAAAAAGAGAATGAGGTGAAGGTTACATCACCAAAGAACGGATCACTGACACTCAGCTCAACCATTCAATCATCTACTGCAAGGTTCTAAAGGGAACCCAATTATGCTTTAATTGGCATCATACCAAAGCACACTACTGGACACTCTATTTATAAGATTTTAGATTATACTGGCAGTTCCTGCCTTCTTAACCAAGAGTTACATTATACTGCCAAGGGATCATTTTCATTCACAGCGCTTGGTATAAGGGTAAGAATGACAAAAGCCCAAGCCGTAGAACAACTGTTTAATGACACACACAAGAATAGCAAACTCCTGTTTAGGATGGCAAGCGGCAGCCGATGCCCTGACAGAAGCAAATTGGGTTTTGCTAGTTTTATTTAACACCATCAGTCAAGTGCCAATTACGCAGGGTGCATGACAGCAACACGTTACGAAACTGTGGCCAAACTGCCGCTGGAGCAAAAGTTCAAGAAAAGATCACAACATTTTCCCCTCTTACCCCAAAGGCACAAACCCTGTTTCTACAAAGCTAAGACAGTAGATAACATGCAAATCAGAACAAAAGGCAGTCATTTACAGGCATTTAACTCAAAACAACTTGAAGAGGACATCACGGGACAATGGCAATGTAAGACTGGGAAGTTTGTAGAATGATTAGCAACACCTGTTTTGGAACGTTTACACATAAACAGATGAATAAGTTAACAGGTGATACTTCTATTATGATACAAGTCTATTATGCTATAAAAGGAGCGTCCTCGAAAGACGCACTGAGTGTGAATGAACAGTCCAGCAGTTTCAGTGCACAACTGGCAATAATACAGTGATTTCACCATCTACTGTCCAAAACGTTATCAACAGATTCAGACAATCTGAAGAATTCTCAATGCATAATAGGCAAGGCCGAAAAACAACAGTGAATGAACCCAATACAATGTTCCTGTATAGAATGTAATCACATGGAAAAAACCCTTCCATCACTGATTCGACAACTGCATGTTAAGACTGCACTACTGTGAAGACCTGCAGATCTGTGAAGACACCACTAATGCTTAGGGTTCATATCCATATACTGCCATGAAGGCAACATGTCTTTCAGGGGTTTCCCTGCTTGGTTCAGCCAGACGATGCTACGGTTTTGTCGTAACAGTGTAGGGATAATAACTTGCCTCCAGACCGGCCACTCATTGAAAACATGTGGTGCATTATGAAGCTCAATATGCGACAACAGAGACCTCAGGCTATTGAGTAACTGGAGTGTTATATTAAGAATGGGGAGAAGAAAAAACACTTTCACAACTACTAGAATTGGTGTTCTCAGAGCTCAAGCCATTACTGAACATTGTTAACAGGAAGGGTGGTGTAACAGTGGAAAGCATGCTCTGTTCTAACTTGTCTTCTAAATAAAAAAAACAAAAAAGTTGAAAAATTAAATATCTTGTCTTTGTGCTGTTTTTTAATTGAATACAAGTGAAAAACAGATTTGCAAATCATTTCGGACTGGCATTTTTGGCATGGAGTTTGTAGTTAATCAGCCAAGACTTGGCAATTGACAGTGTTTGGAGATTATACAAGCTGTCAGCACTGGGTGCACCTTTACAGTAGCCAAATTCACTAATTACAATGGGTGTCTGGATACTTTTGGACAAACAGTAAAATTTGGCCCAAATTTCTTTATGAGCTTCTGCAGAATCTACTCACTGTCTTAGCTTCTTGGCTGACTGACTACATTTAGGTTAGGGGAAAAACTGTGTTAATTTGATTTAAGGGACTCCAACTGAACCCACCTTCAGAGAGTAGCCTTGCTCGCACTGGAAGGAAACAACGTCTCCGACTACGTAGCGGTCTCCCACTTTGAAGCCGTTGGTGGGGGTCTGCGGCTCCGGGCAGGAGTCCAAACCTATTGCTTAGGACACAGGGAAACTCTCTTCATTTGTCAGTAATCAGTGCTAAACCCACCTAAGGAAAGATTGCACGGCTACTTAAGCAAATAAAGCAATCTATGAAATAATACTCAAGAAATACACTAGCCATCAAAGGTTTAGGGTAAGAACTAAAACAAATGAATACGTTATTTTGGTGAATTATATAGAAATCTGGACAGATCTTGCACAAGAACAAATGAAGGCCCCACCCTGCTAATACTCCTGCTAATACTGGTAAGCTCACGCATTATATCTCCTATACTCAAGCCACTCAGCTGTTTGAACCAGTTTTCGGCCTTAAGACTTTTAACCATCGTTTTTTAACAGCAGTTTAGAAAAGAAAATTGTCTGGATATTAGGCTAAAAGAATGACACTTTGTTGAACATTAAGCTAAGATAAACAAAACCAAAGCTAAAACCAAAACCACAACATAAACACAAAAGTTACGGCATTTAATATTTTCTACTTTATTTTTCCATTATGTAAAACTCTGCACATAAAGATGCTTATTCCATGTTGTAGATTGTCACTGAATTTGTTTGTTCATAACTGAAAATTAAAGAAACGTGTTTAATTTTGACCCAATTTCCCCCCAAATTTCTATTTGCTTTAGTCGTAGCCAGTTCTAGTCCTCCTCCAACCACAATATGCACCAAACCAAGAGGGTGAAGGCTTAGTTCATGCTTCCTTCAAGACACATGAAGCATCATCGTATCATTCTGAACTGCCACTAACATAACATCAAAGGATGGTTCAACATGCTGTATGTCAACTAACAATGTAATGCCAATGCTTAGACAGCTGGGAAAATTCACCAGAAACGTATAAAGGGCTGAAAGCTTGAAGACCTCCCCATACCTGTGTACTCCAGGTGAAAACCCGCACCAGATACACTCATATCTGTCTGGAAGGTGAGGTACAGGTTGTTGGAGGTGCTGTTCAACAGTGGTGGAATGGTGATCCCTGCAGGACAAATCATCATTTATTATTATTATGATTATTATTGTCACTTCACTGTACATTTAACTTACAATAAAATAATTAAACTTCAGTACATTCACATTCAATAAATATTGTGCTGTGCCAGCGTTTTTTGGTTTGTTTTGATGTCATGAATGACAGATGACAAAAATATGGGGAAAAAGTCTTCCTTCAAAACAAAAGGGTGTCATTTTAATCCAACTGAAATCATAATACAATATCTACGCTTCTACACAAATGTGGTATGAGCCATGAGCTACAACTGAGAAATATTTCAAATAATTCACAGAAAATTACTCCATGCTTTGCTATAATCAGCAACAAATTCCAGGGGCTAAAAAACAAAAAGTTTTGCAGTTTTACTGCCTCAGTGGGAACGTGCGTGCTGATGAAGTGCTGTTGCTGTTAGTGGTGGTCACACCTTGCCACCTTCGCCATCAACTCCCTGAAAATACAGCTTCGGAGTTCAGCCATGACAGATCAGGCTTTCTTCTGCTTTATGACCTTCACCTCATCGAGTCAAGCACCGCTGGACACACACTTTATGACCGGCAAGTTATTTGTCCAGCCAGTTCCACTCTGACAACGGCAAACGGTTATGTACTCAAAAGGCTTTAGAACACAGACAGCAAGGATGGAGACGCCATGAGACGACCACGCCCTATACCAGTCAGAAGTTTAGCCACATCTCATTGAACACACAGATGTGAGCAAAAGTTTGGGTGTCCCTGACCAAATGAGATGTTTTGTTGAAGCGAAAATAACACATCCTCTACAAAGAACAGACTTGTGTATATTTAACATAGGCTCGTCAGATGAAAAAAAAAAATTAGAACTTGCACGCTTAAGATGGTAGTAACTTCAGCCTCCTGCTGCATGAGGATGGCTATAAATACCTGTGGGGTGTGAATAACAGGATTCATAGATTGAGAAGAGGTGGTACAGTGCAGGGAATGTCTCATTCCATGTGTGGAAAATGGCTCCAAAGCAGATGTTAATGACTGGCTAAAAGGAGGGACTGCATTTGGGCGTGCCAAAGACCATAGTGTGAAGGAAGTAGCTGAATCTGCAGGTGTATGAAAGCGTATGGTCATACGGTTCTACCAGCAGCGGTTAAAATCCCAGTCTACTGGGAATTCTCCTCGGAATTGTGCCAGGAAAGGTATCCACCAAATATGCACAATTGGTGTGAGTGGCTGAACATTGATGCGGTCTACATCCAGAAATTTCTCCAGTAGATGCCCAATCCAATCACTGCTGTTATTGGTGCTCGTGGAGGTATTACACGCTGTTAGGTACATTTCAGTCACACATAACTGATTTTTTTGTCAGTTAAGCTTACAATTACTGTTTATTTGCTGAATTTAAAGTATTGCAGAAATTGGCTTGTGCAAAAGTTTTGGCACATTTATTATTTTATGTTTTATTTGTTTTAAAGAATGCAGAACCTGTTGAACTTGATGTGTTTCATCAAGAATGTTTATAAAAACATGTTATTTGACCAGCAGAGTGCTACTGGTATTATATGGTACATAACATATTCAATGTGTAATTACAGAGATTTTATGTTCTCCCCAGTATGTTAATTTTTGGGTTTAGATTCAAGACTAAAGCACCTCTGAGACCAATACCTAAGCATAAAGTATTAGCCGATAATGATGCTAACTCTGTCCAACTTAATTAGTAACAACAATCATATGTTAACAATTTAAGTAAATGTTAAACATTTTATTGCACTAAACAGTTTAAAACAAAACAATATTTAGATAAATTTAGTCTTTACATGTACATCTCCAAGCGCCGGACTCTGCGGGAGCTTAGTAAATATTGCTGATCAACAAAGCTGCACCACAAATAGGGCTAGTGGATTACTAGCCTAACGCAAGGCTAACAGCTGCCAGTTCCTTCCATATTAACTCAGACTTTAAGTGACCACTCGGGGGGAGACGAGCGATTACTATAAGAAGGCTGACTTTGTGTGTTTTACACTATATGTTGTGTTATATGGTGTATTTGTGAAGTACCGATGAAACAAATACCTTGGGAGAATTCCAACTGGTCAGTCACCCACCACTACTTATGTCCCATGAAATACCAGTACTTACCTTCACCAAACATAGTTTGATCACAGGCCTTTGCATTCGACTGTGAATTGATGTGTTATTCCATAACTTGATGCCCTCACGAATATTGAATATATTAACAATAGCAGCTGGTACTGTACATATCACTCCATGCTCAACTATATCAGCCCGCAGCTACAGATGCATTTCTTTAAGTCATATTTCCTCGGAGAGTCATTTTCACAGCTCCCGCGTGCGATCCGTCTCCCTGCGCAACTTCCGTTAATCTTTCATTCGCTGCCCAGGCAGATTAAACGTCAACCTGTCAACAATAGTTAATGCTCCGTCTGAGAGGGGTGCCATCTGCTAAGGTCACTGCAAATTTATTTTGTTTCTCTTCCGTTTATTTTTTTTTGGGGGGGCCACCAAATGCCGCGTTCCAGGCTGGTGGTGATGGTGTTGGAGGTGGGAGGGGAATAATTAAAAACTGTCTTCCAATTCGAAGGGCCTCCTTCGTTTCGTGTGTGCAGGGGCTAGCTGAGTTGCTGGCATTAGGTTGATAGCATCCTGTCTCCTTCCCTTCTCCTCAACAGGGCTACTCCCATTTCACCCCCGCTGCTTATGAAGCTGTTGATGCATCGTGTTCCGTGACAGCTCAAATATTGATGCGCTTTGGATGATAAAACAAATCTCTAGATGAAAGCCAGGCAGCATATGGTGCGAAAACAACAAAAAAAGAGAAAAGTCTTATCTTCAAGAACAAGGCCGGCTCGCTGGGCCTCTCGGGCTGCTAAGCAAGCAAAGCAGATTAAAAAAAAAAAGAAGAAGAAGAAGGAAGGAACTACACCAAGGTCGCCCGCTGCCGAACAACCGTATAGTGGCACGCATCACAGACAGCTCAATATGTACAAGCTTTGTTGCAAACATCTTCTGCACTTCTGCAGAGATGGAATCAATTTTAGCTCTCCAACTACAGCAGGCACAGGAACTTTGCTTATTCATCATGTTTCATCTCACGTCATGCCGGAACCCAACTTCTGTCTGGGAAAAAGTCTTGGCAGTCTTACCTGAATAGCTGCCCAGTCTGGGAGCATTACTGTCAACGCCATCATAGAAGTCCAGAGAATCCCAGTTGTGCTCCGTTGAGAAAGTTACGACTGTGATCTAGAAAAGAGTAACAAATTTAGCCCCTTTTGTTGAGCTAAGGCTAAGACTATCTTTGTATGGGTGATTCTATCACTGGGGTTGTAACTCTGCATCCCTGAAAAAAGGGGCACAAAATAAGATACCACAGAAAGTTGATGTCTGTAAATTCTTTTGTTGTGGTTCTAAATTAAAAAATCTAAGATATTATAATAATTCTTCTTTTCTAATTTCTGTTTTAGAGATTTTTAGCCTTGTTGTGCAACAACAATTGTGATGCTTGTTTATATTATAAAAAATGCTTGAAGATTGTAATTATTATTATTATTATTATTATTATTATTCATCATCATTAAAACATTCCAAGATCAAGCAAAATATCATAAGAATAAGAAATAGAATAAGAAAAAGTAAAAATAGTTCTGGACTGTCCAGTCTCGTAATACCAATTTGTACCTAGTGATAGCGAGTCACTGTAGCATCAAGTCAAATCAGTCCAACATGAGAGGATGAAGCTGCACTGCTGCCCCAGCGGCAGCTTCTAAATAATGAGCCAGAGAACATTAGGAAAACAAGTGCAATGTGTTTTTGAATCGACATTAAAATCTAAATTTGTTCAAGTTAGCATACTGAACTGCATGTGCTGTTGTCATTTTTGTAGTTTGTCTTTATGCTGAAGTTTCAATTAATTCATAATGTTTTGTTTTGCTTGTGTTTAAAGCATTACGAGATATTGTAACTAAAATGAAAAGTCCTTTATAAAGACTATTATTATTAAAACAGTTTTATTGTTAATACAAATTGAGGCAAAATAGCCAAGCGACTAAAAGCAGTTTATGGCAAATGTTTATGACATTCATCAAAACTTACCTAACTCCTTAAAACGCTTCAATCAGTCATAACTATACAACTACAGAACCTACATAAATTATTGCTCTATAATGCTGACTAACATACAGACAAATACATTTATATTTAAGTTCTGTGCAGAGCTATCAAAAAATTAAATTTGTTCAACAAGATTAAGAAATGTTAGAACAGTGAAAAGCAGAGCTGTAATAGTGTCGCGCTTCCTGTTGACAGGCCTTGTAGTACTCCCTACTCCATTTCACTGGCTGGCTCTGTTGACTCCATGAACTACATTTCCCAGGATCCTACAAGAGATCACATGACTCCCACACATGCCGTCTCAACCAATCACAATCCACTTCCTTTTTCCAAGTCACCTGAACACTAACTGTTTTCAGCTTTTTTTCCTCTGTATAAATATCTGTTTGTCTTGCCTGGTCTTTGCAAAGTATTGACACTTTTTACTAAGCATTTTGAGCATTATTTTTGCGTTTGCTTTCTCGGTGCATTCACCCGACTTTTGGACTTACCCTTTGGTGTTATTTGCTAGTTTGGATTTCCTGTTTTGGCTTCTGACCCTAGTTTGTCTGACTTCTCTTTTGCCTTGCCCCATGTTTCAAGGATGGTCTTTCTTGGTGCTGACATTGCCTTTTCTTTGGATTGCCTCTCTGACTACTCGGTGTATTATTAAAGCTAAAGCTCTTATTTGCGTCTGATTGGTTCTTCAAGCCTTACAAAAAGATGCTAAAATGACAGAGAAAGCTGAACAGCACTGAGAACAAAGCTATAATAAAGTTAATATACAGAATGTCTTGCATTTGTAAATGTTAATGCCAAGTTCATGTAAAGTTTATAATATTTAAGTTACAAAATTTTAGCAGTGTCTACATGCTAGCCAGGTCTCCCCATCACACAGTGTTACAAAGGGGACATCTTTGGACAGTTCCTTGGACATGAAGGAGATGGCTAACTGCTAATTCTGGTACGGCAGCTCACAGAGATTTGTGTAGGCTAGCATCACTCTGAGTGATGAATGGGGAGGGGGTTCACTGACCCACCCAGAGGGAACGAAGACAATTATGCTTAGCCATGGATGGCTCTGGCATCACTGGCAATACACTTGGAGAGTTTCACCACTTGGAAGCTCAGTGCACTTTATAATAATCTCTGTTGGCTACTACAGGAAGTCCATATAGTTCACCATCAACTGTACACAAAGCAATCAGTCAGTTCTTAGAAGTATATTCTTGGTTAGCCTTAGGGCCAAAGACTCACTGGTGCTCACTTCAAGGCTACAATAAACACAAAATTAATAATTCAGAAATTCAATAGTTCTACAAAGACGTTCTAAACTCCCTCCACATAACTTTCAACTTCTGAACACACTTTAAAGCACTTTTTGTGAGGGAGATGCCAGAAATAAAGGAAGAAGTAAATGCTTTGTCTCACTTGGATTCCAGCTCCCTCGGGCACAAAGACTTTCCACACGCAGTTGAGGTGGTTGTCATAGGGATCAGGATAACCCGGAGACAGGATGGTCCCTCGACGCGCTGTCAGGACCCCTCCGCAGGGAACTGTAAGGACACACACGGACAAAACAGGGGCTGTGAGGACCCGGACAAGACATAGCCACGGAAAAACTAGGGAAAATTGAAGGGGGGCAAAAAGAATGCGTATAAGAAGTACAATTACAAAACCTGATGAAGCAGCAACCTTCAAAAGTGCCCGATAAGCAAGCTGAAGGATGTGCAGGTGTACAACACTGGAGAGACCTCTCAAAAAGAAAGAAAGAAAAAAACACTGGAGAAGAAAATAGTATTGATTGCCTTGAGGCGGTAATATTCTCCCCACAAAATGGGCCATTAGTCAAGAACGCTCTGACAACTTCCAAAAGCAGTGTCGGATCACAACACTGTTAAGTGAGCAGGCGGCTGTTCTCTTCACGCACTGAAAGGAAATAAAGCTAATCACCGAGTGAAAAGGAGCTGGTTCAACTTCTAACAAAACATCTCTGAGGCCACTTCAGGGGAAACGTTACAATTAAGCATCGACCAGCGGTGATGATAATTGGGATCAGACAGAGGAGTCGTCCAACTGATGCCTACCACTGGACAAGTGGAAGCTTTATGTGATTTATCAGACTTGCAGGTATAATCTATTTTTGTCAGGTTTATCAATTTGCCATCTCATCTGTTCAAACCATGTTTTAAGAGTCTGAGTGCATACGTAATCAGCAAAAGGCACTAAAGCCTGATTAACACCATCACTGTGAAAAAGAATGCTGAGAGTACTCAAACTATCAAGGCAGCGTGACGCATTAAGGCTAAGGAGTTTTCTCAACAGCTGCTTTACTAAGATTCATTAAGCAACTTTGTCAGCCTACATCACGTTTACATCATTCATTCTTATCCATAACAACTTCCAGTCTAATCATGTTACAGATATAGCTAATGTAGTGTCACAGTTTTTTTCTGCACGTTGTTGCAATTATCCATTTTCACCAAAGAGGTCTCCAAATCCCCAAATCTTATATAATGCATCTTTAATTTCAACCTGAAACCAAATTCATCTTTTTTTTGCCTTGGTAATTCATGTCCTTGGTAACATTTAGTCATTAGGTCATATCATTCTTGTTTATCTGCAACCTTTGAGCCAAGAGTGGTATCTGCCCTACTCTAAATGCTGTCTGAGGTTTGATTCCTGTGTGTGCCAATGGCATATGCTAACCAATAATACCTTTGCCTGTTCTGTCCGCCAACCTGACCAGTCCTCAGCAAGAACAACCATCGTCAGCTCCATTCAAGGTTGGACAAACATGCATGTCTGTAGATGACCTCATTTACTCTCCTCTCTCTGTTGTTTACTGTTGTAAAATAATCTCTTATTTCTGGTTTGCGCTGAAAACCCTGTTCATGTTAGCAGGAGCAAGGTAGTTCAGATATCTGGCAGTACTTGCACTGTTTTCTGCAACACTGTGAGGGTGAGAGGCTGTGAGGGGGTCAGCTGACGAAGCGAGGTGCAAAGATACACACACACAATCCACCTCTCACTCAAACGTTACGTAACTACACTCGTATACGGATTTATTTAACCTGACTTCTTTTTCCTGTAGTCTTTCTCTCCTACTTTTGCAGTGAAATTGTAAGAACAGCAAGAGCAGCGCAGAAAGTAACAGGCTATTCTACTAACTGGCATTGTGCGTATAACTAATGAACTGCGTTTTAGAAACTACAGAGAATTAAAAACTGTGGCAATTCTAGAAAAAAACTGCCCGCTATCCATAAAAAAGCCTTCTGATTTCAGGTTCACGTTATCTGTACATGAAACCATGAGCACTTCGCAAGAGTAAGGGTTATATGGAAGTTCCAAAAGATGACAAAAAGGTGTTCTTCGAGCTTTGCGATAAAACAAAACACTTTTGGTGCAGAAGAAACCTTTCAGTAGATGGTTCATCGGAGAATCTTTTAGCAAATGCCATGTGTGAGAGTAGAGAACCCACTTAATGTTTCAAGAACCATCACATAATGTGTGGTAAAGTTCCTGGGAAGAACTAAGCAAGTAAGAAAAAAAGTTTAAAAAAATAATCGTAGGAAATGTACTATAACTGAAAGTAATTAATGTCAATAATGAGAAATATTAAGTATTAATATTCCCATATAAAGCATAATAATAAGCCTACCGGAAAAAACTATGAGTCACCTGTGACTGTAATGTACCTAGTAGTAAATCCTCCACAAGCACCAATAACAGCTATGATTCAAAGTTTCTGGATGTAGACCACATCAATCTTTGGCCACTCTTGCATCAAAGAATTGCGCAGTTGGGCCAGCTTTCGTGGATGCGTTCCCTGGCACAATTCTGAGGAGAATTCCCTGTAGACTGGGATTTTAGCCACTGCTGGTAGACCCGTATGACCGTACGCTTCCATACGCCTGCAGATTCAGCTACTTCCTTCACACTATGGTCTTTGGCATGCCCAAATGCTCAATCACTCCTTTTAATTATCATATATATATATTATTATTATTATATTATATCTGATTTGGAGCCATTTTCCACACAAGGAACGAGACATTCACTGCACTGTACCACCTCTTCTCAATCTATGAATCCCGTCACTCACACCCCGCAGGTAGTTATAGCCCCATCCATCTGCAGGAGCCTGAAGTTACTACTAACAACATGCAAATGGCTAATTCTTTGCCCAGTAAGCTTACTAGGAACAGCCTTCAATTACAGTCACATGTAACATTCCCCTCTTCGAATGTTTTTGCTGTATATCTGACAAATTATTAAAACAAAAAATAAAATGCAAATCAGAAAAAGCTATCTTTATTTTACCCATCAGTCTTTTTTTAGTCTTTACTCACGGCTTACTGAAAGCAGCATGGATCTTCTGGAGGAAATACATCATGACCAGTCTCTCAGAAGGCTGTGTGGAACTTGCTGATGCTTAAATAAAAAATCATAACGCATTTCCTTCTGTACTGTGATGTATTTCAGAGTGAAACACGGTATCAGGCAGAGTCTCTGAGCTGGCTGGGCATATTGTTTTAATGACAGGTGGGGAGGTAAAACATGATGTTATTGGTTAATATGGATGAGTCCAATATAACAAGACTCATTTAAATGATATGATGTGATGAATTGTGCTGCATAGGATCAGAGACCTGAACTAAGAAGGAAAAAGGTCTATTTTGATTTCAGACTGACTATAAGAGCTGCAAAACGAACCTCACATTGATCAAATAATTAGTCAAAAGTGAAGGCTGAGAGGTGCTGTTTCATCTCCTGGTGTCCTGTTTTATGTGATCCCCGCTCTGGTGTTCAGAGTAAATCTAGGCTCCGAATCCTACGTTACTTTTTATAGTCTTGGCTCTGCTCTGCATAAAACACATTAGAAATTCATCATTTTCAATTATTCAGCCTCATCCTCGCATTGATTCTGCTTGATGTCTCCTCTTACAGTACTTCAACCTACTGAAGCCTTTTCACCTGCTAGAGATGCTAACCTCCCATGTGTGCTGAGAGATTAAACAAGTGATGTGTGAGTGTGATGAAGAGTGAGAGTGTTGAATGAGTCGTAATTGAATAACGTAGCGAAAGTACAGGGCTGGATCACATCATCTGGATCAGAGCTCTGTGTCAACATGCTTTGGTGAAAAATCATAAACAGTCTTAAACACCGAGTATAACAGTGTGTAACCTCTAGTGGACTGAACTGAACCCCAACCCACACACTCTGCCATTACCTGAGAAACAACAATTTCATTTACCTTCTTTGTGTTTTCTCTTTTCTGACATTGAGGATTCTTCTTTACATTACTTGTAATTTTTGTACTAAATACGAAGTACAATCTCCTATTCGGTTCTCCAGTGTTTGGGCAATTTATTCTATCCATCGAGCAGTTCTATCCTGCATACTTACATCATTAATTCGGCATAGCAACTGTTTCAAACATTTTCATGTGTTTTTAATGGTAATGCTCACTTAATAAGCAAGACTCAGCTTAATATTTACTACTACCCGCCAGTAAGACTTACTCTTGCTGGTAGCATTTTCCGCTAAGGACTTTTGCCGGCTTCTCGTTTGAATTTTCTGGTTGCGTTCTAGCACCTGAAGCATTATAACAACTACTGTCCCATTTAAGGTTGAATGAAAAACTCTGGACAAGAAGCTGGCGAATAAGAAGCTGAATGTCAGTGGCACAATGTAAATACTGCACCGCTTAAGGCAGAATGGGAAACAGTAACCTGGTGGACTAAGCCTCAAAGCTTTAATGAGTATAAAGAGTAATAATCCTACCTGGATAATGTCCTACCAATAAATATGTTACGGTACGACGTTTTAACATGGATTCTTCTTCTTTCTGTGTCTTCCAACTGGTGTTATAATGCTACTGAATTCAAGCTCCTGCTTCAACGTAAAAACGGAAAATGAAGGTCTTCAAGCATAGTGCAAATGAAGTACAGCAATCTGCATCAAATGACTATTTTATGGCAAACGTTCTTCTACTAGAGTCACATTTAGGCTGCAGCATGTAAAATACTGATAATAAACACTAACTATCACAAATAAACATAAAATAATATCCTATTTTTTTACCTTAAAAATATTCACAGCACGTCATATTAGTCATTAACCACAGGATTTGAAACAAACAACGTGGGACTACAACACCACTAACAGAAGAGGAAAGGCCTTATAAGAGTCTTAACAGCTCTTTCTGAAAGCACTGCTGAGGGCTCTTTGTCATTCTTGGCCAGGCAATTTGAGCTGGTTTGTTGAAGTCATAGCCAGTTATTGTGTTCAGCACCTTTTGTCGAGCTCTCGATATGAATGAGGGCTGGGCCGTCTCCTATTTGTGAAGGACACCCAAAGGGATCCCAAGGCCTTGGTCTTTCACTTATGTTTTGTCACGTGGACTGTTCATCAGAGGCGACTAAAGGATCACCATGGACTGGCCGATCCATACTGAAGTGCCAATACTTACGTAACGTTTTGTACAGAACTTGTTTTTAAGCATCGCTATTTGTCTATAAACCATTCAGAGGCTTTGAACCGAGATAAATCTTTAATACTTTCAAAGAAACCTGCCTCTCATATCACTATGGCCTGGCCAGCAGCACCTAGAATTAGAATCAAGCACAGTGAGGTAGCATTTAGTTCTTGAGCTGCCAAAGCTGTCAGAAGGTCTCAGATATGATCTGAATTAAACCATTAGCCATAATATCACCATAGGGCACAGCTGCTGACTACTTAACAATTTATCAGCCACCCCTCTATGTTTACCAATCAATGGAAGGACCACCAGACCATCACTGACCAAATATTTAAGCACTTGACCATTCTCAGCATGGCACTGACATGGGAGTTGCATGAGCTCATGAGATGACATGAGCGCATCACATCAACAAATAATATCTGCTCAATGGTGGCCCTATAGCGGTCACTTTCCACTGATGACGGGCAACAGTGTCCAACTGTAAACTCAAGACCCAAAACTCACACGGGTTGCCAGGTTAAGGACACTAAGCCTAAAATTTCAGTTCCAAAAAGTTTGAGGAGCAGATAAAATACAAATAAAAAACAAAAAGCAGTGATTTACTGATCTACGACTTCCTGTTTTTGAACAACAACAGTACAAAGACAAGTTATGTAACGTTTCACCTTAACAACTTCATTGTGTTTCACAAATATATGTTCAAAAAATGCTTAAACAGATGATGGAATCATGGTCTGATATGAAAAGAGCATCCGGGAATGCCCAAGGTCTTGTCTGAGTGAAGAGGGGTTGAGGACGTTCTGGCTAAAATGCATTTTTAAAAAAAAAAAAAAAAAAAAAAACCAACAGTTTAAAAATAACATCCCAGGCTTTCCAGATGTTTCACCCTTTAAAAGTGCAGAAAATCATCAAAAGGTTAAAAGAACCCAGAGAAACCTGCGTGTGTAAAGGACAAGGCTGGAAACCACAATGAATGCCTGTGACCTTCAACCCTCCAGACACCACTGCATTAAAATCTGACATGCTTCTGTAATTGAGATCACCACATGGGCTTGGGAACACTTTGACAAACCGCTGTCAATAAACACCTTCGCTGCATTCGTGAATACAAGTTAGGACTGCACTATTCACAGTGGAGGCCATATTTCATATATAGTCAAATAACATGCAGAAATACTGCTGACTTCACTGAACTAGAGCTCATCTGAAATGAATGGATGCACAATGGACACATGTATTGTCGTCTGGTGAATCAAACTTTATAGAAAGCTTTAGAAATTATTTACGTAAATAACAATACCGTTGTATTCTCTGGACCAAAGAAGAAAGTAAAATAACAGGATCCGTCACTGTTTTGGTGTTGGTGAGTAATCAGGACCTCTATGAAATCACCATTCGCGCTGAACACATTTTGAAGCAATATATCCTGCCTTCTATATGGTTTCTTATTTTAGGTTTCTATATTTATTATTTATGTTTTCAAATTGGATCACTGAACAGCCCAAAAAGCATTGTTAAAGGAAGATGATGTAACAGAGTGGTAAACATGCTTTTTGGAACATGTTACAGGCATCAAATTTGAAATGAGTGTGAATTTACCCAAAACATCAAAACATTTTTTGGTACTGTTGTTAAACTTAATACAGGCCTAAAAGAAATTACTAGTCACTGCTTTGTGTTTTTATCAGCATTTCACACACTGTCCCAGCTTTTTTGGAACTGTAGTTGTGCACAAACAAGCACAAGACAAAGGCAAGTGTCAACGAGTCCTGCACCAAGTCAATCAGCTAATATAATCCCACTGGACAAAAACACACCCACCTTGTGAGTTGAAGGTGTTGTTATGATGAGGATGATGGGGCTATAAATACCTGTGGGGTGTACAGGTGCAGTGCAGTGAATGTCTCGTTCCATGTGTGGAAAATGGCTCCAAAGCAGATGTTAATGATTGGCATTTGGGCGTGCCACAGACCATAGGGTGAAGGAAGTAACTGAAGGTGCAGGTGTATGGAAGCGTACGGTCATATGAGTCTACCAGCAGCTCATCTTACTAGCAGCTGTGATAAATTGGTTAAGGTTAACTAAGGTTAACTTTAGCCAACTCAGCCACTGTCTTAAAGTCTTTCTGGTCTCTAAGCTGTTCGTCTTTCAAATGCATCACCAATAATTACTGGCATTTCACTGCATCTCTGGAGTTTCTTAGAAGGAAGCAGAAGCTGTTTAGGTCAGGTAGAATCTAGTGTTATCATTGTTAATCTACTTTTTAATCCAGAATGTTACCAGTTTGTTTCGTATCTGGTAACCCAGCTGCCAAACTAGTAATGGGTAGTGGAGGATGGGTAGTGGTAAATGGGTAGTGGACGAGATCCCAGAGCACAGACTTGTTGCTCCGGAAGGAGAACTTACTAAGAAGCCAGTATTTCAGTATTTACTGTCCCTTTAATAATTTCTATTGATCTTCCTTAACATGAGATTTAGAACAACAACAACTATTCAACAAAATTTGAATTGTTCAAGTAAAATATCTGAAAATATTGCAGTACTAGCTCTGAGCACCGGACACTTGGGCGACTAGCAGGATTCCATTTCCTACTATCTGTTTTGAGACGACAGACAGATTTAACTCCAGGTGCAGTCCAATAAGTTTCCCGCTACATGTCAGTTGGGTGCCCACATTTCCATAAACACATACACGTCAGGCAGGGGACAACAGTCTAAGACAAAAACAACAGAAGAAAGTCATTCCATAGGCATTAAGTCAGCGTCTGCTGGATCCTGTAGCTCTACCTCATTTAATATAAAACTCTATATTGAGAACTGTAACAACTCCAGTCTTCGTATTTCTTACAGTTTCCATTCCAGTTCCTCATTGTTTTCCCTCCTCCTCTTCTGCCTGAAGCAGAGTGCATCTTCACACAGCTAAATCAATGCAATTATTCAGTTCGCCACCATTTGGAGCGCATCTATATTCCACAGGTGATATGCGTGCTCCTGCATGCCCCCGTGATAATCAAAAAGGCTTCCAGCTACGCTAATGTCATCATTAGCCGCGGGCACGTCCTCAGAATAGAGAAGCGTTTCATGTAGCTAGTGTTTATCTCTGCAGCCTCTGCAGACGGGCGCCGCTCCTGTAAACAGGTTAACACACCTGTTTGTTAATGGCTAGCGGTAAGTGACAATCACACTTGCCAGTGATGAGCTGCTCTGGTCATTAATTAAAACCAGCAAGTCTAATTAGCCATTGTGCGTTAATTAGGGCGGCTGGTGATGCGACAATGGCGAATCCGGCGCTATTGTGCTACTGTTTCCACTCCAAAATAACAAGAGCACTGGTCTAGTGCTATTGAGCGCAGCGCTGGAGTGCAGAAGATGTAGGTTATGATGACACTAATCATTGCCTGGCTCTAAATCCCCCGTGGAACAAGAGCGAGGGAAACTATAGCGCAAACGCATTACAGGCTAATGCATTATATAATGCAGCACCCTGTATACTTTTGCACAACCAGATTGGAGGAAAAACATGAGGTTTGGTTTCCAATAGCAACAATGCGACGAAGAGGACAGTAGTAAACATTCCACTCGGTAACCTGGTGACTCACTGAGGTTCTGCTGTTCGGAGACAGAAGCAGAAGACTACGGGTTGTTCAGAGAAAGGAGCGCCATCAATTTGGCCGACACAGTGTACAAAACACAACACCACAATAGGCGACTGCTTGGAATGTGTACAAATGAGCAACCGTCTTGCTAACCATGTGCTGAAATACAAGGACAGCCCGACTCATACCTGCAAAACCTGCAAAAACAGACCATATCAGTTTTGTGATGTCACAAACACCAAAGCGCTGTCATACATATACCTTTTCGGCCTACAGCAGTTTAGCACCATCCTTTCATGCCAAAGTTATAAATGGATTTTAGCCTGGATTTGTTTTTTAATGAGACCAGCCAATCAGACCAGAGCTCATTTACATATATAATTCCTAAATGGGTTATAGCTTATGGTTTGCTATTTATTTTTTCACCCAGAGGTCAACAAATGACATTTGTAAAGCTCTACGCCTGTTTTCCAATCTCTTTTGGGTTTTTGTTTACTGTGCCTTTAAGACTGATATATGTAAATGAGCTATATTCTGACTGGCTGCCCTGTACTGTGTCTTCAAAAAGCTCCTCAAAGCTCAGGAGGAACGGTCCTTATAAGCTCCTTCTAACTACAACGTGATTAAGTGGGACTACACTGACTGAACAGATGGATTCAAGTGAAAGCACATGGTTGTGACATCACAAAATTGCTGAATAGAAAAGTATAGTTTTAATATACTGTCCACCTTATGGATCTAGTGTGTTTTAAAACTTTAACAGTGTCAAGTCCTATTCGGATGGGATTAGTCTTACACGGGGAGGTGGGGTAATGTTGTTATTGTTACCAGAGTTCCTCAGTGAATTTAGTACCATCCGAATGCTCCATATCAGTCATTTTTAGCGACTGCCCACCCTGTGTCAGGTTATATTAATCCTGTGTGAATGGATGTGTGGGTAAATATTCCGTCATATCCTGTGGAGAAGGAGTTTTTCGCATTGTTTCTCAAGTACAGAGGCGCTCAAGGAGGCAGTTCCGCCGTGCATGGCACAGACACCTCGGGTCATTTAAGTCTGTGGTAACCTCAGGTGCTGTACGACCTACAACACTCACATCCAGAATACGAGCCGAAGGCTGTCTCAGAGGCGTGCCGCTTCTGGCGGCTTTAGGTAAGTCATTGTGTAGCGTAGCCTACAGCCTAAATACGTTTTATGAACATGTAGCTGCTAATTTTTAAGTTAAATTTAATCATTAATATAATATTAATAGTGGATTATCAGATTGGTTATCATCCTACGCGTTACGCTTGTAAAGTTGAGGTGACAGGAGTGCGTAAATCGAGTAGCCCCTCCCATCTCAGTCACTTATGCTGAGATTTCTTATCCTGTGTGAATCATTCATAAACTCTACTGACATCCTCTAGTAAACTACATTACCCCACCTCCTCATGTAGAGCTAATCCCATCCAAATAGAGCTTTACTGTTTCTGTGTTTCTACTGCGAAAAAAGAACTTGGAAACTTCTGTTGTCCATATTATGTGCCATTTAAGAACACAGTAACCAAACCGGTCTTGTTTAATTCTAAGGGACAAAGAAAGGTTAAAAATGTTCATATGTAAAAGAACTACAGTTGTGTTTGTCACATAATATCACTTAAACTTCATAGACAAACCTCAAGGAAGGATTAAAAGGGGAAAATGAAGCATATGGGCCCGTGGCATGAGTATGCATAGTCATGGGAAATAACTTACAATACAGGAAAGTTATTTCTCATATTGAAGTTTCTGCCTGTAAAATTCTGCCGTTTATGATTTGCTGGTGAGAGAGTGGGGCTCGCAGCTTCGCTCTGTGCACTGGTGGACGTCCCCATAGGAGCATTTCTATTAAACTGTACAAGGACAGTGCTGGAGGGAAAAGCGGTCTTGTCAGTTTGCATCATGAGATTTCGCCAAGAATTCATACCGGGTGAAAATCGCATTTCACGGCATTCTTGGCGCTTCACAAAGAAGCTGCTGTAGTCATTACTGGCAGATCACCTAAAGGCACAATCGTGATGTATTGATTTTTTTTAATAATAATAAAAAAAACTCTCCAGTATCTTTTAATATCCACCCTTACTGCAGTACATTAGGTTGTCAATCCTATTAATGGAGTACATTTCTGCCTTTTCCCTGTTTATTTGATCTAATTCAAAAGCTAATGACTTGGAGTCACTGAGCACCTTATTAGGTACACATACCTTACTGTGCTTTTCATTAGCTCTACTTACCATACAGGAGCACTTTGCAGTCCTACAATTACAGACTGTAGTCCATGATGAGTGTATATGATATCTCAAACAAAGTACTACTGAACCTGGTAGGTGATCGGTTATGTTCATTGTGAGTTCTTCTGTATGTGCAAAATACTAATAAAAGACACAAATTTTAATACATTTATCACTAATCTATTTAAGACCTCATCTCACTCCCTTTATCTGGCACTCCACACTTAACGTACTAGAACACTGAAATGGTGGTGCACTATTTTTTTTTTTTTTTTACATACTGTACACATACATATAGTGTGGCAGTGTGCAGTTTGGGACACAGCCAGAGACTAAGGTTGATGATGTTTCAGAGTGCCTTCTGACAACTTGAGCACAGTTAATGTTAAAGTTAGCAAACCTAAACCCTCCTAGTGTTTTACCATAACAAGCTGTTATACACAAGCCGTTTTCATAGCTATAATTAGCCGTTGTTGCTATACACTGTGTTCTCGCTACTGATTTAAAAGCCTGTAAAAGCTTGCTCCGATGAGGTGAAATCTGAGGCCAGCGAAACTGGTGACTGAACATGCACCAACAACACAAACCTTAACAAAGGCTAAACGAAGACACAGCGCCACTTACTGACTACATGCATTAATATACCCTCTGTGTCATGCTTTCACATTAAGTGTTACAGTTTTTTTCTTCCTTTGCAGTATAATATTTGGGTGGGACCAATGCAACTGTTTCCAATATTGGGTGCCATCCCACCCAGCTCCTACAGCAATGCATGAGGGGACCACTGAGAAACAGGGTAACAAAGTATACAGAAAAACAGATGGACTACAGTCTCTAATTGTGGAGCTACAAAGTGCTTCTATATGGTAAGTGGAGCTAATAAAATGAACAAGAAGTGTAGATACAAGGAGGCATACCTAATAAAATGCCGAGTATGCATATGTTCAGTTATTGAAGAGGAATCCAACTGGTTCTTTAAAACTCCTGCATAATTTAGTCATTAAAATGTAAACAAAGTCATTCAGAGTGGTTTAATGTGAAATGCCTCATTGAAGAAAAAAATAGAGTTAGAATTGTTAGTGGTGATCCGAGCCAGATGTCTGAAGAGTTTAATGTCTCTCACAAAAAGTTGTTACATTAAATAGTTACAGACATATTACTTGATGACTAAGACATTGTTTTAGTAGAGTTCTGGCAAATAGTTTTTGCTTAAAATCTATTTATGTATGGTTCATGCATGGTTCACTATTGCACTGTTTTACCATGATCATGATTCCACATATAAACTCAGTGAAGGCTTGCTGGTGGTTTTGGATAGTAAATAAAATAGTTATATTTGTGTTGCAGACATGGTGACCCCTGGTTCCCATCACCACCACTGTAAAGTATCATGAGTCAGCAAGTTCCTCTACAATAACCCATTTCACACTGAGCCATCGAAAAGCTTTGTTTACATCAAGTGGGTGTGATAAAACAGAGAAAACCCCTAAAGTCAGATACATCTGTCCTCCACACCAGCTGGTGGCAACAATAAGTATGAAGAATGGGCTACATACCTGTGCATGTAGGTACAGTGCCGTTCCACTGGGCCAGGGTGTTGGGCACAGCCTCACATCGGATAGCATTGGCCCCGTGCAGGTTGTAGCCTGGGTTACACTCGAAAAGTACCACAGCGCCCAAACCGAAATCGCTCCCAATCCGCTTCCCAAAGCGCGGCTCAGGCACTGAACTACACTGAGACGCGCTGGTCCTCGGCACAGCTGGGAAAAGCAGAGGGGGGGGAGAAAAAAAAAGGTTACTACCCAAAGGTTTGATCGCATCGATTTGGAGGTGGAGATACAACCGTAACGTTACAATTAACTACAACTAATCATCATGTTATTCAGGAAAGTGTGCACTTATTGGCTTTAGATGCTAATGTTCTATATTTTTCTTGTATTTTTTTCCTCCTGGGTTCCGCTAACAATGTTTACAGTTTTAAGTTCTAATCATTTATTTACATCGCCATGTTCCATCCTTTCTTCATCCCTTTTAATTTAAACAGACGATTTAATTAGTTATTGTGCCTTTTTAATATACTGGACCGCCTGCCTTACAAAAGGTTGTAAAATGATTTAATCAAAACAAAATCTGAGACTTTATACTGCATTGAACCTTCTCCTGATAACAACTTATGACCAGTGAAAAAGGTGACAAGTTCAGAAATCAATTTTCTGTAGAGTCCAGCAGCAAAGTTTCTAACAGAAAACTTTACGGATTTTAACACGATGTTCTGGTGTTTCTGAGACTAAAATATAGGTGTAATTGCTGTGGAATTATCTAGTTCACCAAGTTTAGCTACTCACAAATATTAACCATGTCCAAATTTTGCATCTTTTAATGGCATATGTTTTGCTAAAAGTCTGTTGCTTATGACAGCAGATATTAACTTGGGGAGACCAACACTGATTATAAGTTGAGGACATTCTAAATGTTGCTTAGTGCTTGGACCCCGATGGTTACCACTTGGAATGGTCGTTTAGCTCACATTGTAGTTATTGGAGTCCAAAGAACCATTATGTTCTTTATCAATTTCAGATACAAAATAATGGTTGTCTTTTTTACTAACAATAATTTACACGTACAGTTGTGTTTCCTGTATATGATGTGTTACTTAGAAAATCAATAAAACATGTAATCTGATCAATGTTCTAAAATATTCTTTCACTCCCTTCTTATCCTCAAAAGTAAACCGACAAAATCAAATAATTTCACTTACTAAATTCCTAAAAAACATCTTAAATCATATGGAGGTTAAGTCAAAGATTTGCTTCCTTGCTTTTCTTAGACCCAACATAACGTGCAGTACAAGGAATGAATACCTTGATAAACAAAATGGAAGCCTTTGGCGGTGTTTGGCCCCTCTGTAGTGAACTTGATGGTAATCTCATTGCCGGAGCTCAGCGGCAGAGGCTCTCCTTTGAAAACAATGAGGATGGAAGAAAATAAGCAGACACAGGAAGAGTGGCAAACACAACTGATCAAACCTGCTGATAATGCAGCGTGCTAACAAATCAGCAGGGTTAAGTGTGACAAAACGACTAATTATTATTCTGCCAGCACAAGACGAAAGCTTGAAGAAAAGGACAGCGGTGGCATCACTGCAGCAGCTGTTTGAGGACAACCAGGCTCTATCCCAGATTTCAGACTGTGTGGAGATCAAGAAAGGCTTACCTGAATGAGAGCCATAGATGGAGGTCAACAGAGAAGACTCGGGTGAAGGTCCATCGTAAATGTCCACAACATCGTTGGGAGTGGTTTGAAAGAACATGAATTGGCCAAAAAGCACTGTGAAAAACAGAGAAGTGCTTAAGCCTTAGAAGTCAAACATTAGCATTATGTTCGTTATCATTACAATTCATAATTGTTAAAAAGCAAATACGTAGATAGTTACAATGTAAACTGCATTTACAATGAAGAGCCAAAACTTTATGAGCACTCTGAAAGTGAATAACTCTGATTATCTCAAAACAATGGTACATGTCAAAGTCTGGGGTGTATTAGACAGTAATTAAATAGTTCGATGACGTAGTGTTGAACATGCTAGATGTGAGAGAAATGGACAGGTGTGAAGAACTGAGCGACTGTTGACAAAGGCCAAATCTTCATGGCCAGACAACAGGGCTGCATTTACGGAATTGGACTTCAAGTGAAGAAAGTCGCCTGGTTCAATACGTCCTGTTTTGCCATTTACCTGGGGAAGTGACAGCACCAGGATGCACTGTGGGTAAGGGGGTTAATGCGATGCTCTGGGCAATGTTCTGCTGGGAAACCCTGTGCCAGGGCATTGATGTAGATGTCCAAATGCTACACCCCACCTACCTAAACACTATAGTGGATCAGGTCAACCCCTGGATCATAGCGATGGTAATTTATGATGACAGTGGACTCTTTCAGCAGGATTATGTGCCCTGCCACACTGCACACGTTGTTCAGGAATGGTTTGAGGAACAAGATGAAGAGATTTATTTGTTGCTCTGGCATCCAAATTCCCCAGATCTCAATCTGATCGAGTATCTGTCAGATGTGCTGAAACAAGAAGTCTGATTCCCAGTGGTTTCACCTTCCAACATAAAGGAATATATCAGCTGCTAAAGTCTCAGTTAGAGTCATTGCCTCAGGAGGTCAGAGCTGTTTTGGCAGCACCAACAGAATATTAGGTAAATGGTCACAATGTTTTGGCTCAATTGTGTACATTTATACTCTGCACGACTTCTTTCCTGTTTGTTTTGATGTCCAAATTGGCCAAAAAAGATGTTTCTACATTTGAGGAAAAGCACTTGTTGACCCTGCTGAGCTTTTAAGTTTGATTGTGCTGTTTTTCTTGTAGACAATATTTCCAATAGATCTAGTCTCAAACTGACTATGATTGCGACATTTAAAGGCACTTCAGTACAACCACACTGCCAATGGAGATTACACGGCTATATGCTTTATTTTACACATCTGTTAGCAATGACTCTGGCTGAAAGCCTTAAACTCAAAAATCAGTAAAGGTGTCCATATACTTCGGGCCATACAGTGTAATACAATCTGTTTTTTTTTGGTGAGATTCATTTTGAGAAAACTGAATCACCAAAGAGTATTGAAAGCCTGTAAATGGCATGAGGACCAACTCTACTTACTACAAGTGCTGACAAAAAGAATTAATGTTTTCTTATGACAGTGACTTCTGAGGGTTGGGAAAAACAAATTGACCTGTATGATTGTGCACCTACTGCCATTTTCCACAAAATGTGAAAGACACAACAGCGGCATGGATAATCATTGCTCATCAACTCTGTCCTAGACAGCAAGACCACATTCAACCCAAGCCCCTCCGCATGGTCATATCAATGAATTTTAGTTGAAGGGGAAGATAAGAGAGCAGAAGGATCGATATGTAAGAGCAGTGCTCTAGAGAGCCGGATGCTTTGCCTAGGGGACGGAAGCACACTGTGCCTCCAGGCGAGTGCCATACGTTAGACAGGTGATGAAGAAACAATGCTACGTTACGCTCCGGGTGAGAAAAACAGCAGCATATGTTTGTCGTCTAATATGAATAATTTAGCCAAAAAAAACGTGGCTTTTCGTCTCACGCTCGGATGACGATACCTTTTCCTACAAAAATCTGTTGAAAAACTTCCTGAAACTAGGCCACATCATCTGGAGTCTCTGGGCAAATCTGTCAATCAGAGCCACGTTTATGGACAGTCCATGGTGTCAAATGCTATTTCTCTCTTTAAAAAAGATGGTTCTTCGAGGGTTCTTTAGCAAAGACATTGGGCCTCATTCACCAAGTGTTTACACAAGTCGAAAGATTCTGACATTAACCAGTGTTTTCATATTTTGGGGTTTGTCATGAATCTGATGTAAACTTTTTCTTAAGACCTTTAAGCAAATTTAAGACAATATAAAGACATTGGTGAATAGTGTCCAACAGCTCTTTATAGAACCATGGTGAAATCTCCTCAAAATGGAGACTGGAGGTTAATAGTGCTAAAAGGTAATGCCCTAGAACATCAGTCAATATCTACTGTATGTCCTACAATTTCAAAAGCATCAGCAAAAATCTCACCAACAATGTGTCTGCAAATAATGACTAATTTTGGAAGCTTCAGTGCAGGGGCTTCAAATTCATATTAACCAGCCAGGTGGTCTTCTGCAGTGGGGGCTGGTTAAAAAAAAAGTATGAATTTCAACTACATAAACCTTTTCATTTAATATTTTACTGTACATGGAAATAGAAAATGTAACCAATGTTGTAATATTGTAGAGTAAAATAAGGGAATACATGCATTCATTTAAGTACATATTAGCCTTTATTTAATAGGAATTCCATAAAACTAAACTCACTAGTAGTAGTAGTATTTATTAGCCAGTCAGTGTAAATGTGCTACAAATACTTCAGTGTTCATTTAAAACACTTATATACCGATATGGAGGGACCCTACCACTCCTGCTGAAGTAACTGCAAGTGGATTAGTTTATTAATTAATTCCACTGATTTCCTAATTCTGACGTGCTGTATCTACTGCTTTGTCACAAATTAATCCACAAAGGCAGATAAAACTAGCTATCCTTCTAAATTAGAATCATATCTAACATAGTTATAGCTAAATTACAGCCATGCACCATCACTGTGCAGCATTCATGCTGCGTTTTGCACAGTAAGCATAATCTAAGTTGATTTTATACAGCTGAGCTAAGTTGATTTTATATGTCAGGTAACAAACCACAGCATTTGGTGGGTGAAGCAAACCTTCTCATCAGATAAAAATATATATAAAAATAGCTAGAAAAAATTTGTATTTGCAGGCTGGTTTAGGGGATAAATCCTGAGTATGTGATGTATGAAGCTGTTTGAAACTCCTGCTTTAGTGGTTTCAAATACCAGCCTTTTAGCAAACCACTAAGCTGGCAGACACCGTGTCTTGATACCATCACAGCAAAGCTGGCAGCAGGCTGAGCTTGTGACTCTGAACACAACCAAAACCTGAAGCACTAAGACACTGGGTTATACCACAAGAACACTTCTCTTTAAAGAGAACTGAAAAGCCAATTAAAGGTAATTCACAGAAACACATGAAACTGCCAAGACTGCTCGAGAGCCTGGCGCTACCTTATTTACATTACAGACCTCTGAAGCAATGTTGTAGTTTTGTATTCTGCGACATGTTTGTATAAGGAACTAACGGAATACCTGCAATACACTTAAAAAAAGGGGTTTGAAAACTGAGAATACTAATTGTTGCAGTTTCGCTAGTGGAATTCTTACCCCTTCTGGCTTGATACAAAACTTCAGCTGCTCAACAGCCTGTGGTCATCACTGTCTAACATTTCCAGTAGGAGACAGATGTGGACTGCATGCAGGCTAGTCAAGCATACATACACTGTGTCTATGAAGACATGTTCTTGTAGCATGTGCAAAATGTGGACTGGCATTCTCTTGCTTAAATAACCTCAGGCTTCCTGGGAAAGGACGTAACCTTAATTTCCGCATGCTGCATTATAATCTCAATATATGTCTCTGTGTCAAAGCCGGCTTGATTTCTCTATAATCTTTTCACAGTATTACTGCATGGTAAATGTTAAAGAACTAAATTCTTTGGAATCTTACATTGGGAAATGTTCTTTTTGAACTGTCTGATAATTCTCTCATGAAGTTTGGCATGAAATGGTGAGACACAACCCATCTTTGCTTACAAAGACTGAACTTTTAGTGGAGCTCCTTTTGTACCCAGTCAGAATGTTTTAAAACATTGTAACTTTAAATATTTCAGTCTTATTTTTCCTCTATCCCAATTTTTTGGAGTGTGTTGCAGAAAACAAATTCTAAATTGTTTATATGTATAAAATACAATAAAGGTGGTCAGCCAAACTGTATGACAGTGACAAACACACTGCAAAACATATTCGACTTTGGAATATTTCAGTTTAGCACAGGTCATGATAGACGTGATTTTCAAAAACGCCATTAATTTTTTCCCCATGTAAGAAAAAGCAATAACCTGAGTACAGAATAAGCACACAACTTCAGAGCTCCAAGTTCATGGAGGTCAGCGCACCAGTAATGGTAAAAGTTCAGGCCAGCAACTAAACACAGCAGGACTGAATAAAATACAAAAGTTTCTATGTAATATCTGTAGCTCAGAACTTGTTTTCCCTCATCTAACCACTGCTTTGTGGTTTGGTGTCTGTTAATATTGCCAGACAAATGCTTCTTCAACCCGCTTGTCTTTTAAAATCACCTCAATTGTCTCAGTCAATAACAAACCCGCCATGGGAACGCATGACCTCCAGCATTAATATGTATTCAGAGGACGACAAGTCTTATTCCCCCGAGGCATGTGGCTGGACAAGCTTATGTAAAGATGATAATACAGCCATTCTAGCAGCAAATAAAGTCACTGTTAAGAATTCCAGGCTTGATTAAGGATGACATGCGGTGCCCTTGTTCCTCGTAAGAGCAAAGAGAAGGTACCACCCAAGTGCAAATAAAATAAAGCTGTCGCCGTTGATGATTCAATTTGGTGTAGTGCAGTAATAGCTCAGTCTATAATTATTAGCAAACACGGTTATGTCTATACAACGCAAGCGATAGCAGTCCCTAAAAGCATTGCAGGGGTGGGCAGAGCCTCACTGACTCCACGGAGAGCTCCCCACGGGCCTGACAAATTCAACAGCACTTCAGTGTGGACCCCCAATCAAATTCGTCCTCCTCCTTCAACCTGGAGCTCCGTTAACGGGCTTTGTAGAGCAGAGGGCTCGCTAACATAACGGCCCCATCGACTTTTAATGTTCCATTATTGCGGGGAAATGGCGTCGGCTGGTGCAAGGGCCATCCACCCCTCCCTTTCGCAACAACACGACCATAGATCATTAAACCCGCCTGGAGTGAAGTGTGCAGTCAGGGTCACTGCCATTGGCTGCAGAAAGACATGCCCAATCTCACCTCAACAAGTCACATGGCACCCAGGGGGCGTGCTGATGACCCGAGCGGCTCAGCGAGCCAGCAGGGTCAAGCATCTGAGTTCACATTGGACTAGAGGAGTCTGGTAGCCCCCAGCATAAACAGAGAGGGTTCCTGACCTCATATGTGGATAGCTCTGTATGTCGCGAGTGGCAAAAGTCATTTTAGTGCAGGCAGTCTATTTGTCTCACTTTCTGCTTGAGGGCAAAGGGTAAAGTCTGAACAGTTTTAGGAAGAATCAAAAATGCTAAATTTGACCTTTAGCCCAGCTGTACTTGACCAGTCAAGACATGTTTGCTGCTCTAGTTTTGCACTGGAGCTACAAGGCCAACAGGCAAGTATTGTGAAAACCACATAAGCAAGAATACTTAACACAATTTGAGGTAAGTTGTGTGATGACTTAGGCCTGAAGTTAGCGCCATGCTAACCTGGTGGCTATAAACTTCAATTACTTGTCAGCTACATTAGCCTCGTAGCTCTAGAGCAAAACTAAAGAAGTAAACTTCAGACACTAAACATGTCTTGGCTGATCGACTACTTTTAAAGGGAAAATTGTACAAATTAGATTTTTGGCCTCTGGTTTATATGAACAGCAAGCAGAGCTGAGTTCCAGTACTATAATTTGATGGAAATGTAAATCATTTCTAATGCAATCCTTGTGAAATCCATTTAACTATTTGATATGATAAACTGCCCTGACAGAAAACCTCCCCGTCGGCCCCCCCTCAAAAGCTCCATGATCATCCTTTTGTTCTGCTGGTGGATGTTTATATGATTTTTAAGTATATACTTTTTATTTAGTTTGACTAATTTTCAGAAGAATGCAAGTACAGTTTCAATAAATTGATAAATGACTTCATTATCCATAATATTCTTACGCACCATAACACGCTGTACAACATATGTGCAAAGCTTCCAGCAATCCATCAACAGATGTACTAAATGCTAGGCTTGCTCACAACAAAAATGATAGAGCATACATACATTTGTTTTATCCTACCTTTACTTTGTGGAATAATTAGCGACAGAGAGAATACGGATAACCTGAAAAGATAAGAGGCATGGCCGCATCTTCATAGCCATGACGTCAGGAGGGTTCTAAAGAAAATAGCAGACAAATATATTTATTTAAAAGCAGACACGAAGCCTGACCACAACCTGAAGACTGGGTGACCACTGCAGTGACTGGTGAGCTTCAGCAGGATGCTTGTGTATTGTGGAACTCCGTAGGTCATGCAGTTATGCCGCTGCTGTTTCATAGAAGTTCAGGCGACAGAGGAGCTTGTTCATTGAAGTGAGACTGTTGATTTGCGATGGAACCATTCTGCATCATGTTTATTGGCAGAGTCGTCGGATGTGTGATTATTAGATGTAATGCAATACGCATTATGGTAAATGGACTGGAGTAAGTTACATAAATTTGTATTTTGAATTATTTGACAGCTGGGAGTTGAAACATTCTGTTTCTAGCTACGGCTTTAGATTCAGCTGTGGTGACAGTCACAAACCAAGCATGCTAGCTGGGCAAAAAGGAAATCTGTCAGGAACTGTGTTGTTTTGGTTCTAAGATCTGGTGGAAAAACATCTACTGATATGCATGAGAGGAGTGCAAGCTGCTTAATGAAGAAAAAACATAGGTATCAAGCATAGTTTGCAGCTGTTTCTGTAATTAATAGCTAAATCAAACATGTATACACCCACCAGACATTCATTCTCAGCACTACAGTGACGCTGATGTGGCGGTGGAGTGTGTTGTGCTGGCGTCAGTGGATTCGACACAGACACTTGTCAACAGCATCCTGTGGGCAGCGCCCTGTGACCACTGATAAGGGACTAGAGGATGACCAACACTGCACTGTGCAGCAGCAGATGAGCTATCGTCTCTAACTGTACATCTGCAAGGTAGGAGCGTCTAATAGAGTGGACAGTGAGTGGACAACAGACACTAACACACCACCAGCACGTCAGTGTCACTGCAGTACTGAGAATGATCCACCACCCACATAATACCTGCTGTGTGGTGGTCCTGTGGGGGTCTTGACCACTGAATTACAGGGTGGAAAGGGCTAACAAAGCATGCAGTGAATCAGATGGACTGCAGTCTGTAATTATAAAACTACAAAGGGCTCCTATATGGTAAGAGGAGCTGATGAAAGGGACAGCAAGTATATAAAGAGATTAATAAAGATATAAAATATAAAGAGATATAAAGAGCCACCTAATGAAATGGCTGATGAGTCTACATTTATGCAAATGGATTCAATTTGATAGCCAACAATTATGAGGCACATTATGATGCACTTGTAATTATGATGAACATAATTTGACACACTTAAAACACACACCCGCATCTAACAGTGCCTTAAAGTGCTAATAAGTGTTTAAATAGGACTGAGATGTAGAGTACCTGTATAGTAGTCATGTAGCTGCCTGGCCCGGTCACTTTTTCAGTGCTATATAGTAGCTATGTAGCTGCCTGCCCGGTCACTTTTTTAATATCACAGATGATGCCTGGCCTGGTCACTTTTTCCGTGCAATACAATAGCTATGTAGCTGCCTGCCCGGTCACTTTTTTAATATCACAGATGATGCCTGGGCTGGTCACTTTTTCAGTGCTATATAGTAGCTATGTAGCTGCCTGGCCCGGTCACTTTTTTAATATCACAGATGATGCCTGGGCTGGTCACTTTTTCCGTGCAATACAATAGCTATGTAGCTGCCTGCCCGGTCACTTTTTTAATGTCATAGATGATGCCTGGGCTGGTCACTTTTTCAGTGCTATATATAGTAGCTATGTAGCTGCCTGGCCCGGTCACATTTTTAATATTATAGATGACGCCTGGCCTGGTCACTTTTTCCGTGCTATATAGCTGCCTGCCCAGTCACTTTTTTGTATTATAGATAATGTCTGGGCTGGTCACCTTTTCCGTGCTATATAGCTGCTATGTAGCTGACTGGCCCAGTCACTTTTTGGGGGGATTTTTCTGTCACTTGTTTATTGCTACATAGTACCTATGAAGCTGCCTGGGCCTCCACAGAGGGCACAAAGCTAGTTTAAACTACAATTCCAAGATATGAAAGCAAACTTAAATTAAAAGAAAATGTTGGCTCACACTGTTGGCAAGCAAGAAGCATGTGAGGTTTCCCCACTTCCTAAATCCCGATTTAACCCTTGCTTAAGGGTTAAGAGTGGCTGTCTATTTCTGTTAGCGTCTGAAGCTGGAAGTGCCCTATACGGCTTTGTTTGCTGCTTCATCCTCTGAATCTATTTTTCTCTCCCCTCTCATCTCTGTCAGTCTTTCCCTCTGTCCCTCTACTTCTCCCTCAGGCACCAGCACAAGCTCTCCCTCCTTCTCAGAACTTTTCACGCTTCTCAGAAAAGTCAACAGTAAAGCTTGTTTTCTGCGTCTGCCGAATCAGCCGTCTTCAAGCCCTGTTTGGTGCACTTCCACAAGGCTTTTCTCCCTCAGAGAAGAGAAGTATATTTAGCGATCATCTACCATCGATACATAGCAAATAAACACTTTCTTACGAACAGAATAGCGAGAGCTAACGCTCAGCCTTTTGTCTGTCTTTGAAGTTTAATTATTCTGTCATGAAGAGCAAGTCCAGACATTATCCAGAAAGCAGCTTTGTTCTAGGACGAGAGAAAAAAAATGGAGTTACTCACAGCTGCCAAACTCTTGCCTCAGGCCTAAATTGTAAAGTCATGCAGGGCCTCCTCATTATCTCCAACATTGGTACGTACAAAAACTTCAGAGAAATGGAGAGAAAAACACACATATACACACACACACTGCAGAGGGACAACATGGCTGGAAATGTGTTTCTCCATTAAGCTGACTTCCTGCGGACAAGGAAAATTGGCACATTGAGCCACTTCTGTTCCTGGGCTTTGCATAAAGCAAGGTGGATGGCCTTGATGGCCACTGACCCGCAGTAATTAAAGTATTAGAGGTGCACAATATATTCACCCCCGATATATTACTCAATGATAATTTAGAAGATTATATTGTCATACCGGAACAACAGCCTGGAATGATACTGGATACTGGAATTCTGGAACTGTTGATACAACTGATATCTTGATGCCCCACTTTTGTTTGCTCAGACACTGATGCACCCAGTCACACACTGATGCTGCCGGGGTGAAAATGTCAGCAGTGTGGAAGTTTTTCGCAGATTCAAAGTTTAGTCGTGGTACAGCAAAGGGGGATATTTTAATCTCATTAATCTAAATAGTAATTTGAAAGCTGAACTATAGATTGAGCTTTGGTACAGTGGGATAAAGGGTAAAGTCTGACATTTAGGCTTGATCGTCTATATCTTGCATTTATCCTTCAGTGTTACTGAGCTCCATTTTAAAGCCAGGATCCTGAAAATCAATAGAATTATGAAGCAAACCATGTTAACGCTAGAACTTTACCAATACCAATAACATACACCAATGAGCCAAAACATTATGAAGCGAAAAACATTGATTATCTTGTAACGACAGGGCATGTCAAGGTCTGAGACATACTAGATGACAAGTAAATAGTCTAGTGGGCTGCTCTGGCACAAGTCACAGAATTTTAATAATGGTTATGAAAGCAATGTGTCACAACATCTCACTCTGCTGCATATGGGGCTGAGTAGCCGCAGACCACTCAGAATGCCCATGCTAAACCCTGTCCACCAATAAAAATCTAAACTGGACCTCGGAGCAAGTGAAGGTCACCTGGTCTGATCATGTGCGCCTTCAGAGCTTCTGCAGGGTCCACGCCCTTTGGTCAGAACTGCTTTGGTTTATGCTGTTTGAGTGGTCATAATGTTTTGGCTCACTATGCACTGTTTTAGTTTTATTAGTTTTAACCTATCTTTACAAATGTAAACTTAAAAAATTAACATTCTAAAAAAAAAAAAAAAAAAAAAAAGAAGATTTATCACGGGTACTGGCCACATCTAATTATTAGTTATCGGATATCAGTATCAGCCCAGAAATGCCACAGTCAGTCTACATAAATCAGGGGTAAGCCAAGGGGCAAAAAGGCAGAAGAGCTAGTATGCAATGGAGGGAGGGGGGGCTGGGGCATGGTGTCAAGAGTCATGGATTCCTTTACATTTGTTTTATAAACTGCATTAGTTACAAAGGTTTTAATTATCGGTTATCATTGGGGGCCCAGAAATTTCATGCTAGTTTATCCCTCCACACTATCACAGCGCTGCATGTAAACACACCCAGGAGTTGAATATGTAACCCACAAACTTGGCAGGAGATCTTCTACTGACATTCCAGGAAGTGTGAACTGGGAAATTCTGACCAGAGGGACACTGTGAAAGAGTGTGAGAAAGAGCCCACAGGCGTGTGGCCAGTCTGCAGCTTTCCAAATGCTTCCGTCCACTCCTCTAATCACTCTCTCTGCCTGCCTTCCCCCCCCCCCCCCCCTCTCTCTCTCTCTCTCACTGAATCTCTAATGAATCCCTACTTGCTAAAATGCACTTCATGATTCACCCGACATTCACCCAAACACTGTAGCATTACTACATAGAAAATGCCGGCTAGTCATTACGGATGTGCATTCTGACTAATTTTGATTACACTCTACAGCACTATGCTCCTTTTTAGGCGGCTGCACTGGTGAACAAGTAGCACAAAAGTCTAGCAGCATATCAGGGAATATACACTCGTTGACAAAAAAATAGTTGCACCCAGAAGCAGGTGTGGGATTGCAGTGCTATTGGGAAGGAAGATGAAGGTTACCAGGAACAATAAATGATGATAAATTTAGACTGATATGATCAATATTTATTGAGCTACACATACAGAAGTAGTGTCTCTCAGTATGGTGCGGAATAGCGCAACATGCCAGACGTCTCGGCATGGAATTCCTAATGGACAATCCATCCCATTCATCTTAAAAATTCTCACGCTGGTCCTGCAGATTGTGCGGTAGGTGTGGAGGTGGAGTGACACCAGGCCTTCTGACATCACAAAATTATGATAATTACTAAAGGTTAAATCTGGCTAGTAAAATCGCTTCTCTGTATATATTTTATCTGTCTTGATGAAACCAAACGAATTTTTGAACATTTGTTAGTCCAGAATCAGTGCACATTCCAATTTAGCAAACTACTGACTCTCAAGTGGCTCCCAAAGTAGTTAATTATGTGCATCATAAAATAACTCTGGCAGTACCTAACCCAAAGAGTACACTGCATGTAAATTAGGATCCCCTATTGAACATACAGCATACTGTGTGGGCGCAGAAGCCATCGTTCTGCTATACAAGTAGTGCACTGCATACCACATAGGGAGTAGGGAGCCATTTGAGATTCAGCCTTTCTTTCACTGACTCCAGCTCTCTCCCTCCCTCTACTTCTCTCTCACTGAGATTGATGGTTTTCTCCAGGCGAAGAATGATCTGAAAAAACCCATCAGACAACAAGCAGCCCCCTCACCTCCCGCTTCTCTGTTCACCCCTGCCCCCCCTCCCCGATCCCTACTGCAAATGGATGTAATTAATATGAACTCCAGAGCCATTCACTCAGAGCCGGGCTCTATGAAGTGCTTGAGTGTGCTGCATACTAAGGCGCCAGGGCCGCTGACCGTGGAGGGTCGTTGCATTCAAGAACTGCTGCAATTTGAGTTCTCAGCAGCTTTATATGCCTTAAAGATTTTAAAAGGGAATCACCTCGCATGCATGCAAATGTGTCTGCATAGTGACGAGGAGAAAGGGTTTATGGGTAAATGTTTTAGGGGCTTCAAAAACAGTCCTCGTTTACTTTCACATTCTCTTTAGATACTAGAATGAAAATACTTCTGTACCATTAAATTAAACTCAGACAGAGTGCTTTGATGTGAGATGCTCTGCTCTAGTGAACTCAGCGAACCCACAGTAGTGGTGATAGGAACCAGATGCCTGAAACCTTTGAAAGCTATTGCATTATTAAATGATTAACATGTAAACAGTCATTCAGTGTGGATTGATGTAAAATGCTCCATTCTAGAGAAACTTACAGTTTGAGTCAGGATTGTTCACAGCAGTGGTGAATGGAACCAGATGTCTGAAGGACTAAATGCCTCTAAAAGCACAGAACGCTATTACTTTAAATGTTTATGATACCCAATACCACAGACATTGTTTTATGATAGTTTAGAGATTGGCTGTTGAACTGAAACATACATTTCAAACCCATTTGTGGTGGTGAGGTGCATGCAGGGAGTCACTAGGGAAAGTAGTCCCCAAATAAAACTCACCCCCCCCCCCAATCCCAGATTTTCCACCATTTTAACTCCTTCAACATTAATTCTAAAAAATTCAGTGCAGCTTCACTATTGGTTTTAGATATTAAAAAAAACATGGGTATATTTGTATTGATCTGGTTCTACCCTTGCAAACTAACCTGTAGAGTCAGTAAGTCTTTCTACCATTAAGGTTTTCACATCAAACCATTCCGGATGACCTTGTTTAAAACTAAATGATTGAATTGAGATTGCTGCTAAAAGCTACCTGACAGAAAGCTATTACATACAAATAATGGATATCGATACACTCCCTGGTGCCTTTAAGGACAGTTTTATAAAATGCTTTTGGTCTGTATTTAAGTATATTCATAGTGGAGAACTACATGTAGGGCACTGTAAGACACTGTAAGACCTCCCAGAAATGTTTTGTTTCCTGATGTAATGCTATTTTTCAATAATATCAACATTACATGTAACATCAATTTGAATATTAAATAAAATGGCTCTATTTGTGTTGTAGACATGGTGACCCTTGGTTCCCAGCAAAAGCAACACTGCATCTCTACAATGAATCACTTCATCACCATATCTCACCACTCTGAATGACTTTGATTACATCTCAACCACTGAAATAAGCAGAATTTTGTGAGAGTGTAGAGGAATTGCCCATTGGAGACTAAACTCTCCATTCTGACGGGCTGCCCTGCATTGTGCTTCATTCAAAAAGCTGTCCAGGCTGAGACACTCCTCATAACTTCAGCCTGAATGGGCAGAGCTAAACTGCTGTAGGCTGAATAAGTGGATATATATGTATGTACTTATATGTACATTTACCTGACATCAGGGACAGTATAAAGCAGGGAATGAACAGAGCATTCCGAAACTTCACCATCAATATATACTCATCATCAATAAAACAGTTGCATAAATAGCTACACCCAGAAAGAAGAAGTTTGACATCACAAGTGTCATGTGAATTATTTAAGTTTTAGGCTTAACCGTGCATATGACATAAGCAGGGATGGGCCTTATTACTGTACCCGACAGCCACTTTTGCAGACATTCAACGAGCAGTGATGCGCTCCATGAGTCACCCTGTTGGTGCCAGCAGCATTGGCAGGCGGCTGCACAACGCAGAACTACATGTACACAGACCGTTACAACAACTGCCCTTAACACCACATCAACGTCAGCAAAGACTTTAATGGTGTCATGCCAGACTGGCAGCAGGTCATCTTCAGCGACAAGTCCCACTTTTGTCTTGTTAAAGACAACCAACAAAACCGTGTGTGGAGGCACCATGGTTTGTTGTCACACGTTACATGCCCAGAAGGCCTGGTGTCACTCCACCTCCACCTCAAAATCTGCAGGACATGTGTGAGAATATTAAAGCAGCATGGGATGGATTATCACAGGACACCATTAGGAACCTCTACAGCTCCATGCCAAGACGTCAGGTATGTTAAATTAGCAAACATGGCGGCCCGACACCATACTGAGAGACACTACTTCTGTAGGTATAGTTCAATAAATATAAAGTTAGCATCATTTATTGTTCCTGGTGACCTTTATCTTCCTTCCCAATAGCACTGCAATCCCACACTTCCCTGTAGGTGCAACTATTCTTTTGACGATGAGTGTATATGAACTTTATGAACAGACACTTCTGTGAACTTCTCGCAGATCCACTGAAGCAGAAGTGTAATACAGACAGAATTCATCCACTAAAACACCACAGACATAGAGTATGCAAATGGGTACAGTTCACATTGCATGCTGCTGATATTGCAGTGCAAGAACAGCTGTTTACTGATATGTGAAACATTCATTTGATCAAAGTAACCATCCTTTAGCAAGGATGTGGAGATGACCGCAGGACAAGAACTCTGGTGCGTTACATCAATGACACTGCGTCCTTGTTTTTTCTGCTTCTTCCTCCTTATGTCTCTCTTCTTTCCTGATGTCTCTGGGTTGAAAGACCTGAGGGCTCACACATATCCCCTCCAGCATTTTGGCAATGCAGAAATGTGTTGGCATAAGATGCACTCCAGAGACATGAGTCACTTTGTTCAGACTGCTGCTGGATGAGTTGCTTTACATTGAAAATGCGCATGCCACTATTGTTGTACTATCTTGAATAATTGACATGCAGTGCGCTTGCAAAATGACAGGATGGATGTTAGTTTTGGAGTGCTTTGAAGCTGTGTGGGCACGAGGAACTAGGAGGGGGCATTAGTTGTAGGTGAAAATCACATTTAATTTTCTGAAAGCTGGAAAATCACACAAAGCCCAAGAGCACTAGTTTTACGCATCATGATTTTGAAGGCTGCTTGTGGCTCCGTTTCTCCATGTTGTCAAGTCCCAAAAGCAATGTGTCAATTCCCTGTAGTTTTAAAGGTGCCACAGAACAGAAACCACTGGCAAAGTTGAATAAGGGGAGTTCAGCACATATAACTGACATACCATGAACCTCAAACACCGCTGTTCCTCCTTTAAGTACAAATCCCCGCTTTTACAAAAGAGGATGGTAAAACAGCGGAGCAACACCAACGACAATGGTGGACTATGTGCAGAAACATATTGTTCTAGGCAGTGAAGAGATCCCAAGAAACCAAAAGGTCAGTGGGCATGCTTGCTGTTCATCTTTAAAGGCTCAAACTGGCTTCCTATTCCTTTATAATTTCTCAAACCTTGGACAATATGGAGCAGCTTAGCTCAGCATTTAACACTGAAGAGACTGAAGAGAGGAGCAGTTTCACCTTTATTAGCATCACAACCCCAACAGTAGCCTGTAAGTAGCAGCCATGCTGTGTGACTGTATCGGTGTTTGCTGGAAAAAGCAGATCATCTTGAACTTAAGAGTTTCATAGTGAGGAACAGCTTTAATCTACTTTGTTTTGATGTCCAGATAGAAAGCGAGTAGCTAGCATAGGTGAAATTAACTACTAGCAAGCTCCAAGTAACTAGCACAGCTAACTAAACTTTTTGCACATGTTGCTTCTGTGTGATCATCACGGTGTTTCACTGAAAACTAGCCAATCAGAGAAGAGCTTATCAAAATATTCATAAGCTCACCAAAAAAGAGGAAAACAGCTTTCAATCTAGGGCCAAATTATAGAGTGTAAATGGGCGTGTAAAACCGCAATCTGGGCTTTTCTCACCCAGACTAAAATACCTTCTATGTAGAACATCAAAGAACTGTTTGAAATGCATTACATGGCACCCTTTAACATCTAGCAAACTAACTAAATAGCAAGTTATTGCTTTGAAATGTTATTGTTACTTTAAAATTAAAATTGCAACCACTAGTCACTTTTGCATGTTTGGAATTGCCACTATGCATCCAAAAAGGATTTCCCATATTGTTGGGTTTGCTTCTCTGTAATGCCACACTACATAAAGTCTATGCCTTTAAGACAGCATAAGAGGCCTTGATCTCTCTGGGTGGGTAGGATGGTCATCCCTCTCCCCCACTAGCTGATTCAAGAGAAGTGGCAGTTAGTGTTCTCCTCCAATTGTGTTGAGCAGTCCATTGACGGTGTGTCAGTGGCAATTGGGCTTCATATGTCTTGGTGCAAGCACACGGTAGGCTTTTCCCCATTAAACTAGCAGGTGGGAAACAGCCACAACAAATCTGTACAGGAAAAAAGGCAACAAGCAAGCAAACGAACAAATGAAAGAACAAACAAACAAACAACCACTAAGGTGTACTGATACCATCTGTTGTCATGGTTGCAGTCCAAAAAATAAAGATAGAACAGCCCATCTTGCTCATGTTGAAGTTCAGAAATCGACTATGAAAATGTAAAATATATGTAGGATCACAGCTGAACAGCTGGGAATGTCAGTATTTTAGTACCACTCAAATTGTATCTAGGTGTATCCTAATTGTTTTCTGAGCAATGTTAAAAAACAAACTGCTTAAAGAAAAATGATAAATCTGTCATTGCTAGTATTCAAGAAATTTTGCTTCCTCTTCAGTTGTCTTTAGCAACTCCGGGTTTGGTGTGAAGGTTTTATTACGTTAAAACACACATCAAAAAAATCATACTTTGTGTTAATAGGCCTTTAATCAGATTAGCCAGTAGAGAAGAAAATGCTTGTTACAGGCTTTACCACTTGTTGCCCCCAGCGACATGGGGCAGATACAGAAAAAAGTCTGTCAGTTAACAAAGATACAGTGTTACTTTTCTAAATGATTGTTACTCTCTGGTGATTATAACGGTAAATTGTTGTTCTCGCACTGTGACACTACATCACTAACATTGCTTCAACTTTTTGGTAGAGCAAATTTTGAATTACTTAATTAAGACAATGTTGAACCTGATTTTGGCATCTCTACCAATCGGCAGAGGTAAAAATACACTAGAGATCACTACAGTCTTTCAATAGATACATTGTTCTCATCCATAAAAGAAGCAAGCAACAAGTAAAGCACTCCACACATACGGATTGTTTTTGGTGGACTTTTCAAAAGGTAAGAATATTTTTTCAGCATATTATATTTCCAGAGTATTATCGATTAACAGAATTGTTATTCTATACAACAGAAAGGAGTCTAATAAGGGTAAAATTATTTTATTGTTTCTTTATGCTAAAACTGTCTATGCTAAAATAATGTAATTAATATTGACTACTTGCTATGTTATTATTGCACCAAACAAATAAAAATAAATCAAACAAAAATAATAATCATTAAATTTCTCATTTCTCAATATTTCCATTTCTGTTTTGATGGCCAGGACGTTAAAGGGATATGCTAGCATTCTTATTAATACCAAGCTATGGGATATATTGGTAATTCAAACATACATGTTGGTATAGGATCATATCATTTCTTCCCTTTCACTGATATGCACAATTCTGTGCTAGTAGCTCCCCCATGTGGAGAATCCTCAGCCTGCTAAACCTAAGTTTGTTATAGGTCACAAACATAAGGTGCCTCCTGTACTCTGTACTTGCCCAGGTCTTGCTGGACAGATCCCCTCTCTGAGCCCACTGGGCACACCTCATACGTATTCTCACTGGCTTCGTTCAGTCACCGTTAATGCTCTTTGGTACTTTTAAGATGCTTAATCCTCCAGCAAGCTGACCTGGACCGTTGGTCAGCATTTTAAGTCCATTTTACACTGAGAAGATTCTCTCTCTTTATTTCTGCATGTTGTTTCTCCAGGGTGAGACCTGTGAATTTTTAAAGACCAGATGCAAACACAACTGTTGCATGGATTATTATTGTTTTTTTACATCTGCACTTTTCAGAGAATTCCACTGTTTCAATGAGCTACAAGTGAAAGAAAATAGAGATTTGCATTAAAAGTACATGCAACTACTAAAGGTTAACCTATACAATTTGAGACAGCGGTGCTTAACCTTTAAAAACGTTAAACCTTCTTAGCCTTTTTCGCCAAGTCTGCATTTCTGAAAGGATATTTTAGGATGACGTTTTGCAGCTGGTGTTCACAGTTTCAAGTTGTTCCTGCAGAGGCATTTGAGGACACAGGAAAGAAGTACAGCCACAGAAGAGCCTCACAGGATTAGATGCCCCACCGCATTACGGATGTCTTTTAAAATTGCTCCAAGCACTGCGGACAGGCTATTTACCGAAGCAGATATAGGCTTGTTCATTTAGGGTTAAAGAAAATTACTTGAAGTAAAATATATTATACAGTATATTCAGAAACTGAGCAGCTCAAAGTCTTGTTGCAGGTAATTAGCAAGAGATAAAGAGGAGATTACTAAAGCTTTGGCTTTTTACTACAGGCAAAAAAGTTCTTCGGTGCTGGGCAATTCATATCAGGTACAATAGCTCTGTGGGGCTAGGAGAGATCGTGCTAAGGCTGAATGATGAACAAAATGATGAACTCAAGGGATGTACAGCCTACCAACTTCATGACAGTCAGACAGCCCAGATGAAACGGCATCCAAGGTTGCTCTTAAACGGTCTGATCAAATGCGGCCTGGTTTGTGTCCTTCGGTTCGCTTCCTCTGGCTTTATTTGGGGAGGTTATTTGCTTTTATTCGGACAGTAAACCAGCCCTTCTGAAGGGCCTTGGGTATATCATGCACAGCAATCAAATTCAGGGAGGTCTGAAAATGCACGGCCTGATTTATCTGGTTTATCTGAGATTGCAGGTCTCCACAGTTCATGCGCAGTCACTGGACGTTCTATTGTTTCTCAAGCACAGCCTAGTGGAGATTACATCACTAGAGGAAGTGGCATACCACATTTAATACAATAAGAAAAACAAGAAAGAGGTGGGACAGCGCGTTTTAGTGCTTGGGGTTGAAAGATGTCAGTCATTCTTTGAGTTACTTTGTAATAAACTATAAACCAAATGTTTGTTATCATAAACGTTGGCTTTGCCTTTGGGTATATATCCAGTCAGTGTGAAAATACCAGTAAATACAAACAGAACAGATAAAAAGATTAGTAATAATGGTAAAATCTTATGTTTCAGGCTATAATGTCAAATGTACCCAAGTATGTGATGAAATTTGCTTACGGGTTTTCTGTTTTCTAACTTTCTAAAACAGGTAGAGCTGTGATAAGCAGTATTAATCACAATGAAGATCCTCGTGTTTGGTGGAGCCTGAACCTGAAAATGAAGTTAAAGGCACCAAAACATAAACCGAGATGGTATGTTGATGTCTTGGTGTTTAGAAATATTCATGTGTAGAGAGTTTGACATAAGGTCACATAAGCTATTAGAAATAAACACTAACCTCTACAGAACCAGTGTTTATACTTATATTTTCACACTTGACAGAAAACTATCAGCTTTGTTTAATTCCACTCCTGATTCAGTGTGACTTCTGTTTGACTTTTGTCTGTGGGGTAGACCACGATAGTTTGTCACATCAGTCAATACTGATTTAGAGTGACATAAAAAGACCAAAAAGACTGAGGGTCAGATTTTGTGGGCGATGGACAGTGGAAAACAGCCATTCTTCTAATATTTAGGTTGAAAACGTCTCAGGATTAGTACATAATCCTATTATACCAGTGCAGTGCTACCTCTGTATGTTGTATGGAAGTTCCACCTACTACCTATGTCTCTCCATCACATGGTACTACCAAGTTGGGAGGGAGAAGGCCAGCAACTTTTAGAACTGCATTAACGCAATTCAACATGCTTGGAGTAGTTCAACATGCTTGGAGGAGAATACTAACTACCAATTTTGGTAGGGCCAGCTAACAAACACCAGAACCATCCTATCCACAAAGACAGAGTGAGGCGAATGACAGAAGGCTGCATCATCGTCAGCTATCAATCCAGTTGAGAAATTACATCACTGACCCATTAAGGTTGATGAAAAGCGTCTATTTTATTACAATAATAACCTGTTTTCTTAGTATTTTTAAAGGGATCGTAAAGGGGTGCAGATACGGATCTACCAGCAGCGGCTAAAATCCCAGTCTACAGGGAATTCTCCTCTGAACTGTGCCAGGGATGGCATCCACCAAATCTGGCCCAACTGCACAATTCTTTGATGCCAGAGTGTCTGAACATTGATGTGGCCTACACCCAGACACTTGTCCAGTACATGCCAAATCCAATCACAGCTGTTACTGGTGCTCGTGGAGGTGATATGTTTCAGTCACAGGTGACAAACATTTGGTGGGTGAGCTTATATGACTGTGGGGGATGTTTCTGAGTTTCTCAGTGTTCTATGATTCGTTTCCTATGTAGCGGCATGACACTATACGAAAACCACTGACGCCTCCTAAAGTCAAGTTAACCAAAACTTAGCAGTTCTTCTAAGATGGGTTTGAGCCATGAGAGAAACGTGAACGAATTCGGGCCATGTCCTGGAAATCTGCTTTTACAATCACACTGCCTCTTAGCTGTGGGTCAGCAAACAGAGGCTGGCTACACTGAGCTGCTGTAAGAACATAACATGAAAAATGGGTCCAATTTCTTGCCTGGAGTTTATGAGAAACTTTGAAGTCTACTTGGAAGTGCACAGAATATAAAGTCAAAAACAAAACTTATAACAGCAATATAAATGCATATTAGCTACCATTTCAAACGCCAAAAAGTGTAGTTGACTTTGCTTACAAAAACGCTAGACAGGTATTTAGCTTGTCTCTTGAAAGAACAAAAGCTTTTGTGCCCTGCAGAATGTAACTGTACCAAGTTGCAATGTAAACTGAACTCAGTCAAAAGCAGTGGAGGCTGCAGAAGCCGATTATGTAAAACCATGAATCAGTTACACAAGAAGATATAAAGGAGAGCACGGTGAGCTTGAAGGAGTGCCTCCATTGTTGTTTCAGCACAAACAATCACACAAAAAAACAAACTAGTGCAAAACTTAAATGGCTTGGAGTTCAATTCTGTGTTGAACTCCCCCCCCCCCACCACCCCTTCATCGCTAAGAGGCTTCATTTCATAGCAGTAAATGTGAGTTCTCCAGAGTGTGAAATAGAATGTACTCTCCAACCAACACGATCTGCTCATGTGAGTGATGGTTGTGTCTTCTCAGCTGAGCTTGTGCCACGCATTCACTTATCCGCAGGCAGTTTAGCCCCGGGCACTTACCAAACTCTCCTGGCACGGCGATTTCGTAGATGCAGGAGTGTCCTTTAGTGTAGTTCCGGGGGTAATTGGGTGATAACACAGTGCCCTCCGACCCTGTCGACCTGCTTCCACATGGAGCTGCGGAGATGAACACAGATCAGATGTCAGGAGAAGGAATAGTTTGTGACCAAATGCAGTCAATTGAGAAAGGCATGTCTGGAGCTTCCCTAATTGTGCACCAATGCTACGAGGCTGATGTAGCTAACAAACAATGGTAGCTTATGTATACCAGTTGTGCAAACTGCAGGCCCAAACCAACAGTTACACCAAATTTGGATAACATTTAAATGGGAAGGACATGCAAAGGCAAACAAGCAATTTGTAGTGGTTAACTTCAACTTGCGACAGTTTCATCAAAGGTTTTACCCGGGCCGAATCGGCCTCCAGCACCTTTTGTTTTAGTGAATGGCAAACAGCTCCATGGCTGTAATTTGATGAAAATTTAAATAGTTTTGAATATAATCTCTGTGTAGGAACCGTCTGTGCACTAGGCAGAGGTAAGCACCTGCGTAAGGCCCCCATAAAAATACAAATTAAATATACTGTAAATGTTTATTTTAAATAATAAATTCTGAAATATATATATACATATTTGTGAACTATGATTATTAGTTATATTATTTATGTACTGTATTATAGTAGTCGTTTTATTAAATTCTCACTATATTGGCAGGTAAGTCTAGAATTAAGGTAAATGGCCCATCTCATGGAAAAAATTTTGTATAAGAGAGATTAATAACCAAATAATTTACAGATAACTATAGCAGCCTACATCAGTTAAGCTCTGCCCATTCACTCTGAAGTTATAAGGAGTGTTTCAGGTTGGACTGTTTTTCACAAGGCAGCCAATCAGAACACAGATAGTTTACATATACGTCCTAAAGGCTCAGGAACAAAAACAACAATTTAATTCTAGGGGCTAAAGAGATGTTGGAAAATGGTCATGTAAATAATGAATTATGAGTGTGTTGGCCATAAATGGAACTCAAGCACAAAAATAAAACAGGATATAAGTACTTTTCATAAGATTTTCAATTTCACTTGCCACTTGTCATTAACCATTCTAAAAACATGCACTGCTGACCCCAAACTCGCCCCATGTATGTGAATTGATTTATGAGTGACAGGCTCTAAGAAGTTATATATTCCTGCATGTTAACACTCAAGATTGTTTTAGATTTTTTTTAGTGGTTCATGAAATGGAGGACCTGAAGCAGGTTGCATGTGTAGAGTGACTATTTGGGGCAGCCCAATACTCGACACCCAGACAACAGGCAGGGGTCAAAACACAGATAGGCAACATCATAAGCAAATCCATATTCCAGTAAACCAGTAGACAAAAGCTGGGTATATATACACACTGTATTGCCAAAAGTATTCGCTCATCTGCCTTTACACACATATGAACTTGAGTTCCCATTGACATCCCATTCTTAATCCATTGGGTTTAATATGATGGCGGCCCACCCTTTGCAGCTATAACAGCTTCAACTCTTCTGGGAAGGCTTTCCACAAGGTTTAGGAATGTGTTTACGGGAATTTTTGACCATTCTTCCAGAAGCGAATTTGTGAGGTCACTGATGTTGGACGAGAAGGCCTGGCTCGCAGTCTCCACTCTAATTCATCCCAAAGGTGTTCTGTCGGGTTGAGGTCAGGACTCTGTGCAGGCCAGTCAAGTTCCTCCACACCAAACTCGCTCATCCATGTCTTTATGGACTTTTGTGCATTGGTGCGGAGTCATGTTGGAACAGGAAGTGTTCCCACAAACTGTTCCCACAAAGTTGGGAGCATGAAATTGTCCAGAATCTCTTCGTCTGCTGAAGCATTAAGAATTCCTTTCACTGGAACTAAGGGCTGAGTCCAACTCCTGAGCAACACCCCCACACCATAATCCCCCCTCCACCAAACTTTACACTTGGCACAATGCAATCAGACAAGTACCGCTCTCCTAGCAACCACCAAACCCAGACTCATCCAAGAGAAGTGTGATTGGTCGCTCCAGAGAACACGTCTCCACTGCTCTAGAGTCCAGTGGCAGCAAGCATTACACGACTACATTCAGCGCTTTGCATGGCGCTTGGTGATGTAAGGCTTGGATGCAGCTGCTCGGCCATGGAAACCCATTCCATGAAGCTCTCTACACACTGTTCTTGAGCTAATCTGAAGGACACATGAAGTTTGGAGGTCTGTAGTGATTGACTCTGCATGTCATTTTACGTGGTCTACCACTTCATGGCTGAGTTGCTGTCCTTCCCATTCGCTTCCACTTTATAATCCTACTGACAGCTGACTGTGGAATATTTAGTAGTGAGGAAATTTCACGACTATCATGGTACCACGTTGGAATTCACTGAGCTCCTGAGAGTGACCCATTCTTTCACTAATGTGTGTAGAAGCAGTCTGCATGTCTAGGTGCTTGGTTTTATAAAGCTGTGCCCATGGAAGTGAGTGGAACACCTGGATTCAATGATTTGGATGGTGAGTGAACAGTTTTGGCAACATAGTGTGTGTGTGTGTGTGTGTGTGTATGTATGTATATATATATATGGAATATTTTAACTAGAAAATATTGTAATAACAATAGGCCTGCGGCTAATCTGATAAGGCTATATAATGTTAATCAACTGCACATAGCTGACGTCCTACATTTGAAGCACCGGAACATATTGGAAATAATATATATATATATAAAAAATATATATATAAATATTCACCCTGACTGAACACTTTATTAGGTACTATAGACCTTTTACTATAGACTACAGTCCCTATTTTTCTCTGCATAACTCATTACACCTTTACACCGCCCATCAAATTTGCATATGAGTCTGGCCTTGCCTTGACTACATTGTCTGGTTTCATACAAATTGGCAAAAAGTGGCGCAAGGTTGAAAATCATGCTGAAGGTTAAAAAATCCCAAACTCCGAGAAGCCTGATCCCGATAGACACTTTGGACAACTTGGTGCTGGAGCTTCTTTTTACAAAGGCAACATTAGCAGTAAATAAATGAGATGTGACTCTTTATGACAGCTCCAAAAAGCCAGTGCGGCCATTAATCACGCTCAGCCTTTGGCTTGTTTGTGAAGGAACCTGAATTATGGCAAGGCCTGTTAACAGTGTGCGCTCGTATATCAACTGTCTGGACTGGAATTATAGACATGACAGTGTGATTATATCAGTCAATCTGCTCTACAATAATCACTACAATAGCACTAATATAATCCCCAAACACTACATCACCAACTCTGGCTGCATATACTGATTTCTTGGCTGAATCTTCTAGTAATGTATTGCAATGAAAGGCAGGAGTCAGAACTGAACGCTGCGGCCACAGCAGTAGTAGGAAAAAGTCGTTAAGGCTTATACTGTAAAAGGCTTTGGGAAAGCTTCCATCAAATCATACCGCTTCACAATATAAATCTCTCTTTAGAGTGGTATTTATAGGCGCCGGCCTGCAGGACACCAGAGAACTGCTTCAGCATTAACCTTATCAGACCTCCGTCCTGCTGGACAAGATGAACGAGCAATGCTTCTTACTTACTTGAGTGAGAGAGATGTGCAGTCGTATGCAAAAGTTTGGGCGCCCCTGGTCAAACATAAAAATGTGAAACACATCCTCTTCAGAGAACACGCTTTATTAGCTATTTAACATCCAGGCAGTCACTGGACTGATCCACCTCGGTGTAAAGCGTCATTTCTAATGAATGGTGCATAATACTTCATCTAATTAACAGCAAAAATATAATAGTATTCCATTATTGTATTAAATCTTCATTCCCCTGAGCTATGAATGTGTGTCCCACATCTCTCAACCAACACACAGCTGTACAAGTCGTCTTTCAGAGATAAAGGTAAGCTGGAGGGCATCATCGGGACACAGTGGCCCACATGACATTTTTAACAGCAGGCACAACTTCAAGGAACGAAAAGCTTTTATCACTAACAGATATTGTCTTTATTAGGTTCAAATTCATTAACTTTACCGTTTCTAGTGGTCTGCCATGAGTACTGGCAAGACATTTTCAGACATTGTCGAACGCAACACTAGTATAAGCCTACATTATTAATCACTCACACATCGTTGCACCCAGAAGGAAGTGTGGGATTGCAGTGCTATTGGGAAGGAAGATAAAGGTTACCAGGAGCAATAAATGATGATAAATTTAGACTGATATGGGCAATATTTATTGAGCTACACATACAGAAATAGTGTCTCTCACTATAAATTTGGCCCACCATGTTTGCTAATGCAACATGCCAAATGTCTCTTGGAGTTGTAGAGGTTCCTAATGGTGTCCTGTGATAATCCATCCCATGCAGCTTGAATATTCTCACTTCCTGCAGATTATGCGGTGGAGGTGGAGTGACACCACTCTGGACCTTCTGGATGTGTGACGTGTGACAACAAAGTGTCTGAATGTCTGCAATCGTGGCTGTTGGCTCAGTCAGGCACAGTGATAAGGCTCGTCCTTGAAACTTGAATCATTTGCATGTCTCATGATGTCAAACCTACCCACCAATTTCATTCCTGGTGGTTGATTCCTTCTGGGTGCAACTATATGGGACAATGAGTGTACGCTGGGGCTGCTTGTAAGATATCATTAGAAATTTGTGGTGTCCATCCCTGTCCAAATGCACAGTCTCTCAAACCTTCCTCTTCACTTCTTGCCAGTCTAGAAGAAATGTGAAATCATATACATGAAAATCATCCCTTTCTCCAGTGGTGGAAAGTGGTGCCAGTGTTAACTCTTGTTCTGTGTCTTTTTGTTTCTTTTTCCTTTGTTGCTGAACGCCTTGTCAGAAGCGGGCAGCGGCCGTTGATACAATGATTACTTGCCAAGAGCTTTGGCTATCGTTGCATTTAGTTTTCCTTTTATTGGCTACCTGGCCTTAAATGATCTAACTGGGAGCAACACTTTCAACATAATCAACAAGATAAGAGGTTAGAACAGGCTGTAGGGTCAGCAGTGCTACTTCATCCTCTCATTCTGGACTGATTTAATTTGACGCTATAGTGACTCTCTCTCACTTCTTCAGGAATAAAGTGAAATTGCAAGATAGGACAGTGCGGGGCTAGCTGGTTAGCATGCTAACTTCAGTACATATCTCTGCACCATGATACACAGACATCTTTTAACATCTTGTTAAAACTGTTATTTCTTCACGTTCTGTTGATAACTGTAGTTCACTTTGGAATGTTTTAAACAAAAAAATCTTACAAATTGCACCTCTAATGAGTATTTCAAAGTTATGATGCAAAATAGAAATTCTACACCTTAGCCGGCCTAATTAACATCACCTAAGGCTATTATACCTAGCTAGACTAATTAAGCTAAAGCCTGCTGTGGACTGTGTGATGATAATGGCCTTTCAACGTATTTGCCAAATTCTGTGGTGTTCCTCCCTGCCATCTTTTTATCTTTGGATAAATTTGTGGTAAACTAAACCACAAATTCTGTGGTAAACTGAGAAATCGGACATACTTAAGAGTGTCTGCTATTCTGCTTTGCTGCTAAAACTGAAAATGTTTGGCAACAAAAAAAGTTAGCTATGCTATTAACATATCATCTCTGTCCAAAGAAAAACATGTATCTCCATTTTGGCTGATTTTTACTTTTATGCATGATTTGAACACAGCAGCTGCCGTTTACACTGTATGAAACTTTAATGAGAAGAACAGAAATGGCCCAAAATTGCTTCGAAAAAAGTCTGGTTCCATTGACTTACATTATAATTAAATGAAGTTTTTGCCCTCTCCTGTAAAGATACTTGGTTTTCTTCAGACAGCAACAATATGTAAAACTGATGGTTTTGGTCCTACAATCTGATTGGCTGAGCAGTGTTCAAAGCCCACGTAAAATGCTTCAAATACGCACATCTATGATCTCCTTACAACATGTTAATGCATTAACGCACAAGTTACTGTGCTGTGAACGAACTGTTATGCTGCTTGAATGGACCACCACCTGTACCGAACACAAATTGATCAAAAGATAAAAAAGATAGCAGGATCAGCACGCTAAACTGCTCCTCCACTGATGTCCAGTGTTAGGCTTTAAAAAAAGTAAACCTGCAAAACAAAATATGATGAAATTAACTCAAATGTCTGTACGGTTAGTTCTGCGTTAAGTAGCATTAAACCTAGTGTGGGAAAACAGTTGCTTGATGCTAATACGCAGGAAATCTCACTGAGACGAGAAATTTAACACATGGATTTTGTGTGGGTTTGCACAGATCCACATTCCCACAGTCAACCCAAAAAAACCACACAGGCCCTGCAGGCCGTACTGGACCTGAACCACTGGTATGAGCATTTGTTAGTTTGCTCAAGCTCAGTCAGCTCTCCATTGGGTCCTTGGGGCCATGTTTGCAGGTAGTGACTAGAAATTAGTCACTGCCTGGAAACACAGCCTGAAAGACCCACTGAGAGCTGGCTAGGCTTGAGCGTCGACCTCAAGGCTCTGAAGGAAAATGCATGTCAAGTGGCATATTATCTTTTCAAGTTTAAGGTTCCATACCATTTTTTACAAGCCCGTTTCCAAAAGTTGTGACACTCTGCAAGATGTAAATAAAAACAGATATTAGCAATGCTGTACTACGTTTTACACCCTATATTTAATCGAAAGTAGTACAAAGATATCACTTGTTGAAACTGAGAAATATAATACATGCCCATTTTAATTTGTTTTTAATTTGCAACACAGTTCAAAAAAACGTTGGAACAAGTTGACGTATAGTGCTGAGATCATCAGCTCTTCTTACAGCACTCTCGTCTGGACACTGAGGAGACCACTTACACTAGTTTTCCATTCCATTTGCTTGATACAATATTTCAGCTCCTAAACGGTTCAGGGTCTCATTTGTCACATTTTTCTTTCAATAAAGTGCCAATGTTTTCAGTGGTTGACCGGTCTGGACTGCAGGCAGGTCAGTTTAGCATCCGGACTGTCTCACTATGAAGCCATGCTGCTGTAATACATGCAGAATGTGGTTGATTGTCCTGCTGAAATAAGTGACTTTCCCTAAAAGGACGTCATCTGGATGCAGCATATGTTGCTCCAAAACCCATATATATCGTTCAGCATTAATGAAGCTTCACAGATGTGCTGTGTGCACTAATGCCCCACCATACCATCAGCACTGTATGCTGACAATAAGCCGGATGGTTCCTTTCAGCGCCATGATTTTCAAAAATAATTTTAGATTTAGGATGTGTCGGACCACCAGACGCCTTTCCACTTCTCAGTCCATCCTAAAACGAGATGAGGTCCAGAGAAGGCGTTGGTGTTTCTGGATCTGTTTATGTCTGGTTTCTTCTTTGCACAGTAGAGTTTTAATTTGCGTTTGTGGAGCAGAGATAAACTGTGTTCACAGATCATGATCTCAGGAAGTGGTCCTGATCCCATGCAGTGATTTCCACTTCAGAATTGCTTCTGTTTTTCATGCAGTGCTGCCTGAATGCCTAAAAAAATCATGGTCACCCAGTATTTGTTTTCGGGTTTGTCCCTTACATACATACATTTCTGTGCATTCTCTGTATCTATTGATAATATTATGTAGCCTAGAATCTGACATTCTGAAATGAAGTTTTTTGCTATTTCACACAGAGAGAGGTTATTCATGAGTTTTTGTTTTTTTAAGAGAGAGGTTATTCACACAGTCTTTTACAGAGTGGCAACTTCACCACCTCTCTAAGAATGCTCTTTTATACCCATCCATGTTAGTGACCTGCTGCTACTTAGTTTTGAGAAGTTCCACCAGGTGTTTTGTTTTTTAACCAGAATTTTGTTGCCAACATTCTGTTCCAACATTCAATATGTCGTGTTTGCGATGAAATATAACATGTAAATGATTCTGACATCACTGCATTCAGTTTTTATTTACATTTTGCACAGCATCTCACCTTTTTTGGACACGGGATTGTAGAATTAAAAAGTGAATTGAATATTTGTGATGGTCTATAAATAATAAAAAATATACACATAATAAAATTCTTTTGCCAGCTTAAAAAGAGCTCATGTTGTGAAGAACTAATTCATTCATAACACTGCTTATGGTTCTGCTGATCTGGTCCTACTGATCTCATCTTCTCGATCAGGTCCCTTTAACCTGGGGGGGAAATGTAAACAGAGAGCAGCTGGGCATCTGTACGTTTGTGCGTGCCTGTGCAGAGCTCTGCGGATGACAGACAAGTTGAGGCTCTCTCACCCACATACACATACATGGTTCCATTCATTGTTAATCAGGGCTCTGCTGTTGGAGTATTGGCTGCGTAATGGAACATACGCGGTGATTGCAAGGGAGCGGCTGCTCCTCTTCTGTGCAAGGAAGAGGAGCTATCGGCTCCGTAATTGCCACGAGACGAATGATTGCAAAGTTTTTGTGCTCGGCTTTGGCGAGGAATAATTTCACTCTGCTGAGAAAATATAATCATGTATTTATTGCCTTCTGCATATCGGCGTCTTATGCTGAGGCAGCAAGTGGGTCGAGCTTTAACTTTTCTCATTCTTAGAAAAAGTTTGACACTTTACACAATTTGGCCCTTGTTCAGTGTCTGAAGTCTGTGTCTCAAGTCTTGCACTGAAGCTACAAAGCTAAAGTTGCTAACAAGCAATAAAAGCTTATCTAGACTAGGGCTGTACCCGACTCAGAATTTTGTCAGTCGAATCGGATTCGCCCGTCCTGACCGACGATTCGACTATTCGTTCATGTTTTTTCTCCATATACATTATCTAGTAATCAGTAAATCAATTTGCATACGCTTCAGATTCACAGAGTCACAGGAACATATTTTTGAACTAAAAGAGACGACCAATCTGAATTGGAGCCTGATTTAATTACAGAGTATAGCGTCGGGCAGCGAGCAGTATTTATGGTAAAAAATTAGCGCTTCTAGCCTGTCTTTTTAATTTCACTTTTAACAGCTTCTTCAGTAGGATGACCCTTCGTCTTTCATCTCTCATAAATAATGAACTCCTAAATAAAACCAAATTAGTCAATATTTAAATTATTTTTAGATGAAAAGAAGAATGGTAGACCTGAACCGTTTAATTATTATATCACCCGCGCTGAAATAATTATTCCTCGTTTATCGGCAGGCATATTAAGTGACTGTACTTATCTTTAAATAAAAATAATCTTAGCTGCAAACGAATAAATCAAAATATCTGTAATTTAGGTTCTAAAATAATGGAATTATAATAAAACAAACGTCTTCGGTCCGTTTTTCCTTCACCGCAAACAGCCATTATGTCTCGTTTGAAGCAGTGTTGGATGTCTGACTAAATGACGAGCAGAATTAGCTTTAATTTGTTCGGATTCTCTTCTTCAAAAGCTCCTCCAGACTTTTTCTGAGACATCGTTCCACTCGTGTTTCTCAGCTTCACAGCTTTAGCTTCCTTCAACGGTGAACCGCCAGCCACGTTGTCACATGGATTAAATTTTTTTGCAAGCATGCGTCATAACCCAGTTAGAAATTAAATACATATTTATTATTCCCCTTTTAATGATTATTAAAATGTCTTTTTAAATTCTTAACGTTCTTGTGCATTTTGTAAGTTTTGTCTGTTTTACGACAAAAATAAATAAATAAATAAATAAAACTCGTCACTGTTGTCAGTCGACTTGAAGGTTCTCAGTCGACTCAAAGGGTCCCCGACTGGCGATTCGACTCGTCGACTTCTAGAGGGCAGCCCTAATCTAGACCAATTAGCATTGTGCAAACCGCAAGCTTAAACCACCAAACTTGCACCAAAGCACATCAAGTTAATAAGAAATCTCAATAATAGATATGCTAATCTGGACAAATGTGTTTAAAACAAGTGGTTCAAAATGGCTGCATGGGAATGAAAGTTCTATCCCTAACCTCACAATCCCTCAAATCTTTGCCCCCATTCTCAAACCATCCGGCATTACCCAACACCATTCCCTCCCTATTCCCACAGTACCAAACACTCTCTCTACCCTGGCCCCACATGCTTAAACACTATCCTCTCCCTATTACCAAAAGCATTTCCACCCCATGCCTCATTACACAACACCGTCCCCACAACCGAACACTGTCACCGCCCCATCCCTGCATTACCCAACACCATGCCCTCCTTACCACACTACCAAACACTGTCCCTACCCCACACCCACGTTTAAACACCATCTTATCCTCAGTACCAACACCATTCCCATCCCATATTACCCAACACCACTCCCACCCTATCACCACACCATCCGTGCATTACTCTAACAACATCCCCACAGGCTTTAACATGGCCTCCTCTGAATTAAGCAAAACCCAACCCATCCCCTGCATTACCCAATATAGTCCCTTCCTTGACCCATCATTATCCAACACCATCCCCTTCCAGTACCTGCGTTATACTTACATTCCCACCTCATTCCCATGTCCTCCATAAGCAATCCCACCTCATCCTTGCATCATCAAACACTTTCCCACCTTGCCATCATTGTCCACAGCCTGTCCCCACATTACCCATCACCATATCCACCATGTCCCTACATTACCTATTATATTACTACCTATATTACTGTTTCCACTCTGCCCCCTTCTCTGAGGCAAAGGTGGATTGCTAAGAAACCAAAAACTTATCCTTACATTACCATTCCCGCAGTGTTAATAATTCCAATGTGCAGACTGTGAGGTTTATGCTCATAGTCGTGCAGATCACTGCAGCGTACTGCTGTTTTTAGTGAGGTACTTTTGCATTTTTCTTTTTTGATAACAGTGTTGCACAACATCATAAAGTGCTTAATCAAGTCTATTAGAGATTACTGAACAATTCTACACAGTTTGAGGCAGGTCTGTGTTCATTTAGGTATGTAGTTAGCTAATGTTGATCGTTGGGATATGATATGAGTTTCCGTTGCCATTTAGACTCTACAATGCCCCCTCACGATGGGTTATTTATAGAGGCTGTATTGAGCCAGATCTTCGGTTCCTTCATTTACATGAACATTGAGTTGAGCTCCAACACGGAAATGTAATGGAATGTAATGGAAATTATTTGTAACACAACCATCACAAAATCCATATAACTCCAGGATGTGATAATCGACACTGACAGAATACCTCTAGAAAGGTAAACTCAGACACCCCTCCTCCATTCTAACTCTTTATGATCCTTTGTGTTTGTTTATGTGATTTTGTAAAGTGGCATCTCCTCCTTTCGTCTGCCTATTTCCATAATTATGCAAGTACATTTGCAATCCATCCTGCTGTTTCGTGATGTTCAAGCAGCTGCATAAATCACTTCATTATAGCTCATCATGCAAGCTTTGCTTAGACTATTGCAGTTGCTTTATTTCGACCATAAAGAAATAAGCACACCGGACAAAAAACGAGTCACCTTCAGCGTTTAAGGTGGCAGTACAGCTGCCTTCATACCTGCGGGGTGTGAGTGACTGGATTCACAGATTGAGAAGAGGTGTTACAGTGCAGTGAATATCTCGTTCCAAGTGTGGAAAATGGCTCGAAAGCAGATGTTAATGATTGGCTAAAAGGAGTGACCACAGTGTGAAGGAAGTAGCGGAATCCGCAGGTGTATGGAAGCGTATGGTCATGCGGGTCTACCAGCAGTGGCTAAAATCCCAGTCTACAGGGAATTCTCTTCGGAATTCTTTGATGCAAGAGTGCCTTAACATGGATGTGGTCTACATCCAGAAACTTGTCCAGTCCATACCAAATCGAATTGCAGCTGTTACTCGTGCTCATAGAGGTATTACGTGTCATTAGGTACATTTTGGGGGGTGTGCAAAAGTACTGGCACATATTAAACTTTATTTTTATCCATTATGTTAAACTCAGGACACTGTGTACAAAACTTTGAATATGTTTACTTATTCAGACTTAAAAAAATCAACAAAACATATTCACACATTTGCATTTGACTGTATCCACTCATGTTTGGGAACATGATGTAGTTTCCTCAATTGCTTTTGTACTTATGTTTAAAATCCAGTTTGTACACTCTGAACATTAAGATCAAAGCCATTTAATATATTAATTTAACTGCATATATTATTAATGCAAATACCACTTTATTTACACTGTTTTATGCATTATTCTGTGCATTGCTCTTTCGAACAATTTTTTGACTGTTCCAAGCTGGTGGTTATTTTTTTCCCCGCTTTAAGTAATATTTAATACCACATACAAATACACATCTGTGCACTCTGCGTGCAGTCCATGTGTCTGCTGTTCTGCACCCGAATTTCCCCCTGGGGAAGTCTGCGTGTGTGCGTATGTCTGTATGTCTAACTGCTCCCATTGTAAACGTTGGTGTAAATAATTCAGCAGCAGGGAAAGAGCTGTTCTAAACGCAGACCATTTCAGAGTCAAGTTGTTTTTCCTGACTTTCTGGATCCATTATTTGTGTTGGTCAGAGAGGTGAGTTTCCACAGCGAGCTAAAAGCAAGCTCGATTCGTTTTAATCTACCATTCAGAGGCTCGATGAGCAGCCACTCGAACACTCTCCAAAAACATAGCACTGTTCAAATAGGTCTATGAACAGAAATGTAACTATTAAGACCCCTTATGAAATATTATAGCTAGTTCTGACCTCACAATGTGATTGGCTAAGAGGCTTTCAATCCCAATAACGTGCGATAACGGCAGTAATACAGTATCATTCTGCCTTATTCACCTGTAGCGTAGCAGTGTTATATTTTTTAACCCTGCAGAGAAGAATATAATGCAATTTTCTATACACCATAAACATTGCAGTTAAGCTGCCACCTATCCTCAAAACACAGTCAAACTAGCCAACACGGATGAGAAACTCCACCATGAGTTGGAGAATAATCCAAAATTATTTGAATGAAGATGTTGCTAGCCTGCTGGAAGTTTCAATTAGTAGCACCGTGTTTTTAATCTGCTCTGAGCTCCTGATGTCAAATATATTGCATGCATATAAATTGTGTAATTAGTTCTCTCAAGATATTAGCCGAGAAAGTTGTATTCCACTTGTTGTATAAGTATAAGTAGTTGTATAAGTTTGGCCAAATTTTTTTTGTTGTTGATTTTCTAAGTGAAAAAATACATCACACTTATAAGAAAAGTCAACACATTGTTCAGTGGGCCAAATGAGAAATAATAATAGTAATAATAATAATAATAATTATGAATACTATAAAATTGCAACCTGCTTTTGGTAACACTGGTGATAACTGCTACTTCTTTGCGAAAGCAATCCTGTTATAACCTTGTTCGGGCAATGTCTGAGCTCATGGCGAGTTTTAGACTCTAGCCTTCTTATACTAGCTGGGAAACATTATCCAACCGGTTGGGTTGGGTTGGGACTCACAACTTGTGAGTATTCAGGATGAAAGTGTTAAAATGAACTAAGGGTTAAATACCTACAGGACTTGCAAGTGGGTCGATTAGTTAAATAAATGTGTTAAGGCACATCTGGTAAAAGTTACCATAAACATAGAACAGCATTAATTTCAAAGAGAAGCTGAAATTTTACAGGTCACATCAGTTTGCAAGCGCACATGCGAAAGATACAATTTTGAACTTCCCTCCATACACTTTATCAGTACATACGTATTGCACATGGATTGCAAATCCATGTAAAATGCTTCTCCATAAAATGTTAATTCTTGGCAGATGGTCCATAACATATGGTATTTGGAATTAAAGGTTTTGCGTGCACAGTGGTCGATAGCAGATGAACATTTAGCGCATGCTGCACAGTTAAACGCCGTGTTAAGAAGAGCCATCTGGAGCAGAAGTAAGGGCTGAGGTAGGGGACAGGAGCAGGTGGTATTTGGAAGCGAGGAGAAACTAGGATAAAGTGGACAGAGGATGTGCAAAAGCTGGAAATCTAATACACCGAGAAAAACAGAATGATGCAGAAAACCAGGAGAGGTCTTATTTTGAAGTTCTTATCTCTTAATTCAGGGAGCATAATTACACTACTACATGAACTACTACTAAATCCACACACTTTGTCTTGACTTCAGGCTTTATGTTTAATGAGAAGGAGTAATGTTAAAGACAGTGTAAGGTACCATCAAATCTTATTTAAGGTACCCAATTGCACCTTAAGGACTATACCTTATCTTTGAGGGTACATTTTCAATTTACACTGTAAAAATATACCTGTACAGCACCCTTCTTTCTAATAGTGAAGTTATTGGAAGCAAGTAAATATCATAATAAACATAAATGTATCATAACTGAACCACACTGGTATCATTTAATAAAGTATGCATTTGTTTTTGACCAAAATAACGCTTCGGCTATTCTCAAATGGAATTAAAGTTTACTCTGGTTTCATTGTCTTTATTTCACTACTGTGTAAACAGCTCCTCCAGTCAAACCAATCCATTTAAATGAATTCTGTGGCTATAATCCGTTTGAAATACAGTGGAAGTAATTGCCTTGTGATACAATCTTTGTTGTTTTGGCTCTATATTCCAGCACAATGGACTTGAAATGAAGTAATAACTCTGAGGTTTAAAATGAAGCATGTCAGCTTTCATTTGAAGGCATATGCATCTCTACTGTATTAACCAATCAGAGCCCTTTTTTGGAGTTGTTTCTAGATGTGTAGCTGGAGTGTGCTGCTATTGTATCTCAACCTGGAGACGAAATAGGTGTTTATCAATCACATAATCAAAGACAGACAAATGTTTCAAATTTGAATGTCTGGAATAAAAAAAATAATAGTCATAATACAAAATAAACAGCCTGGTAGACCACAGCAGTGGATGACAGAATACAGAATGAGAGTGCTCTTTATCTAAAGCGAACCACCTCATGTGTGAAACACTGTGGCGGCAGTGTCATGAATGTCTCTTGATCACTCCTATTTATCAATGATGTAAATGTAGGATCAATTCTTGAGTGAACAGAAGCTTTCTAAATGCTCAGATTCAACCAAATGCCTCTGTCCTCCTGAAGTCCAACCAAACGCCTCCTATCATCTTGAGGTTTGACCAAAAGCTTCAGGCCTCCTGAGGTCCAACTAAATGCCTCAAGTATATTTTTTTAGGGCCAGAAAGTAAAATGTCAGTAATCTTACCTGAACACCACCAAGCATACATTTCACTAACTGAATGCAAGACTAAAGGCAAAAAGCCCCAAAGCAAGCAGAAACTGAAAGTGGCTGCATTACAGGGATGGCAGAGCACTGATTCTGACGTATTTGCACTACACAATGGCTGTTTTAGGTTGGGTTGTCTACATGGCTGACACAGGCATAAAGCCACCCCTAAACAATAAGCTTTTTTTGGTAGCACATTATTTAGGCAGCCCATTGTAGATGCTTTGTAGAGACTTAAATCTGTATTTAAGTTACTCAACTGATTACTTATTCATTTTTGTACCTTACTTTTTTCAGGAACCCTAAACCTGGCCCTAATTATGAATTCCTAAACCACAGATTTTGCAAACAATTCTGGATAATTTAGTGCTTAAGATGTATACAAAGTCATTCAGAGTGATTAGACACAACAGGTACCCTTCCAAAGGACCAAAGTCAGATTTATCTGCAATGGTAGTGATGGGAACCAGGGGTTACAATGATTAGAACAGACAATTTCTTTGGAGTATTTTGCTCACAACACACTGTGTATATGAATAATAAATGCATTAAAAAATATGTTTTAGTACAAAACCATCTCAAAACTATCATTAAACAATGTTTTAGACCTCAAACTGCGTATTTATAACAATTTCATGTAATAATATTCTGTGATTTGCTTTTAGGGGCATTAAACTCTTTCTATCACCATCACTCTGAATAATTCTGACTCTAGTTTCTCTAGCATTTCACATCAGACCATTCTAAATGATTTTGTTTACACCCCATCCATTTCGTTACGCAGAAATTCAGTGAAAAATTGGGTGACCTAAACCTAACCCTAACCTTGATCCTAAACCTAACCCTAGCATTGGTTCTGAACCTAAACCTGGTCCAAATCCAACACTAATCATAACACTGCTCAGTTTCGCCAACTAGACTGCTAACAATGCAAGCACCAGTGGATAATTTATAGGGGGTCTTCCAAACAAAGTGGACCCAGTTCGTTTATCGAAACACAACCCACATGCTTTTCAGTTTTCCGGCTATAAAGAGGAAAAATGCATTTGGGAGAGTATGCAAGGGTGGTCACCTTGGCAGCTGGGCAGAGCCCTGTTCCACTCAGGCCGGTTGTTCTCGCCCATGACGCAGGTGAGGGTGGAGTAGCCCTGCAGCTGGTAACCCGGCTCGCAGTGGAAGGTCACAGTAGAGCCCAGTTTATAGTCGCTGCCCAGCCGCGTACCATTCATCACACTGCCTGGGTCAAAGCATGCCTCACGCAGCTTAGCTACAGAGACACAGAGAGAAAATACTCCATAATAAAGTTGCTGGATCACTGCAAAGTGAAATCACTGCCTGCTCAACCAGCCCTTAAAAGTCTAGAGTTATTGCTGTAGTTTTGCTGTACAATTTGTGTTTAGATTATCACCCCATTAATTATATTGCTGCATAATGAATTACATTCACATTAGAATCCACCTGTTCCTTGTCATGTTTTCCTCTTTCATTACACTTTTAAAGATCTTTATCAGTCATGCATTGCTGTCATGACCTTGTAATGTCACAAATTTCTAACCCCTGTGCATTTTTAAACGTGTTTCTCAAAAGCCAATTTGAATTTTGGTTCTGGGCATGCACCTTTGTTCCCTACACCAGCACTGTGAGGACAGTGTGTTTGGCTTGTATGACAGTGTGTTTTCAGCAGCGTCATGCTCACCCTTGTACTCCAGATGGAAGCCAGTGTAGCTGACTGAGCCGTCGCTGCGGAAGGCTATGTGCATGACGTTAGAGCTGCTTTCGATTTTCTCGGGGAGCTTGCTGTCCTGAAATGTCCCGATCAGATGGCTATTGGTATGAGGCCCGTCATAAATGTAGAGGAAATCGTAGTTGGGCTCGATGCTGAAGCTGAAGTGGAAAACAAGGCCATATTAAACATGCATTGCAAAAAAAACCAAAAACAAATCAAGAGCAAACATTACACTGAAAAAAGCACTCTGTACTGAATTAACATGTTTCAGTGTGAGCATCATTTCCACATGAATACAACATAACAATATAAATTTGTCTTTCAGTTGAATTACTTTTGATAAAAAACTGTGTTGATGTAATATGTTGTATTCATGTGGCAATTATGTAGTCATTTGAATTACATTATTGTGGTATTTAAAGAATCTCCTCCATAAAAATACATATCTCTGATGTTGTTTGAACTGAATTGTGAATTGTGAATTGTGTTTGCAAAGGCATCTTGCAGACATCCTTCAGGCATTCTGCGGCTACAGAAACAAGCTACTGATTACTGTTGTTAGTTTTGAAACAGCAGTGTGAAAGCTTCTACTGGTTGGAAGATAAGCATAGAATCATAAAAAACTGGGAGTTGTGTCAAAATTGTGGGGCTAAGTGCCACAGAAGCTGTACGTGGCAATACAGTTAACTTTTAACCTAATTTTAATGCACAGTTCTCTTTACTTGGGCAACTGTACTCTGCCAGGGTGGTGGTTTGTTGTGCTGTTCTTGGTACAGACCTCAACTACAGACCACAAATTTTGACTACACACATCTACAGACCAGTCATAAACTACAGAGTACAGACTTCAATTACAGAATTCACCTCTCAACTATATGGTAGAGACTTCAACTACAGAGTACAGACTTCAACTACAGAATTCACCTCTCAACTATATGGTAGAGACTTCAACTACAGAGTACAGACTTCAACTACAGAATACACCTCTCAACTATATGGTAGAGACTTCAACTACAGGGCACACATTTCAGCTACATGGTTGAGACTTCAACTACAGAGTACAGACTTCAACTACAGAATACACCTCTTAACTATATGGCAGAGACTTCAACTACAGGGGACACATTTCAACTACATGGTTGAGACCAACTACAGAGTACAGACTTCAACTACAAAATACACCTCTCAACTATATGGTAGAGACTTCGACTACAAAGTACAGACTTCAACCACAGAATATACCTCTCAACTATATGGTAGAGACTTTAACTACAGAGTACAGACTTCAACTACAGGGCACAGACATCTGTACCCTGTAATTGAAGTTTGTACTCTGTAGTTGGTGCACACTTCACCTACACACTACAGGGCGCAGACTTCAACTACAGAGTACAAAATGTTGCTTACATTCCCCCAAAGACCTCTTGAGAACATGCTTCACTTTGCATTTGATATCATGTCCAAATAAGACAATTGAATGATGTTTTCATTGTCCCCTTAGACAGACAGATAGAATTGCCCCGTGGTAAACACACACGTTCCAAATCCTATGCCCGAATACAATGAGGTCCTTTGAATTCTAAGGTGAAAATGGTCAAAATATGAATATCCCTACATACATGCACGCGGATCGTCACTTAACTACCACACACACCAAAAAAAACAAAAAACAGGACTCGTCCAGATGCTAATGAGCAGCTACAAAGCATTGACACGTCCTCAGAGATCTGCAGTGATTGAACCAAGGAAGGAAGTATGTATCTAATTATTGATTTTCGCATACAATGCCTCATTAACATTTTCCAAAAGCCAATAAAGAAGCTGATCCACAACAGTACCAACAACAGAAGAAAGTAAAAAAAAGAGGATGGGCTTTTTCAAAAAGTATTGTTCAGGAGACCAAATGGCATGTTAGTTTTCACACCCAGCGCACAGTGGGGCTATGGGAACTGATATTCCACAAAAGACCAGTGAGATGATTTTGGATCACAGAGGCATTTGAAGGGGGCTGCTCTTTGTGCGCGCTTCATGGGAAGAAAAAGGCATAATGGAAGAAACTGCCTAGAGCGGAACCATCAGTGGAAATTTGGGGGTGGAGAAATGGCCCTGAATGGCAATAGCAATGTTCTGTGAAAAGGGTAGCGAAAAATGCTACATTTCACAACTCTCTTCCAAAAGGAGAGGAAATAATCAGTCTCCTCTATTTTACAATTTTTAAAAACATACATTTAAAAAATCTCTGACTGAGTCAGAGCGATGCAGTATATTGGATTAATGTAAAATCCAAAAAAATGATATAATTGCTTGCAGTTGATGTTGTAGGCAATATCTTTTCTCAATTACCCCATGCGGAGAGCACATTTCTAGGTACAAAGTTTTAACCTAATTGAATTTTGTGGCTTCCTCAGATCAAAGGGTCTATGAAACTGATAGGCCAGTTTAATTTGCCTTCCAAACAGATCCAGTTGCTTTTGAACTTGACTAACATTCTGACTGATCACTTCTATTCAGTTTGTATGTGGACTTTCAGTTAACACCCCAAAAAACACAGAGGAAAGAGAGCTTACCTAATAAATGCTAATGAAATGACATAATCAGAGTGGACGGTGATGAACCAATCGCAGTCCTTGCTGTGTGGGTAGGGGTGGGGAAAGTTTGGAGATAAGATGAATCCAGAAGAGCCTGTGATATTTCCTCCACAAGGAGCTGAAAAACAAGCAATACTTTATGTTATTAACTTTAATTAGCAGCGGGTTTTCCTTTATTAGTCCCTGAGTCCCTTAAAACTACACGCACATTTTTATTCTACATGGACAAGTTGTACATATTAATACACATTATATGTTTTATATATATATATATAACAAGAACACATAATAGTAAATGGCCCTAAAAACAACAAGTTAATAATTACCTAATAGTTTGTTCATGACAGTTAATTATATAATAGCTACATACTTGTCTGTTGAGATAAAATATCGTTGTCTTTGTTGCAGAAGTGGTCCAAAATTACTTTTCCCCCCATCAACTTCTATTCATCTATTCAGTGTTAGAGGTTTTACCCTTCTCTTGCAAAGCCATTTTGGACATCCACAATTTTTTGCCACAGCAGCAAAAATGTACATTTATGTACCATCTGAATTATTATCCATTTACACAGTGATTCACGATTAACCAATAATTATTTAGAATTGTGGGACGTTCAGTTTAAAATATTGCTGCTCTCTAAACAAAAATCTCCAGCTTCTTATTTACAGATGAATTTGGAGCAGGCTAACAGACCACATGAGCTTCAATACTGGATTTAGAGGTGCAAAAAAAAACCAAACACTGATAATCACCAATTTAGCGCCCATTTACTGGCATCTCAGGTAAACATGAGCTGTAAAGTATAAAAGAAAAAATAATTTAAAAAAAACTTTCTTTATTGCTTGTTTTGATTCTTCATTCAAAAGTTCTAACACAAATCTAACCATCAATCCCTGCAGTAATTGCAGAAGTGTATTCTGAAACATGTCTGAATAAGAAATGCATTTGTAGGAACCGACAAGTAGAATCAAAATGTATTATTTTTTTAGCTGGTACCCGGTTCTTGTAGGTTTTGGAACCAAATCCAAACCATTAGATGGTTTTGATACCCACCCCTAGATATGAGCATGCCAGGCAGAACCATTTGAACGGTACAATAATTTGCTAGAACACCAGTGCTGGATAACCATTTTGTGCTGTGAGAGATTAAAATAAACAAACAAAATTTGCAATGAAGGATCTTATCTATTATTCAGCACAAAAAGCAGGCAAACCCTCACTCTCAAATAAGATAAAACAAACATTTGATACAGTAGAAAACCTGGCAGCCTAAAGAAGGTTGGGTGGGGAGGTTTCAGTAGGTTACAATACGTAACCTCATTGCTAACGGTTACACACCACTCCTTTAATATACATTTTGCACTAAATGGTATATTTAATATTTCATCAGCTGAATCCATTAAAACCCCACCGAGGCCAACATTCTCCATAGACTGCACTGGTATGTGGAAGTGGAACATTTGTGAAAAATTAGTACTGTAATTTAACACCTGCTCTGGCTCTGTGGTTCAAGCCTCAACATGCATGAACTCTTTTTATGTTAGCAAACTAAAGCACCTCTATTTGATCTCTGACTCACATCAGACAACCATCTGCCAGTCAGCAACAGCCTCGCCAATACCAATTAGACCGCTACTTAACAGGCCTGCTGATTTACTGTCAGTTATATGTGTGTAGTGGCATAGCTGCCAGATCTGTGGGTGCTTTGGGGCTTGAGAACAAAAAATATCCCACAGCCTACACATAAGACCAATATTTCAACAAGTGTACATAGAATTCATACTGTACAGTGTATTGTAAGCCATGGTATGGCTCAGCTCACAAGCTTTTGTAAGGATGACATATTTTGCCTGAAGCACATTTAGCTTAGGCCGCTTTCACACCTACGTTGTTTGTTGTGGACCAATCAAATGTATTTTAGCAAACAAATGTATGTAGCCAAACAGCCTAAGACAAGATTGCTGACCAAGTTCAGATGAACTTCTTCTGTTACAACTTTTACTGAAGCGCTGATCCTTCCTGGTGTGTGTGCATATTAAAGCACGTTCTTTATGACAAACAGCTAGTTGTAAGTAATGTTGAAAGGAATTGAGCAGCTTATTTTCCAAAGATGGAAAGAAATTTGTAAGTATATTAAAGCATGTGTAACAGTGTGAAGCAAAACAGTCATCATCATTATGTTGGCGCTTACTGGAGTAAAAATTGCTGTGTAGTATGTTTTGTTTTTAGCTTGCTGAAAAGTGCCATTTTTCACATGATTGATGCTACAAATGACAAAGAAATAAAAAAGGTAAAAAGAAAAGGACCAGAGGGCTCCATCTCTGTCAGAAGGCAACCCCTGAAGAACACTGCTTTACCCTCTGTTCAGGTGCATTGACATTATGTGTATGTTTTACCCATTATGTTTGCAAAAATCCTTTTTTGGAGTGACGCACAAAAATCATAATTTATTGAGTCAGTTTTATATTAGAAGGAGTCTGCCTTAAACACTAACCTCTTTCAACCTGAGATAATTATTTTTCCTTTTTTTTGTTTATTTTATTCAACTTCTTTAAATGTTTTATTTCTTTTAAAGTGATGTTGAATTATTTAGATTTATCACGACTTTCATTTGTAAATTAAAGGATGTCGCCGCAAGTTTTTGTCAGTGAAGAAAAACATATTTTTTTATATGAAGGCGGAGCCTTATCTTAGCCACGCCCCTGCATTTTAGAGCAGGAAGTCAGACTTGATTCCTGTGCCCCATGGCCGCATGGTAAGCATTTTGCATTGCTTTGTAGTAAATGTGTCCTAAAGTCTGAAAATCAGTGTTCAACATTCAGAAATGTTACTACCAAAACAGATTTTCTACAGTTAATTTTGTGTTTTAATGAAAAATATGAATTTGTGTGTGTACAGCTGTTCCAAGCTGTGTTTGCTAGTCGTGTACTGGCTAGCATTTTAGAGTTCTGCATAAAACAAGCTAAAATTGTCACTGAAACAGTTGATGGCATGTTCAAACATTTTTTTTTATAAAGCAAACACAATTAAGGTAAAGAGTAACTCAAAGCTAAATCAGTTTACTTTGAACCAGTTTTTATAGCAAGGCATAAGGTAAGGATGAAAAATGGTCATATAAAAAGTTATGACACAGCTTTATAACACACAGTTATGACACAATCTTTCATATACCACACTTTATAAATGGGATATTTAGTGTCGTATGCATTGTGTTGCACATACTATCATCACTATTATGCTATTTTTAACACTCCTGATTCATTTTGTAAGTTGTTGCCTACGCATGGCAGCAGAACTCTAAGGGTCATTTTCCCCAGACAGGGATTAAGTCTAGTCCAACACTGCAAACTAATTTCAACAGAGCATCACTATTTACACTGTGACTTAGTCAAAGCCCAAGATTAATCCAGGTCCAGGAAACCCATTAAGCAAAGGCAGGCAGTGTAACAGAGATGAGCAGCCCTGCCAACTGAACCCCTAACCTGAGACCACAAACCTCTCCTATTATTAATGTATGTCATGTTTGAACAGTGTAAAGTATTTGAGCTTTGGAGGTACGGAAAAGAAAATGGTACTTGTGGAATTCATTTGTTACCCGCAGTGCTGCACATTTTCACGACGTCAACACCTACATGCATGCAAAGAAAGCATATGTCAAAGCAAGTCAGCCCAAAAAAACCTGTCTTGTTTTGGCAGCGCCGCGCAAACGACAAACTCCATCATCTTCACATCATTTAGTCTCACATTACTAGTACACACTCTGAATGTGGAAACAGAAGCTTGGAGCACTTTGATGACAGCTGTCAGACAAAATAGTTCTCCAAAACTGCAGGTGCTTGCAGAATACCCGCAATTTCCCGGTGACATTTATCATGGGACAACTCCTCAGCGAGTAGACGGAACACGTGGCCCAGGACGCCGGCGTCCGAGTGCTGACCGGGCGCTCGATCAGATCTTTCTGTCAGCGAGATTTATTATTACTGGCCCTTTTTATAAGTTCTGAAAGAGTGAAAACTCATTTCCGGACGCTTTTTAAGGCATTCCACGAGCCTTGACAGGTGTGAAATGAGGCACCCCTGATATTCCCCAAGTCTCAGGCTAAAGTTTCTGCAAATTGAAAAAATCTCACCGATACAGACGCCGATCTAGGCATATATTAATGGATCAGTATCGGCTAGATTAAAGAGGAATTCCAGAATTTTTTAAAATATTTTTAGCCCTTGAGAAGTAAAGACAGTCATTCAGAGTGATCTGACCTGAAATGGTTCATTGTAGAGAAACACACAGACTCCGATTTCTTTACAGTGGTGGTGGTGGGAACTAGGGGTCACCATGTTTACAACACAAATATAGCCATTTTATTTGCTACCCCAAACCATCAGTGAGCTCACATGTGTCTTCTACGTTTTTAAATGTAATGATGGTAACATAGTTCTCTTTAGGGGACTACTTTGCCTTATAATGCCTTGTGTATATCCCTCTGCCACAGATGGATTAAAATAATGGATTACTTCATCATGACCAACACTTTACTGATGTCTTAAGTAAAGACATTAACTTTAGGAGTGACAGACCCTAACATTACACAAAGTTAGTGAATGGAACATATTTATTCATAGTTTTTATATCAGTATATGGGGATATATTTTGAGGATATCTGAACATTATGGTGGGGGCGGGGGGCAAAATTTAGCCAGTCACTGCTAAAGGGACAATCCAAGCAACTGCTGTAAGCATGCTTATCTGCTCTCTCCACAGGGCAGTAGCCTCTATAGAGGTTTTCCTGTTAAAAGACTAAGAAAGCCCCTTTCTGATGTATCTTAAAAGTGAGAATAACTTTTGAAAAACTGCTTTGGGGTGAAGGCTGGTTTCAAGTTTTTCTTGTAGCTGGCTATCTAGATACATCATCTCAGTTTGGCTCACTTTCTCTAGTCTCAGTCACAGGCACTCTGCCCACACAGACATAGACAGAGTCTGATATCTTCAGTGCGTAAACCCGGTCACACTGTCTGGATTGCGCCAAATGTTTTCTGATAGGCTATCCACACTTTCACATATAGCACATTTCCTTGAATTGCTTTGCACTGGCTCAAAACTTGACTCAAAGTTTTGTTGTTCCAACTAAGTCCAGCCAATGAGCAGTAGTCTCAGTCACACACTCTGTACACTCTACCCATCCTATACTTCTGTGTTTATGTCATGACCCGTTTTCAAGATTGCCTCCTTATATACGTTGTGCCAAATAGCAGCTTGTAATTGGTCATTTTACGTGTCAGTCAAATTTGCTTTTAGTGTAGCAGTAGGTGGTTCTTTGCCATTTCAAATGGCAAAAGGTTATAGACTCTCCCTAGAGTCTCGCAATACGAGATTACTAATGAGAGAATCATCTGGGAACTCAAACGGTGCACACAATTCTGGGAGCACATGGAGCAGAGCCATTTTTCGAATGAGCTTTGGATGTCGAAAGCAACCTTGGAAAAGCTATACACCATGATCAGACCATCTGCAGTCGTTTTCAGTCACCGGCCACTGGCACAACAATCGAATGCCAGCTGTCATTGTCAGGAAAGATGTAAGGCTAGGGATATATTTGTATATCAGTGTTACTTGTAAAGCAATTCTGATCTCTTGCCAGCTGTTCTGACAAGCGTACTTGTCACTGTACAGTGGCAACGCCACATCATACAGATCCTTATCCACTCACACCAGCACAACATACACCAACACCACGTCAGTATCACTGCAGTGCTGAGAATGATCCACCACCCATACAAGACATGTTCTGTGGTGGTCCTGTGGGGGTCCTGACCACTGAAGAACAGGGTGATAAAGTATACAGAGAAACAGACGGACTACAGTCTGTACCTGTAGAACTACAGAGTGCTCCTATATGGTCAGTGGAGCTGATAAAATGGACAATGAGTGCAGATACAAGGAGGTGGTTTTAACGTTTTGGCTGATGAGTGTATTTACTATGTGACTACGCCTGCTGTGGGAAAATACCTTAGGGAAAATATTAGTTACCACAACGTAATTAATGTAAATATGTAATTACTGATTCATTGTGTAACTGTTTAAACTTACATAATAATTAGTTTTTTTCTGTTCACTGATGGTGTGATGACAGCTCTCATTGTCACTACCCTACTTAAAACTGCTGCTGAGATAACATGGCAGGCACACTCATGGGAAATGTCGACCTTTATTCGGTGCTCAGGTCGGTTAAGGATTGTAAATTGTGGGTTGGACTCAGGAACAGAAAGCTCTTGGGCTAAATTTCAGGCTTGAATAGCTTTAATCTTTACTCACCAATGCAGGTAGGAGGGCTGGGCTGCCAGTAGTATCGGTTTTCCACCTGGATGCAGGTGATACGCGGCTCCCCCTGTAATTCGTAGCCGGGGTCGCACACAAAGGTCACCGAGTCTCCTGGTTCTTTCCCCTCACCACTCCGCGTGCCGTTCATGGGCGTGCCTGGGTCCCTACAGGCCGTAGCCACAGAGCCTGTGAAAACAACAACAGCAGCCGCCGGCTGAGTGGGTTTGATGCTTTACTCACCGCCTCAACAGGAGATGACATTACCGCAGGCGGCGAGCCAGAACTGTCCACCCAGCCCTGCAGAGCGCTTCAGCAGGTGCCTTCACACTCCCCCAACCCTTCCACACATACACTCTATCTAAACAGTGGAGAGTTTCCAGTGGCTGGATATTGGCAGCGTTTTCAGCCCATTCGGATTAAGATCGTTTAGCGGAAAATGGATGCCCTGGTAATGCTAGATACGTGCTAGGCCTTTGACTTGGTGTATAGGGCCCAGATTCACAAAAGCCTTTTAAGAAAGATTTTTTTTTACTCTTAGCTTCCTTCCTTAAACTCTGTTCAGGACAAGTGCTGTTCTTGCAAAAAATGCTGTAAAACTATGTAAACACAAATTCCTAGTGACTACTGACAGTCTGTGGTCAGCACAGTCAAGTCTGCAGAAACAGGTAGCTAGCTAATCATATTTATGTTCTCAATTATGCACACTGTAAAGAAATTGTGGAAAATGACAGTAAAGTATAATGTACAAAAGCATTACTACTTTACATTTCTACACGTCTTTCTACATTAACTCATACAGGCAAACATGACAAATCCATCTAATTTGCTTCTGGTAGTAAATGCACACTGTTACATAATTAAAAGAACAATCACACTATTTTCACAACAGTGTGGCTTTTTGTTATCAATCACATCATGAACTAAACATCACTTTACATCATACTTGTCATTAATACCATAAAGACATCAGTAACCAGACATGTTTTTTCTTCTTACAGGAGTGTTACCTAGTTAACTGAAACACAAAACCTATGATGCGCATTCAAATGAACTTACAAACAACACATTGTAAGATAAAACAAACGGAATGAAATTAACTGTAAATTAAAATAAATAAACCAATAACCCCCTACTACACTTCAACCTACTGACCATAACCCAAATGAAGGTAACCCTAGGGAAGAGAACTCTGGTAACCTGGTTCCTACCCTAATGAACATAATCATTCTGAATGTAAGCCAAGTGGTTCTTGCATTAACCTGTTCTAACCCTACCCCTGATGAAGGTAACCTATTAAGCAAAGTTCTACTGACTATAACCCTGGTGCCGCAAAATCCAATGACCTCCTATTTGCTCTATCCCTACTGACCACATCCCTAACAATAATGAACGTATGCCCAGTGACATAAACCTTACTGACTAGAACCCTACTGATGCAAATCCTACTGACCCTAGCCCTACCAACCACAACCCTACTGACAGTAATCCAACTGAAGGTAGCCCTAATGATGAAAACTCTATTGACCATTACCCAGAGATTAAAGCCCTACTGACAGTAACCCCACTTACCACAATGCTAGTGCCCATAATCAATCTGACTGTAACTTCAGAGTCTGACTCTACTCCCAAACGTAACCCTAACCGTAACCCCGGTGACCATAACTCTACTGACTGTAGCCCTAGTGTCATTAAACGGCACTGACCATAACCCTATTGACCTATGTCCTGCTCATTGCAACCCAAGTGATGCAAACTTGACTAATTGTAAACCCATTAACTATAATTTCAATGACAGAAATCCTGTTGACCATTAGGGTTAGGTCTTTCCAAAGATTTCCCAATATTCCCAAAATGCTTTGCAAATAATGAATAATTACAAATTAAAAAGATTTACTTACTCAATACTAACAATTTAACATTTTGCTTGACCTATATCTCCAAGAATGTACCACTTTCTCGACAATTTACAGAATACAGTAAACTAGTTCAGAATCTGGAACGAACTAAAATGAAACCGCTACATCAGCAGTGAGAAGCCAGGCATAGTGACAGTCACAGCATACTTGCAGGAATGCAGGTATATTCTGAATACATGAAGTAACTTACTTGAGAAGTCGATAGCAAAGCCAGACTTGCTGATGTAAAAATCTGTCTCGAACTGGATGGTCACTACGTTGAGTGTGCTGTGTATCCCATCAGGCAACAGCGAGCCACTCACTTCCTTCAGAGCCATTTCGTTCTCAGGACGGCCATCCCACACCTTCAGGATGTCATGAGATGCCTCTGTGTCAAAGGCTAGAAACTGCAGACTGTAAACAAAGGAAAATAAGAGAATGAGCTTGTTCATTTCAAGGATCCAACTTAGATCTGCATTTTTTACTATCAACATGCACACCCGTCGGCCACTTCATTCTGTAGACCTCCTTTCTCCAATAAAAAGAACAGAGTAAAGTGGGATTAACAAAGTATACAGAGAAAAAGATGGACTACAGTCCGTAACTGTAGAACTACAAAGTGCTCCTTTATGGTAAGTGGAGCTGATAAAATTGACAGTGTGTGTAGATACAAAGAGGGGTACCCCATGAAATGGCTGGTGGGTGTGATATTTGGTGGTTTCCCTTCTTCAACAGGCAAGCAAATATCTGAGCTCTTCAACGTTGGTAAGCACGTGAAGTAATGGACAAGAATGATACAAAAATCAAACCCACGCTAAACTTAAGTATGCTCAGTGGAGCTGGTTAATTGATCTATTGCTCCTGGCCTCGACACCAGTCAAAGCAAATGAAATCCTGTTCAGTGTCTGGGTCTTGGCACGTTTGCTCTAGGTCTTGGTCTTAGACAACACAGTGGTCTCCATGGTCCTCATGCATTAAATACATAAAAAAAAAAATCACCACTAAAAAGGGCCATGCTTACGTATCCTGAAAACACTAAGCTATCAATGGGATTTTCCGTATTAAATACTGCATTTAGAATTTAATTGTGAATTAAACTGACATAAGACAGCAAATTACTGTGAAACAAGTGAGACTGAACCTCTTTCCGTTTTGGAGAATCCTCAGTTGAAATATGTATGTTTCTTTCAGTAACATTGAGGGAATCCATTTCAATGCAAATGTATGTGATTTACAAAACCAGCATCTTCAGAAGTGAGCAAGTAAATAAATATGTATGAAAGTGCTTTTATTAAATTCAACTGCTATTTATTCTGTTTAAATGGCATTTTTATACTTGATATTATATTTGATTATATATATATATATACTG
>CM067497.1:21253634-21298442 GCA_034552555.1 Semaprochilodus insignis
TATATATATATATATATTATTAAAAAAATGGTGCCACATAAGAAATAAAAGTGATTAATGAGACTAATTAACTATACTTCACAATGAATGATTTCAATTATTTGAGAGCCCTAAAGACTGCAGTAATTAAAATACAGCTGGTTACTGTCATCAGTACATTACACAAATGCAATTAATCACAATTAACTACACAAAATAATACAATTAGTTACAGTAATTTGTAATACCAGTAATTTGTGCAGTTAAACAATCAATCACATGTATCTTATTTACTATTGAGAGCTGTTTTTATTAATGCGATCTTTATTTTTAGAGCTGACTGATGTAATCAGCCATTTTTTATTCTGCAGTCTTAATTACAAGACTATCTATTTCAACCATTTAACAAAAAATACAGATCGCAACTTTTTTACGGTTACGGTAAATAAGACAAATTTCATTAATTGCAATTAAAGACAAGTCATTGAGAAAAATTAAGATACATTATTTCATTGCAGTATTTCAAAAACAGTTGATTTCTGTCAACAGCAAATAACATAAATGCAATTAATCATGAATAACTACACAAAATACTGCGATTAGTCTTGATCATTTGACAGCCTAACCATATCCAGATTGCAGAAACAGGAGCTGATTATAGTCAACAGCAGCATACAGTGGGCCAGATGACTGTAAAGGTACAGTACATGGTTGTTTTACCAATATTTACATATATAAATATATAAATAGTGATATTTACAATTGTTATTATGGTGCAGTAAATTGCTATAAAAGTACTTTAGCAACAAAGTGTAATTTTACAAATATTTACAGCATAATAAAAAAAGACTTTGCCTCAGTCTTGTAGGGTCTGGGTCTTAATCTCAATCATTGTGGTCTTTATTACAGCTCTGTATCTTGATCACGGAATGTAATTGGCAGACGTCTCTAATCTGAACATTTAATTCCCTGCTCCGCTTCTGGGTCAGCGCAGCACCCATCTGCTGAACTTCAATTAACTCCACTCTCTACCTTGTAATTCCTTGCCGATTCCCTTTTAATCAGCAGCCTAAATACCTATGTTAGCTGTGCCTCAACTTCCCCAGCTTTGATAGCACTTTTTGTGGCTCCGGCTGCCATCAAAGGTGCATAATGAGACTTGGCAGTATGATTTTAGCGGAAGCTGGAGTTGATCCCAACCTTGATCTCTTCTTAATGAACTTGCCGAGTAATATTTTTAACGTGTACGTAATTAATGAGGTACCTGACAGTGTTGCCCGAGTCCACCTCGATGGTCCATGTGCAGCGGAGGTTGTTGTCATATGGGAAGGGATATCCAGGAGATAATATCCGCCCAGACGCTTCACCTTTGAAACTTCCACCACACTCCGCTACAATAGATCAAGATAAATGGGTTATCATGCTTCGAGCCAGCACTCATAACAGTGATCTACACTGCCCCTTTACAACATACCAGTGATCCACATGGTCCTGTCGCCTGTTATGACAAATGTATGGGGCAATTTTACACGAATTATTCATGGCTTATTGAAACAAACAGTGTGGAAAGTGCAGATTATAAACTTTCAGTTCATACCATATTTGCATTAGTAAAGTTTTGATTTGATAAAAAGCAATCACTCTGTGTACGGTCTTGCTTTACATTTTTTGACATTATTATTGACATCAAAGTTGACAAAAATATACAACTAATGAATGCTGTAACTTTTTTAAATCCATCTAAATCATTGCATTTATATATATATATATATATATATAAATATATATATAAGTGTGTATGTGTGTGTGTATGTAGCAAATCATCAATAACAGTTGATGTCCAAGATTGAAAGCTTCTTCCCGTGTAGCTAATTGTCACTTAAGTAATCATATAACATACAATACTGTGCAAAGTCAGAGGTCACCCTTTACTTCATTTCCAGGCTTTAAACACAAGTTATTCATTTTTCAGGAGATTAGAGACAAGATAATCCATCTTCATACGCAACAAGAAAAAATGGAAAACAGAGTTTCATACACTAGAATACAAGAAGAGTTTCATACACTAGAGAACGGGAAATGATTAGCAGCTACAGACAAAATGTAAAAATGCAAGATCTGGCAGAGCACAAAAACTGCCCACATCAGCTAACCAGCACTTAAAGCGTTCACCACTGAATGAATAACTGAGAATAAATGGAACGTGAAAGACTATGTAATATTTCTGGGTTTTTTTTTTATGATGGTGGCTATTTTGAATTAGCAGCATACATTTTTGTCATGCCTTGTTCCAGGGCTACAATACTAGTTCAACGCTGGCCAATCATCAATCACGTCCTTGCACAAGTTTACAGGTGGTCAGGGAGGAGGGTCAAATAATTGCCTATTATGGCTACAGAAATGGTGGTTTTATGTCCCCGAAAAGAAAAAGAACAGAAATATGACTGTGGAGCCGTTTCTGGGTGTCAGGAAGAACATATAGTTTCACTTTCACAGAAGCAGTTTAAATTGTGGTTCTAGTAGGCTACTATTATTAGAACTTAGGCTTTAGCATCATGCTATTGTGTTTGTAGCACTGCTTCGTGTTGTGGGGTTGTTCAATTCTGAGCAGATGGCATTGTGATAATTGTGATCTGTGGCTTGTTGTTCCACCTGACAACAGCAAAAGCAGCAGCAAAAAGCCCTATTTCTCTACACCATGTTTACATATGTGCATTCTATCTTGCGTTTGGTCAACATCAAGGAACACGTAGAGTTGACAAATACTTTGAAACATTCAGACATGCTAGACTTTTTGTAGATGTGTTGTGTTTATTTACTTTTTGGTGTAATTGTCAAATGTACGTTTCTTGCTTTTTGCTGAGGCTGTAAAATGAATACCATATACCTGGTTTGACCCATATTTCTGTAATGAGTGTAGAAGAACAGGGTAATAAAGTATACAGAGAAACAGTTGGACTATAGTCTGTATTTGCAAAACTACAATGCTTTTAGGGGTAAACAAAATGGACACTGAGGCCCAATCCCATTTCACCCCTAACACTTAGCCCTACCCCTCTGTTTTGCGCGTTCACATTTAGGGGTAGGGTTGTCCCAACTGATAGAGGGGTAGGGCAGAAGTTTTAGTACTACATGGCCCTTCAAACAGAGATTTTTCAGAGGCACACTCCAAATGGAGGGTTATGAGAAAATTCCCAGAATTCCCTGCGATTCATCGGCAAGATGGCTGAACAAGCGACCAAAGAGACCCTTACATTTAAGTATTTTCTCTGTTAAAAAGCCACTGTATTGTAAGATAACCAAAGCGTTTTATGGTCATTTTCTTCATAACGCGTAAAAATCAGTAGCAATAGTAGACACTCCGACATCTAGAACTAGCATTGAGCATGCTTACTGGCTCAAAGATTCTAAGACTGACTAGTTAGGCACTGAACATATAGAATAATAAGGAATTTTCCAATAATCAGTAACATTAAAGATAATTGGTCCATAAAAGTACTACATTTATACAACACACTGCAATATATTCCACCGCTCTACATTCACTGCTCTGCATTGCTATGGCCCTACTGAACCACACTGGGTTTAAATGTGATTCAGTGAAAACATTACCTATTTTAACAAAAACCTGCTTTACAAATTCATAACTGTGCCATTAATAATAAATTCACAGGTTTTATTGTAATCTTTTGACAGGAGGTTTAACATCACAGCAGCCTCCCCCACAGTCCTGCTAACATGGGAGAACGCCAAAGCCAGTTATGCATGCACACAGTGTCGCCTTTAAGTGCACTTCTTCGCTCCTACCGTTAATTAATGTTAAAAATCTGTCCACATTATATATGAGCTGGAGCCCACTCTGGAGGCAGGAGAGCGTTGCATACATCACTGCAAAAAGCAGAGCCATTATCACATTCATCCTAGCGCCTGTCATAAACTCCAAACCCACATACAGAACATCATAGCTTACAGGAGCAGACTCCTAATTACATTACATGCAAGCAGCAGCTCCTTTTCAGATAACAGCAAAAAACAAAAATACACCCAAGTGGTAATGGCTGCCTTGCTTTAACCCTTATAAGTCACTTAAGGAGTTACAATACAATATTGTTGGGTCGCTGTATATTTGATTCAGATTATGAAATTATGTAAACGTAATTACACTCATAATTATAAACTTAGATAATGAATTACTTTAAAGTTTTATTTACTGGTTTGATGTAGTTCTTAAAATTCTTTTTGGTTTGTTTTGATAATCAATGAACATGCCAACGAATTCAAATTTGCATGGCAACTTCAATTCAAAATTGTTAGTTTGCTCTGCATATTTCTCAAACCTTGGACAATATGGAGCAGCTTAGCTCAGCATTTAGCACTGAAGTGACTGAAGAGAGGAGCAGCTCCACCTTTACTAGCATCACAACCCCAACAGCAGCCATGCTGTGTGATTATATCAGTGTTTGCTTGTTGAAGCAGATCATCTTTAACTGATAGCTTCATAGAAAGGAACAACTTTAATTTACTTTGTGTTGATGTCCAGATGGAAAGCAAGTAGCTAGTATAGGGAACATTAGCTACTAGCACCCTCCAAGTAACTACCATAACTAACTAAATAGCATGGAGAACCGAGCTTCTTTACAAAGAGGCTCATTTTATTTTCCTGTCTGTCTATTTCCACATATTAAGTCACATACCTTCTATGCAGAACATCAGAGAACAATTTAAAATACTGAATAAATGCATTATATGTCACCTTTAGTTTCAAATAACATGTACTATATTGGGACATCTACACATTACACCTACAGCATGTATTACATTCCCATTCAAAATCCATACAGGCATTAATATGAAGTTGGTCCACCCCTTTTCAGCTGTAATAGCTTCCACCTATATGGGAAGGCTTTCAATAGGGTTTTGAGGTGTGTCTGTGGTTTTTTTTGCTCATTCATCCAAAAGAGTATTTGTGGGGTTAGGACGAAAGGGACTGGCTAGCAATCTCCGCTGTACTCCATTCCAAAGGTGTTCGATGGGGTTGAGGTCAGTGCTCTGTGTTCTTCCACATGTGATCAGTCACTTCACAAAACAGGCTTCCATCACTCTAGAGTCCAGTGGGGACGCTTTATACACTACTCCAACCGACGCTTGGCATTGTGCTTGGTGATGTAAGGCTTGCATGCAGCTGCTCAGCCTTAAAAAACCCATGCCATGAAGCTCCCGGAGCGCAGTGTTTGTGCTGATGTTAATGTCAGAGGAGGTTTGCCGTTACTGAATCAGCGGAGTGTTGGGAACATTTACGCACTATGCTCCTCAGTACTTGGCGACCCGCTCTGTAACTACATGTGGTCTGACACTTCATGGCTGAGTTCCTGTGTTTCCTAAACACTTCTGCTTTTCAATAATACTAGTCACAATTGATTGTGGAATTATCTAGAAGAGCGTCTTGCATGCTCAATTTCAGTTCTTTAGAGCAACCCTTTTTTTTTTTTTTTTTTTTTTTTTTTTTGACAAATGTTTGTCAATGCAGACTGCATGGTCAGGTGTTTGATTGTCACCTCTGCCAATAGGATTGAATAAAACACCTTAAATTAACGTTTAAGAGGTGTGTCCCAATACTTTTGCCCATATAGAGTAAATCTTGAGACTTTATTGATATTTACATAGCTTTATGTCAGTCAAGAACGGCTTATTTAGGCATTGTGTTACCCTGTTTTCTTCCGCAAAACAAGCCTATATACACAATGATAACTTTGTCAATTTAAAATTAGAACAAATATGAAACAAAACACTCTACAGACATTACAAAAATAAAAAACAAATTAAAATGCATTGACAAGGCTTTAAATATTTATACAAATGTAATACACAATATAATCATGTTAACCATATGTTGTTAGGGTCTCAACTTGCATTATGTATTACAACATAAGATTTATTTTTTCGAATATGGGGTTTGTATAAGGAAACATGCTCAAACAGGTAATCTAATTAGTGAGCTGCAGCTGCTGGAGCAAAGTTAAACCGTGAAGCTAAAGCTAGCCAGCTTATTATTTGAATATTTCCAATCCACCTTAAACTGAGCAGCAGTTTCATGCTTCATTTAATGTGAAACAGCACATTTTAATAAGAAGCGAATAGGAAGCCAACTTCAGCACACGAGTCAGATTGTGCAGACTCTAAAAATGTTTTAACGTTAGCCCCCAAGCTGCAAGTTGTATAGCACAGATTTATCAAAACAACAAGCTGCCTTTTTCAATAATTCCACTCACACTCAACCGTGGAATATCTAGGTGGAAACACTCTCAGTTTAAAACATCACACAACATCAGAGCACCCGTCAGGTTTCTCCCCAAGAACCAATCTGATATCACACTGAGCACAAAGCTACTGAGGAGTGAAGGCAGTGGGGAGGTAGAAGTACATAAATTCTGTGACTTGCTACAATACATTACAACACAGTACCGCCTATTATTCCATCCCAAATAGGGATAATTCATAAAGTAAAGTAAATTAAGGCTGGCTCAGCATGTAGGCTTATGATTCCTGGCTTGAGTCTAATGTGTCATGAACACTACTTATAAAGCATTAGGTTAACAGTTCATAATGCATAATAAACACAGCTATGTAGCCACATTTATAATGCCTAATACATGCACTATACTGTGCTTTTATAGATGCTTATAATCATGGCATTCATACAATCTTACCAAAATATATTCCCTTCATATGAATTCTGTATTCACAATGCTTTATAATGCATTTATATGCGGTTATATGGCATACTTAATGCCTTATAATTCCGGTCGTAAAGAGTTATTATTTCATGCATAATTTATGAAGAGAGTACGCTTATAAGGTTATAATATAAAGTAACAAGGTTCTTGTGTATTTTCTGTATAGCATCCAGACTCAACAGGTATCACCACTCTGTGACATTAATTTGAGCCGTTTGAGTAGAACTTCTGTATGTACAGTAATATAAATTTTATGGAAGAGAAATTTGATAGATTGGTAGAAATTGCATTGTTATTCATTTTACTGAACTAACTAAAAAAAGATATTACCATGTGTTATAAAATCCGACTTTATGAAGTCATATACATTTACTTGAAAATGAATGTACATGAAATGTTATGCATGTAATCATAACTACTGGGGAGCAATTTTACAAGTATATGCCCTGTATTATAAGGCATTACATATGCCTGTACAAATACAGGATTCATTGGAAGTGTTACCATATACTCTTCTAAACTCAAATGTGGCTTTAAAGTTTAGAGCCTGCCCTCCCAGTAGGACTGCCCTGCTTGTTTCAATGAGCTACAAGGGAGAAATAATTCATGTTGAATTACTCCATGATTTTGTTATTACCAGAGATAAGTGCAGTTTCTACAGCTAATGAAAGCAGACATGACCCTAACACTTCCAAATACATATTTAATGTTAGTGCTCTGTGACTGTTGCTCCATGCGCTGTAATGCTAACCTGGAGGATACAAAGACTTTAGGGGCGGAAATGATTTATGACAATACCTAAGTGCTGGAGGAAGAATGCATCTTCACTGTGTGAATCTGCAGAATGGAGAAGTGTGATACAGGTAGAAGTTAGCAGGGATGCGCTATGATAGTAGTATCAGCAGATATTTGCTTTAAAATATATCAGGATTTGATTTCAGTATTTCAAACTGATATTTGGTGACATGTTTATTCACCACCAGAGGAGCGGAATGTTTAACCAAAGCTGGGCAATTATACCCAAAAAGACATTTTTTGCCACATACAAAGACCTAAAAGCAAGCTTCAGTCTCCATGTTTTTTGTAAATATTTTTACAGATACACTGTATATAGATATGAGTTCACCGGATAAAAAAAATAGCCCATGAATAAATAGCGTGTAATACGTCCACTAGAACCAATAACAGCTGTGATTGGATTTGGCATGGACTGGACAAGTTTCTGGATGTAGGCCACTCCAATGTTCAGACACTCTCATACCAAAGAATTGTGCAGTTGTGCAGATTTGGTGGATGCCTTCCCTGGCACAATTCTGAGGAGAATTTCCTGTAGACTGGGATTTTAGCCACTGCTGGTAGACCCGTATGACCGTACACTTCCATACACCTGCAGATTCAGCTACTTCCTTCACACAACGTCCTCCATATCACTATCATTCCTTTAAGCCAATCATTAACATCTGCTTTGGAGCCATTTTCCACACATGAAACGAGACATTCACTGCAGTACCTCTTCTAAATCTATGAATCCCGTCACTCACACCCCGCAGGTATTTATAGCCCCATCATCTTCGCCATGTGCAGGAGCTACTACTACAAGTTACTACCGCCTTAAACACGCAAGATGACTAATATCTTGTCTGGGGAGCTTATTATATATTTATATATCTTTATATGAGTAAATATGTGCATGAGAAATATCAGATATTGGCATCAGTCCATTCTACCCTGCTTCCATCTCAGTTCTGTCGAAATTACCTCCTGAAAAATGAATAACTTACTGTGCTATGACTGGACAGAGGAATGTCTGTAATTACGTCTCAGCTGCTTCAGAGTCAATGCTTTAAAAGAAGAGGCCTGCATGAAAAATGGTAAGAAGTGACCTGAGCCCACATCTGGAAAAGACATTTGCTTCCCTTCATGACAACGATCATTTTTCTGAATCTGGCAAGATGGATCATTATGGTATTTGAGGTCAAGAGCAACAGGCAGCCTTCAGATAACTGTACTGACTGAGTGACCTGTCAGCGACTACAGTAGAGTTCAGGTGAGGAATTCCACATTCCCAAGCATTCTAATGGACTACAATACAAAAACTAGGAACCAGCATGCAATATCAGCTGGAATCAGCTTTTCTAGTAATATAAAAATATTATGAATGAAATAAAACGCATTTTAATTTAATTATATAACTATAAATCATAAATATAACAAAAATATTTATAATAAAATAACTATAATAAGCAAATGTATCCAAAAAGACTTTGGTACTTAGTTTATATAATGAAGGTATGAAACTGCACATAATTATTGCATTAAAAATATCAAATACAAATATGATCACAAACTGTACTACAGTGAACGGTACTGGCTTACGATTCAATGGGCTCCGCCGTCTGAATGGATGGAAAGAGGCGTGTAAAATGTTGCGTTTAGCTGCTTGCTTTGAATGAAATATTTAGCTCAAGAGTCGACCCGAAAGCGCACCATTTTGATGCTAAAAATTCCCAAGGCTCCCTTATCTGTGCAAGTAGGCCTCCAGGCAGGCTTCCAGGCACCGCTGTGAATTTTTCTTTAGGACTCATCGAGCATCTGCCCACCCGAACACACTGCAGTGTTATTTACGCCTCTATTGTCTGGAAATTTGGGTTTGACTCAGGCAGTGAAAAGCCCTGGCCTCCGCCTCTGAGCTTGCCACTGCCGGAGGGGCACGAGATTGAAGCAGAGTCCCAATGGCTACAGCAGTCAAAAGTTCAACATGAGTGTTTAGGTTAGGTACAGATTTCAGTTAGCATGGTCCTATCTGTTGTGAGATAAACCAAGATGAGGGCCGGGAGAGGGTGGTTTTATGTTTTTGAGTCGTGGTTCCAAGTTGGGGGCAATTCACACCTAAAACTAGGTGAAAATCTGCAGTTACAGTTACCACATGTTCATGTACAATGTATGGCAAAGATGACGTGGACAACCCGTTCTAACAACTGAGTTCAGGTGTTTTAGTCACAGTCACTCATGTTAACAGGTGAATAAAATCAAGCACAACGCAATCTCCACAGTCAAACACAGTAGAATGAGTCATACTGAAGCGCTTGGTGACTTTTAAACGTGGCACTGATAAAGGATGTCACTTTTGCTACAAGTCAGTCTGTGAAATTTTTGCCCTGCAAGATGTACACCAGTCAACTGTCAGTGTTGTTGTTGTGAAATGCATGCATCTAGGAGCAACAACAGCTCAGCCATGAAGCGGAAACCACACAAACACACAAAGAGAGCAAAGCAAGTGCTCAAGGACATAGCATATAAAGATTTTCTGTCCTCTGTTGCATCACTCATTACAAAATTCCATTACTACATCTGGAAGCAACATCAGCACACCAAACTGGTAGCTTCATAAAATGGGGTTTTATAGCCAAACAGCTGAACACAAGCCTAAGACACAAGCTTAAGATGCCATTGCCACTGGACTCTGGATCAGTGGAAAGGCGTTCTCTGGGGTGGTCTGGCAGTCTGATGGACGAATCTGGGTTTGGTGGATAAGTCCAGGAGAACGCTACCTACTGGAATGCATAGTGCCAACACTAAAGTTTGGGGGAAGAGGGATAATGGGATCTGGAGCTGTTTTTCAGGGTTCTGCCAAAATCCGTCAGAAAGCTAAAAAGTAGAGGCAATAACAGGGGGGGGCACCTCTATGTAGTGTATACTGGCCACTGTATTGTCTATAAAGTGTATTGTTTATTGTAATGGCTTATAATCCAACATAATTTTTTCCTATTAAAAATTCAGTTTCTTGAAGGACAGCAGCAGTTTTTGTTCTTCTGTTTCTGACAAGTTACAATAAATATTTAAGAAAATCGTTTGATGAATATAAATGTGACATGAACCAAAAGGGATTAGTATAAATAATGCAATACATCAATTACATTAATTATAGTTTAATGACGAAGAAATGCAAACAATTCAATAGATAAAGGCAGGGCCAGTGTGTAATTCCTGGAATCTGTTTAAATTACAATTAAACAGTTCAGTTTATAACTGTGGGTCACAATTCTTTCACTGATAAAACATAGTAGGTAATCAGACTCATGGCATGTGAAATTTGTGTAATGTGTAAAAACAGACATGTTCATAAATTCTTTGACTCTTTAATTCTTATGCTAACACAACCACGAGCAGCAATGTCTACAAAGCCAGAGAAGGCCATAAACAGTCTCCACTGTCTAAAATGTCATTATGAAATGCCAGTTTCTGTGGAAGGAACTGTGGAAGTCAAGGTAAGATCAGGATGAAAACTCTTGAGATAAAACTGAATGAATTCTTGGGTTCTGGCCAGAAAGGCAAAGCAAAGTCCACACACAACAGCAAAAGACCTGCATCTACTGTGCAGCACTGCTTGCACAAACATGATCTGCATGGTTGAGTCCTCAAAAGGAAACTGGCGACCTCAAATGTCAACATCTGAAGTATGCAGAAGCAGATAATCTAGAGAATCTAGATAACCCAGAGGCATTTAAGCCTGTTGACTAATTTAAAGTATAAATTGAACCCTTTGGTCATAGCCATTTGAAGTAAAAAAAAGGAAAAATGGAGCAGCATTTGATGAAAAACACACCTTCACACTTGTTAAGTATGTAGGTGGATCTGTTATGGGGTTGTGCTTCAGCCACTGAAAACATGTTGATAGATCTTAAACATGCTGTGCACGCAAAACACCCTAAGAATACTGAAGAATTAGAAGCATTTTGCAAGGAAGGCTGGGTCCAGTTTCCTAAAACAAGAACAGAAAGATTCTTAGCTGCCTACAAAAAAAAGCCTCTTCATCTGCACCCGTATGGTCAGAACAGAATGAAAGCATTTCTGAAGCTTTTTTAGTCTCCTGTCTGATAAGCCTCTGTTTTAACCCATGTTTCAGTCCGCACCGGATATGCTGTACGCACATCTTGAAGATGCTCTACTGCGTTGGGGACACCTGTCAAGGCAACAGTGAGAGATTCTATAGTAATGCACAACAAAGACTTATTCTCATTCTTATTCTTCCAGCACTTAAGGATTGTCATAAACCATTTTCCCTTTTAAAGTGTTTATCCTCCAGGTTAGCATAACGGCGCATAGAGCAACAGTCACACAGCACTAACATTAAATATGTATTTGGACGTGTTAGGGTTGCGTCTGCTCTCATTAACTGTAGGAACTGCAGTTGTTGCTGGTGATAATAAAGCATGGTGTTATTCAGCATGAATTATTTCTCACTCGGCGCTCACGGACACAAGCAGAGACATTCTGTTGGATTTGGTAGAGGGCCAATATCGTTGGGATGATTTTAGTCAAAAACTGCAATAACATTACAGACCTGCCAACATAGAGAAAATATTTTGCACAATAGTAGCACAATAGTCTAACGCTGCTGTGATCACATGTTCGGATTGATTCTGTACCGCATAGCATTATGCAAGCAACAACAGGCTATTTTTTAATCCCAAAAAACATTACCATCCGGTTGGTTCCAATGCTGCAGTCAACAGCAAAGGTTGTTAAAACTGCGTTCTTGACGGAGCGTTCCATTTACCGCTACAGTCTGTAAAACACTGGCAGGTCCAGTGGTGGAATTTCTATTACAGCTCCTTTGAAAACAATGGAATATCCGGTTTTCTGTCATCCGTCTGCTTTCACATGTGCTCGCACCGCTTAGCTGCAATAATAACTGTGTATACAGCTCTATGAAAAGTCATGTTTAAAAAAACAAACAAACAAACAAAAAAGTCAAATCTGCGACGCACTGGCAACATAACATTACCTCACCAACTTAAACGCTGGTGAACAAACATGCTCGCTTGCTGTTTATGTCCCATTAAGCCAACATTATTAACATTAAATGTTTTCCCAAGCTCGGCTGGTCTGTGTTAACACATAACCCAATTTCAGCATTTCACATCCAACCCAGCCTGTTTACCATCATCCTCCTTTGTGGAACCAGACAGATGGTGTGAGGAGGGGGAACAAGTCTCTTGAAATGATTAATTACACATTTGTCATCGCAGCTTGATATTTGGGAAATGAACCCATGGCAATGTTTGGTCAAACTCTTCTTTTTTTTTGTTTTTGGGGCTGCAGGTTAGCAGGTTACCACACACATAATTTGGGTGATAAAAGAATGCGCTGATGTGAAATACACTCCTAAAAAGTTGGATGTACCTCAGAGGAAGCATTTAGAGGAGCATAACTGTTCAGAGAAAACAAGCCCAACCAATAGCTAACAGTCTTTACAAATAAAAAACAGATCAGTCCTAGCAGCTTTTTTAATAGGGCTCAGCTGGAATTATTTATGTTGCTTCTAGATCCAGATTAGAATGCTTTAGTGAGTGATGCAACAGCAGTTCATTTTTATGCACTTTTTTTATGCACTTTAGCACTCTGCTCTGTGTGACTGCGTGGTTTACCACTTCGTAGCTGAGGTGTTGTAGATGCTTCCAATTCACAATAATAGCATTTACAGTTGACAAGGGCCGAATGCCACTGATGCCAAAAGTGACATCCTAATTCATGTCTAAAGTCAGATTGCATGGCTGTGTGTGTGCTTGAGTTCACACTCCTGTTCGCAATGGGTGTGGCTGAAACACCTAACCTCAATAACAACAAGAGTCAACATACTTTTGGCAATACAGTGTACATATAGTGTACAATATAGCCCCGCTAGGTTAAAAAAAAATCAGGATTGAAATTCTAAAATTACTAATTCCAATTTTTTTTATTACAAGAAAAAGAACATAAATAAATAGTTTACAAATTAACAGTGTCAGGTCACATACTGTATATTTAACAGAAATTTACACAAAAACTGTATAATAACCTTATAATAACTTAATGGTTGTTTTGACTGGAAATTAAATAAATCTCTGGTGGTCTCTGACTTTTTTCCACAGTTCTTTATCTTGGAAAAATGCAACCCAGGCTGTTTAAATAAATTTAAATAAATTGGCCAACTGCCAGTTGCTTTCTGCTGCTTTCTAAAATGAACTAGTGCAGTGATATACAGCTAATGATATTATGGATGTGGCAGCTGGTCTCTGCATTATGTCATTATGGCGTACACTGTGACCGAAAAGTGACACTTACATAAATCCTTTTACGCATGCAGGCCACGGCCTAATTGACGAGAAAGTATAGGACGATAGGGACACAGTACTAAGGGCAAATGCTGTCCCTCTCCAATTCAAGAAGGGGTTCATGACAGCACCGGCCCTGCAGATCAATTATTCAGAACAAAAGCACTAGCGCTATTTGTATATGCACGCAAAGAGGAAAGAACAGCCGCTGCATTTTTAACAAAGCCCAATTAAGTGAAATCCGTGTAGGACTAAATCCTGGAGATTAAGGGTCAGCATGCTGATGGGGTGTGTATCTTAATGGCGGCTGACAGTGCGGGGGTGGAGGAGTGATTACCTATGCAGGACGGCAGCTGGTGGTCCCAGGCCCGCCTCTCGCCTGTCATGCACCTCAGCACACTGCTGCCGTGGAGACTGTAGCCAGGGTCACACTGGTATGTGACGGCGCTGCCGGCAAAGTGGCCCTGGTCGCTCACTTTGGAGCCAAACTGCGGCACGCCCGGCTCATCGCAGTGGGAGAGCTCGAAACCTGAGGGAAAAGGATATGGGATGGCAGGGAAGTTAGCATTAGCCACTAGAGACAAGCAACGTCAGAAACCACATACACACGTCTAACACTAACAGTTTGAGGCAAGCATGCAACAATTTAGGCAGTTTGCACTATTATTGGTGTGGCTATAGGTTGTTTCAAATTCCATATGTGGATACAGTACGTGTTGAAATCTTTACACCCAGTTATTGGATTAGCTAGAGGCAGCTATCATGCTATTTGGAAAAGAAATGCAGCAAGTCAGTGGTCAGTTGACTTGGGGTAGGACAAGAACACAGCCAGAGCCAGTCGTCATGTGATTTAAGGATAGTAACATGTCTAGAGCCACTGGTCATGTGACTTGAGATTAGAACACAGCTAGAGTAGTGGCTAGATCCAGTGGTCACGTGACTTGGGGATAAAAACGTGGCCAGAGCCTGAGGTCATGTGACTTGGGGGAAGGAACATGGCTAGAGCCAGCTGTCATGTGGCTTGGGATAGGAACATCGCTAGAGCTGGTAGTCATGTGACTTGGGATAGGAATGTGGCTAGGGCTAGAAGTTATGCGATTTAGGGGTAAGAACATGCCTTGAGCCAGCGGTCTTATTAATAGGGATAGGAATGTGGCTAGGTCCAGTGATCATTTGGCATGGAAAGGTCATCTGACTTGGGGACAGGAACATGACCAGAGTTGGTAGTCATTTGACATGGGGACAGGAATGTGACTACAGTCAGAGGTCATGTTATTTAGTGGAAAGAACATGCCTAGGGCAAGTGGTCATACGACTAGGCTTAGGAACGTGGCCAAAGTCAGTAGTCATTAGACTTGGGAACAGGAACATGGCTAGAGCAAGTGGTAACGTAATTTAGGGGCAATAACAAGCCTGTGGTCATACGATTAGGCATAGGAACATGGCTAGAGTCAGTGATCATGTGATTCTGGATAGGAAAGTGTCCCTCACTGTGTGCAATTTTGTGTCTATGCTGCTCAAATGCACTACTTGAGCAGACTACAAAATACAGCACTGACCAACCCTGAAAGCAACTTTCCAAGCTTTGGTGGAAAAAAATGGATTTAGCTCCAGTTCTTATCTACCCCGCTTCTTGGAGCTAGCTCCTTCAATTAAAAATTATCAGTAGATAAAACCTCCTTTGTCTTTCCATCGCCATAGGTAATTATAGCAAATAGGAGCACAAATAATATCATTCAACCTATTAAAAGTTAATCAGCTCTTAATGAACAAATGATACAGCTAATTAACTCATTAAGAAAGGTATGAGTGAGACAAGCTCCACCAGGTCCTTCAGGAGCCCCAGAGGAAAAGACACGCAGGAAAACACTCTGTAATGGATTTCACTAAGCATCTGCACCATGCCACTTGCTAGTACAACAACAAAGAAGCAGTTCTACAATTCTGGATTTTCCTGTTCGAAAGCATGCGAGAGCAGTATGTGCAGTGCTGTCCCACTGTGACTGCTAATTAAAGCCTTATTGACGCAGGACTTCCTGTCCCACGTAGGCTAGAGCGAATGCAGCCACAGAAAACAGGCCTTCTTCACTTTACAGATGACACAGCTCTTTCTGGCTTGCTGCGGGAACAGCAATTAGAGCGGGGATTTATGCATTTATAAAACATGCTCAGCCATCCGAGAACACTCAGCTATTTACATTCACTTTTCGTCAACATATCTGCCTCACTTTTCAAACACGAGGCATTCTGGATATTACCATTAGTGCCGTCACTGTCGATTATATTAGTAATCAAGTATATTACTGATTATTTAGACTATTAAACAAGCAATCAGACTTTTTAACAAAGGCCAAACAATTAAAAACAGACTTAACTGAGCAAGAACAAGCCTTTTATGTGCGGCCTTTTAAACATCTGAAAAATGTTTTACTGGAATAAATTCTCCAAAGCCTTTAGAAAGATTCCATTAACACAGAACATAAAACTACTGCAGGCCAAAAAATGCATATAAATGGGTGCGCCCATCAAGGCCAATAGGAGAATCAACATCATCATGAATGTCAATGAGTTCATCCGATTACTTTGCAAATTTCCACATAATTAAACGGTTAAAATGTAAATAAAGTCATTCAGAAGGGTGTGATGTGAAATGCTCTGTTCTACACTGTTCAGTAAAATGATTCTATACAGTAAACAACACCAGAGCTGTGGCAATGTTCACATTACAAGCCTTGTGAAAAACCTGTTTTCTGAAATGACCTGCATGCGCACATCCTAATCAATAATGTTACATGAGCAAAACAAATGGACCATGAACAAACAAACAAAGTAACCAGCAGTACAAGGTTTTACTGAAAAGATAATCTGCTCTGAAAAGCTGTCAGCTGTTTAACATCAGAGCAAGATGAAGGTGAAACCGGGTCAGATGCACTGCATTTGCACCACTTACTGCCACTAACACCAGGTTAGCTGCTGCTGCCAGGCTATCGGCTGATTCACACAAGCTACCTGTGTGTGGCACAAGCAACACAGAAGTGTTACTGGCTTTTCATGCACACAGCGATTATGCTGCAGAGCGCAGCAGTGAGAAAGTTATACAGACATCCGTTTTCCAGACGGATAAACAGTCACCCTGCTCAATAAAAATATAAACGATAAAAGAGCATGGTGCATTTGTTCACCCTTGACAGCACTGGCTGAAAATTTCAAGCCTGGTACACCAGCCGGGAAATCTGTCTGCAGCACAAAAAGTATTACTTAGTTTAACAACGTTAATGAATTAAATTAGGCTTTTTTGACTTTTTATTTGGGCTTTCAGTTTGATTTTCATCTTTTCAGTGTGTTTTGCTGCATAATGCATGCGCCACCTGGAAAAAGAAAATCAGCTCCTGCTTTATTTTCTAAATACCACGCAGCTTCAGTGTGGTGTCTGGGATGCTCTGCTGCTAGATGCATGCATTCAGTCTGCAAACATGAGCTGAAATAAAAGCCAAGACTTTGTGTCACAAAGGTAGCATGCATTAGGCCAACACTAAATAATGATTTAAAAAAAAAAACAAAACAAAAAAACCCAATACACATGGAATCCGATCAGAGCATTCTCATTAAGTCAACATGGCCAGGGATCGGATACTTATCCTATCTAGGACGACATATAAAAGATCAGATCAGATTTGAAAAAGGAAGGGGAAAAAACAAACAAACAAAAAAACAGATGTGTGTGTCATAGATTAAAGTGAGTAATGTGAACTCCAAGTACTGTGCAATGCCTGTGCGGCGCTGGAACCCTGTTCTCTCACATACTGAGCACGTAACTTAACCACTCAGCTAAACAGCTAATTATCACACGCACACATGCACAGCTCCTTTCTATCCTAAACTACTAGCCTCTGGAAATGCTGAAATGTGACTACTGCTTCCACTCCCAGGGTTGCGTGTAAAATGCACAGGCTGCAAGGTTAGCAGTGATGTTACAGGCATTATGCAACACTTTAATCTTACAGTAAAAACTTCAAAATCAAATTGTTGGTTCAGCGACTTATAATGGGGGGAATGGCGTCTCTGTCATTGACACACCAAGCCTGGAAAGAGTGCAATGGTGGATCAGGCACAAGACCTTTCGTGCGAAGCATGTAACACTTTATGGCACCACAACACCATCAACTATAGGTCTTCAGCTAATTATAACAAGCAGCTAACTCAGTATTCCCAGCAAGTTTCCTGTAATAGTACTCTACTTTATTAGTTCACATGGATCGATCTCTCTCTTCTGATGTTGTCAACTCCAGAATCTTGCATCCCTGCATGTGCATCAGAGACCTTTGGAAACTACAGATTACACTCAACTTTGTAGCATCCATAGGCCTGCGTGACACATGCTCATAAGAAGGGGAATTGGATTACTGTCTCCTTCAGCTTGTTAACAACTGCTTCATAGCACAGATGCCCATGAGGGGTATTCAAAGCGTGATCTGCAGTTATGATGATGGTGTAAAGCTAACTCCATGGCTGTAGAGGGAGCACAAGAGCAAAATATACCATACATACAATAATAATACCTAAACAGCTAAAACCTTTTGTTTTAATAGGGTGATACAGCAAAGATGTTAGAGAGATTCTGGCCTGGTTTTTAGGCTTAAGCAGCTGCAAATTATCTACAAGGGGGCGCCGTTAGCAGTCAGATAGCTTTTGAGGTATCATAAGAGCAGTGCCTTACATCAGAGACACTTACAGCGCAAGACAACATGCAGTAGTATTTAATTTATTTATTCCACACAAAGGTGAAAGGTCCTTTAGTAATAATAATCATTTATCGCTTGTCATATCATCACTGCAATAACCAGTGTTGCAGTGCTACTATGCAAAAGAACCATTCAAGCATTTAAATGACCCTTTGAGTGTGCATGGTTTTATAAATATACGCATTGTCTTCGCTAAAGAACCCTTGAAGAGCCACTTTTAACGAGTTTAGAGTAACTGTCAGTATTGCTCACAGCAGTGGTGGTGGTAGGAACCAGACGTCTGAAGCAAATAAAGCCTCTAAGATGTATCTCACTGGAAGTTATAAATTGCAAGACATTGTTTTACAATACTTCACAGTCAAGACAGAACCAACCTGCAGCTTTTGCTTACCATACACTAGGAGACTTTGAAAAGACTCTGAAAAGACATTTCATAGACTAAAGTCTGACGCTCTCTCACATCTAAAGACAAGTCACAGACTTTTAGTCACAGGCTATGATTTTGCAAAGACTGGGAATCTTGCAGAGTCACTATTTACAAGACTGCAACTAGATTTTGAGATTATTTCCCATCATGTTTGCTGGTAGGCTAAATGTAAACACTGTAGCCCTGTTCGGCACTGTTTTAGCTAGCTAGCTAGTTAGCTTTAGCATAGCATAACTACCAGATAGGATAACGTGAAAATAGCTTTAAAACGTGTGTGATTTAGAATCCGACTGTTTACTGCGCATTTCTGTGCATTAATGAACTCTTGGATGTTTTTACGTTTGTGATGTCTCAGGCTCGCGTTAACCCCGGGGATTTCGAGGGCTTCAGCAATTTCTGTCCACCTTTTTTCCTTTTCCACTCTGTCGTGGTAGAAATGGGAAGATACGTCAAAGAGGCACTCTTGTTCACTCCACAGCTCCACCAGCTTCTCCTCCTTTTGAACAATCCAGGAGAACAGCTGTTTCCGAGACCTCGCCAGACTCCCCTCCATGTCGAATCTCCGCCAGACATTCCTGTACTTGGTTCGCGGCTTCCCGTTTGGAGCTGAAAAGAGCTCTCCTATTGGTTGTCAACAATGTTCACGTCACTATTTGCGATAATATTAAACATGGTTGATTTTATCGGAACGCCAGGACGAGAAACAGACTGACTTAAAACTGCAATCCTGACCACCTTACACTGAATGATCGAGATGACGCGAGCGCGACGCAACTCTAGCAAGACTCTGATAATTTTGTTCCGACTTCGGAAATTTGTCTGCGACAGTAAAATAGCTTGAACATCGTTTGGTGTAAGGTCAGCATTAGGTGACATTCTGGACACAGTTGCCTTCAGTTGCCAAGTGTTTGTGTTATTGGGGTGTCACTTCCAAAGACTTGTCAACAGCATAGAAGCCACAAATGCTAACACTTTTAATAGTGAGTGACAGTTAGCGAGGGGCTGGTCAGCAATATTCAAATGAGCCCCCCCTAACTGGTCTCCACTTTTCCCTTCATGCATCATCAGTCGCATTAGCATTATGGGTAAATTCCTTCAAGACTGTGTCTGGACTCAGTTATTTGTTTGGTGATATTCCATCCAGCCCTGCGTTGCTAACTAACACAGTGTAAGGCGACAGATTTGTCAGCTTATGTAATGGAACACGTGTGCGCTTCACCAGCGAGTTCCACATATGGAAATTTTTAGGCTTCCGTTTTCTCCCGAATGTCTCGGGGCTATCCTGCCGTGCTCCGCTGCACTGATATAATCCCCCACAATGCCAAACATTATGACAGCCTTACTAGAACCCGCACGCACACAAAATTACACCAGTCGCAGTCCATTAGGGAGATGCATCTGTGACAGGCGGCAGGGAGTGGGAGGAATTTCTGGTCAGTTAGAGTCGGAACCCTGTTCTTCAGAAGAAGCTTAATCACTTACATACATCATAAGACTACACTACTGTTCAGCAATCACATGCCATTAGGGGACCAAGCACCAAAGATGCTGGAATTGTTTTATTTTGTAAATCTGAAATTTAGTTTATTTATATAAACAATAACTTAGAATAATGAACAATGAGTTCATATATAAAAGTATACTTTTATATAGTTTATTTAATACTTTATTCCAATGTTTTATTTAATACATCATGCATTTTGGGAACAATGTTAAGCAGTGATAAGAAGCTATAGGCTAAAGACCTGTTAACTGTACTTTTTTATATCATCTGCCATAAATTTGATCACTACCTTTGCCACTCAGCATATGTATTTTAATTACTATAAAGTAACATGCATAACCACCATAACCACTTAAATTTACAAGTAATCACTGCCAGTTGTTCTTAAACGTAACTTTTTAAATAAAGCAAAATTCAAATATTCAGTTCATCATTAATCATCCTTCATTCACACCTTCTTTAAACTAATTTTATTATAATTTTATTGAGGTGGTAAATTTATTAGAATGTCATTACAGATATGAATTTTATTACAATTTTATTTTGAAAATATTCATCATATATGAATATTTTTATATATCAATATATAATACTTCAATATTGATAATTTCTTTAAATGTTTAAATTGATATTAAATTCACTCATGGACAGATTTCTATTAATCATTCGTGCAAATTATTAGACCGCAAATTATTATAAACACGTGACATTGAAGAAGATACATATTTTATAAAGTAGGCTTTATATTCCATACGTCCCTTAAAAGTAGTGTATATATCCTGCAGCACTGTCAAAAGTGTTCCTGTTCCTTTTCACTTTGAGGGTTGTACGTGTGCTGGGGCAGTGAGGTGTGGGCAGAGCTATTATAAAGACGTGGGCACTTCAACGAGGCTTTAATGGCCTAATTGCCCATACATAAGTGAAATAATTAGAGCAGAATGCTATCAAAGAGTAAATGTCTGGGCGCACAGAGTGCCACCCAGCATCTGTAAGCTTTTCTTTCATTTGCAGAACGGCAGAGGCTGAAGATCCCCTGCTTCCTGACGTTGTTTTCTCTCACATGGGGCTGAATCATGACCTATAATCATGGCGGAGTCATGTTGGCTTTATGATTAAAATTTCAAATAATATGCCACTAGCTGCGGTAGAGACAGACCTATAATTTCAAACAAAGCAAATTAAGCTCTACCATACACTCTCTATAGTGCTCTAATTCTCAGTCAAGCTGCTGTTAATGTGCATGTTGCACGTGAGAGAGAGAGAGAGAGAGAGAGAGAGAGAGAGATAGAAAGAGAGAGAGAGAGGAAGAGTCATATTACAGAGTCCAAGCTGACAATGAAATGAAGAAATTAATTAAGAAAAGAAAATTAACTAAGGTTATAAATTCCATTACTTGTTAGAGGGGTGAGAGATTGGATAGAGCAAGTGGAGACACGAGAGAGAGAGAGAGAGAGAGAGAGAGGAGCAAAAAGAGATACAATGAAAGAGAAAGATAAAAAACAGAGCACGATTGAGAGGTGCAACAGAGTCAGAAAAGAGAGAGAGAACGAAAGTGAGACAGGGAGAGAAAAGACAAAGTCAGAAAGAAAAGAGGAACACAGGCAGCATGTAAACAGGAAGGGATTGTTAGTGAGAATGAGACAAAAAGAGTCAGGAGACAGCAACAGAGAGAGAGAGAGAGAGATTGAGATAGAGAGAGAGAGAGGGAGGAAGAGAGAAAAAGAGAAGTACAAATTGAGACAGTGAGAGACAGAGAGTCAATAAGAGTGAGAGAAACAGAAAGAGAGAGTGTTAAAGAGAGAGAGAGACTCATGTAGAGGTAGCAAGAATAAGGAAAGATAGAGGGAGACAGAATTAAAGAGAAAGACAGATTGAGATAGATGGAGAGGCAGAAAGTGACTGACAGAAAGTGGTAGTGAGAGTCTTGAAAGAATGCGAGAGAAAGAAAGAAAGGAAGGAAGGAAACAAAAGAAAGACAGTAAGAGAACTCTCTTACTGCTGTAGTTGAGTTTGAAGCCTTCGGCTGTGTCGTCTTGGTCAGAGTAGAATTCCAGCCACAAGTGGTTAGAGGTACTGGTCAGCGTGACCCCCAGCATGGCGGAGCCTGAGAAGGCCCCGATCATGTCCGCAGTGTTATCAGGACCATCATAAACCTGAGAAAGAGAAAACCACCCGCCCAAGGGAGGGTCAGTGTGCTGGGCGTAGCTCACCATCATATTCCAAAAAAGCTGTAACCACGAAAAGCTGCTGATTTAAACCATAAACCATCTTCCAGGTGCAGGCAGAAGGCCTAAACAAGACTTCAGTGAAGCCATGAAGATTCTGCTGCAATGAACCATGACTCGTATTGTCAGAAACACTCCATCAAATCTTCCTCACTGCTCCTTATCTGAATTTTACCAGACTGGCTGTCAGGCATGTAACTATTAGTAATATCGCTTAACAGTCTCTCTCGTATGATTAAGGCCTTGAGTAAAATAAAGCATAGCCCGACGCCGTCAGGTACTCGCAAACGGGTAAACAAAACAGACAGATAGCTGGACGCTCAGCTTCTTTAGAAAAATTGTTTGCTTATCATCTCCCATGCCTCACTACACAGTTTTTCTTGTTGCTTACCTTCAGGACGTCACCTTGAGCCAGATGGAAGGCACTGGCTGAAATGTTGATGCCTTTTCCTGTCTGCACCTGAATGTTATAAATACACTCGTGGTTGTTCTCGTAATTCCGAGGGTAGTTTGGGGACAGCAGAACACCGGTGTTTTGAGAAACCGTCGAGCCGCATTCAGCTACGAGAGACGAAGAGACCAGTGAGGAACGACATGGCCAAATGTCAAATAAGCGTACAAACAGATATTTAAATGTGGGTCTAAAACAAAAAACACAGTACCAGTCAAAAGTTTGGACACTTCTTCTGTTATTCTTATTCTGACTTTGTGCCATGTATTAGAATGATGGTGATATCAAGAAATAACACTTTTAATAACACAGATTTTTTAAGATTCCTCAGAGTAGCCCTACTTTGTCTCAGTGTAGCTCTGCACACTCTTGGCACTGGGATGGGAACCTAGGATGCTTTTCCCACAGGCTAGATTAAGATATACGTATGCTTTATACGTAGGTCTTTATTTTTGGTTTGGGGCAGTGGCAACATGTTCTGATTTAAGAAAGCTATTCAAACATAGCCACCAACCTCACTTGTATTAGCAACAAACAAACTCATCCATGCTCCACCCATGAATGGTGGCAGTTTGGACAGCTGGCTCATCTGATTCAACCAAATGATAAAAGAACTCAACAAATTAGACAAGTACACATTAGCTCAGGGCACATTAGTTCTTTCTAAAATCAGAAAAGCATGAAGTACACGGCACCTGTACCAGCTCTAACACGTGTGCTTAGAGAATGGTCTACTATTAAGCTGCAAGTGTGGTGCTGCTGACAAGCAAAGCAAGCAAAACCAAAGAACTGCTGCTTTTTTGCTTATGCCATAGTAACTTTGAATCAATGAAATCATAGTAGTAGTCAGTGATGGTGGCTGAGAATTTTAGAGGGAGGCCATAGTGTGGCACAGAATCAGGCAGGGTGGGGGGAGATGTAGTATACCCTGAACTAAGAAGGTCATTGATAGTCTATGGTAGCCACTAGGGTGGCTGAGGGAATAAACTGATACAGCATATCACATATATAAATAGCAAATACTAATTAAACTCACTGGTCATGGAATAATAAAAGCAATTACATGGAGTAAAGCAGAACAGACTGCATTAACTTGCAATTATTCTGCAAAGTTTTCCTTTGGGAACGTTTCAATTTGTAGTTGAAAAAAAAGACCATAAATCACAACATATCACAATGTATGTCATCGCAAGACTCGTATCGTAAAATTGCCATAATATGTTACTGCGACTTACATATTGCGATAATATTGTATTGTGGGGCCTTTGATGATTCCCACCCTTAGAAGCCACACAACCCACCTAACTACATCACTACCCCAACAGCACGTGTGACACATCTTCAAGCAGCATGTGCACATCTTCAACCTAACAGCACGACTTTACAACTTTTAAGTCTCTCGATTAGCTGCTCTGCATGCCAATGCCTCCTGCCATGCTATACCCATGTGACCAAGAAGCAGGATGCTACAATATGCATACATAGAATTATGTTCTAAATGAAGTTCTAAATGAACTTTCACAAATAACTTTTGCCAAATAACGCCATTTGCACTTTCTCTGATTGCGGTGGTGTTTGTACCTATTACTGTAGTTATTTTATGACACTTAGTATGCCATCTTTAGTTACACAGCAGGATTTACATCTGAAAAGGGTAGCTAATGTTAAGTTTCCACCAGTGCTGCAACTAAAAAAGCGTTGGCAATGAATCTTGATATCAATTAGTTGGCTTGATGATGTCGCCTTCCCCATTTACATCACTTGACTGGAAGAGGGAAAATACGGAAAACGCAGGCAGTGGAGATTTCGGCACTTCATCTAAAGGTTGACTTCCTGTATGATGTTAAAAGATGAGTTTGAGGGCAGCGCAACTTTGCTGTGTGAGGATCTAAAACATACTCACAGCACAAAATGACAAACATCAGCACAGCGAGTAAACTGTAGTTAAAAAAAAAAAAGTTAAAAACAGTATGTCTGCTTTTCAGCAAGCTCTGTTTCGGTTTAGTGAATAGATGCCAGGAATAGTAAACTGTGTGGCTAAACGATACTTGCTAGTACACTAATGCACACAGACATGATCGTCCTCTCGGACACAGATTGTTTTTGAAAGCATACTTTATTTTTCCCACAGTTTAGGTCACTGATCATAAAGCTTTTGGAAACTGCTGTTTAAAAATCACCACTCTGCTTTTAAAAACGCTGGCGTGTTTGTTGATGTTCATGGTCCTGCATGTCTGATAGCTATGCTGCTCTGTGCACTCACTTGTATCAGGGTTGATTACATGTTGCCAGCCACACAATATAGTTAATTTACTTTCTCTTTATTATTAGAAGAGGGCCCATTTAAACAGCAATGTGAAGTTCTGGTAGAATCAAACTACTTCCACAATACTGCTTGGACTGCTACGTAAGATTTATCTACATAGAGGTCACAACATTATCTATATTAAGGCCACAAATTACTATATTGAGACCACAAATTACCATATTGAGGCAATAAACTATTATATTGAGACACAAATTACTATATTGAGGCTACAATTTATTCAAGGTCGATTTCAAGTACTTAAGCAATTATGAAAACACATTCAATAAGGTGTACCCAATCTATTGACTGGCACTGTATTTCTGTACTTCAACACATATTCCCTGTGCAGGGCATTTTTGGAACAAAGTAAACGACCTTGTCACTCATGAGTTGCATTGGAGTCACTGGCCAGTTTGACATGGAGCTCTCTAGCTCGGATTGTAATAACCTCCCACTAGCTGTTAGCTGCCATAACAACATCAGGATGGACAGCATTTCTCCCTGTCACTGCACTGACCCCAAATCAACACATCCTAAACCGGGCCAAATGCTTTCTCCGCCACCCCCTGACCAAAATCTTCAGACAGAGTGACAGGTGCCCCAGGACTACAAGACTACACTTTGACATTTCCTCACTGAGCCAGCTGTCTGTCAACCTTCCCCCCCCCAAAACATACACTTTGTTTGACATGTCTGCCCTTTGCCGCGCTCCAATGCAACCATGAAGGACCCGTCGGTAGTGGAGACATCCAAGCGAATGAAAGCTGCTGACCACGTACCCACACACCTTGGCAGAGGGGCACTCCATGTGCGCCGTCCGCCGCCCAGACAAGTGATGGCTCGTGGCCCCTGCAGCCGGAAGCCCGGCTCGCACAAAAAACTCAGTGAGTCGCCAATGCCGAAGCCGCCGCCCCCGTGACGACCGAACCGTGGCACGCCAGGGTCCTCGCATGGCTCCAGATCATACTCTGAGACAGACACACACAGACAAAGCATGCAATCAATGAATTACAAGCAATTCAATTACTGTAGTACTTTTGACATGCTTCAGCAATCTCGAAGCCTGAATTCTGTGCATACTTTCTTCCATTTTTACAGACTAAAATGAGGTCACGGATTGCTCACAGATTGATAAGGGTGGTGATAGGGACAGTAACATTCACCAATTTACACTGGTGTACCAGAATAAAAGTTCAACATGTGAGATCCCAGATATTAATGTACCCAGGATGCATCATTTCTAAAAAGTATTTAGAAAACATGACCAATAAAAGCATGAATGCAACAAGTACATTTGTGCTGTATTTGGATGCTGCTGCTTGTTGTAGCATAATTTTGCATGGACCATCGTAGTACACAGTTAGTTGCCGCTTACTTTCAAAGCAATTTACTCAATTAATGTTTTTAGTAATATAAATGACCAAGTAATATTGCAAGTTTTGTCTAAAAAAAAAATTACTGGAAATGTGCTAGTAATGTGTCATGTGTTTTACTCCACACAGTGTGAACTTTAGATTCAAAAACAGGTTAACAAAAATAGTATTTATTTAAACCAATAATTTGTGAGCAATAATTTTATATTTTGTAGAAAGGCAGCATGCAACAACAGGGTTTGAGGGCAGAGGCTTCTGCCTCCACCTTGGATTCACCTCTGGCATCCCCAGCCTGACCCCTGGCAAGAAGACTGGTGCGCAAAGTATTGCAACTTTCCACCCCATTGGCTAACAGCTCTGCTAATTAGATTTATCTTTTGTCAGAGACCTTTCTTCTGCACTTGTGAAATACCTGGCTGTAAATGGGCCAAGTGTTTTACAGAAGTCAAAAAGAAACCACATACATTAGACGCTGAGCTGCAGTACTAGGGAAACATAGGATCAAACAGTTTCCCACTCACATTTTGTTGAATCAAAATGTATTGAGAAGCACTGTACCGCAGTCAATTGTATCAAATCGCATTAGTAGTTGCATCATGTGTATCTTTAATGTATTGTATCGTTGACAGTGCATTTAGATGCGCTTTGACCTCCGAGACAGAAATACTTATCCATAACTCAAAACCTTCAGTGAACCTAAACATACAGTTTTCATCTGTAAAGTTTATGATAAAATAGAGGAAAAACCAAAATAATAATAATAATAATAATAATAATAATAATAATAATAAACTGTTCTTTGTTGATTATTTTGCCTCATAACTCCCCATCAATGCCTCATAACCTGCATGTATCTCTCCACCATGAACAAAATTTAGGCCAAAATTCTATCTCAAAAATATCATGAACAATGTCTCAGATTGGCAGAGACTTAACTATTTCATGTAATTTAATGTAACTGTCTGTGAAGGAGCTTTTAGTAGATTTTTGCACAAAACATGCAATCAACAGTTTATTTGTTTTTGCTTTGGCAGATCTGTACTGCAAAAAAAGTGCATTCGTTCTGTATTTGGAAGCTGCTGCTACACCTGTACCGAAAAGCTCTAGCATAAATTTGTATGCATCATTGTGGTACACAGCCAGTTGCCTCTTACTTTTAATGTAGCACTTTACTAGATTCATGTTAATTTAATGGGTTATTCTGGCCCACAAAAGAGCACGTAATGTTGCAAGTTTGGCTAATAAAAAGTACTGACAATGTACTAATGATGTGCCATTAGTTCATTTACCCCATACGGTGTGAGCCTTGGACTTAAAAACAGGCTAATAAAAATCTGATGGTAAAAAAAAAAAAAAAAAAAAAAAAGAAAGGAAATGGCCATAAATTTCATGAATGCTGTATCCTTATCCTTAACCTTTTAAATACGCAGAAATGCATTAATGCACATCCTGGGCTGCTAGCAATCAGTGACCTCATTTTAGTCTATAAAAACAGACTAAAGTACGTACAAAGTTCAGGCAGGAAGATTGCTGCTGCTCCTAGCATTTTCCTAGCTATTTGACATCCATTTTTAAACATAACAGTGTGACACACAGCATCACATAAGCAAGCCTGGTACTGAACAACTCAACATTCCTTGATGCAAGTGTGGCACCTTTTGTTAGTGTTCTAGGCCTCCATTCCTTTGTAGGTATACTAGCATTGGCCTTATAGCTCCAGTACATAATGAAAGAAGCAAACTTCATTAGGAGTAATCTGTTTAAACTGTAACTATTTCTTTAATCTAGTCTATTTCCTTAATGTGGCTTGTTGCAGCTAAATGCTGTCCTGCCACTCGCAGCACGTTATGTCATGATTCATGCAATAAACACAGTGCTCAAACGTAACCCCAGGCTAACGCTGCCAACACTGCACCAATCAATTCGGCCTAATGTATACAGATTTACATCGTTTAGATGCCTGTAAATCATTAGGGGGAAAAGGTTTAGCGCTGCGAGGCTGCAGCTGTGCTTTACCGCGCCCGTGGCGTTTCTGAGGCTTCTCTGAGAGGTTTCTCGTGGCTTCTCGACGGTCTGAGCTTTTGCCAAATGTGTGTCATCCACTGAGTGACGAGCAGCTGTTCGGCCCCCTCGGCCCCACCACTGCATCTCTTTCCTCCATTTTCTGCAGCCATGCTTTGCATGCTAAATCCAGCCCATGCTAAAGTTAGCATGACAAACAAAAACTGTCCTCTCAGGGTTTTCACATATTTTCCACTTTTTCAAAGATTTCCATACTTTTTCCAGGCTTACAATAGCCTTAGAATAAATCTAAGCAAACTGTGGGAGATGCTGCTGCCAGGAGATTTTATTACACTTCATAGCCTGTAGCATGTCCTCCGCATTAACTGCTTATGTGCAAAGTTTGCAAAATGCTTTCTTACACTTTCCTTTTTTAACCAACTTTCTGAAGTGCCATTAGTTGGCCAGTCCTCTACGATTATAGAGGACTATAATACACACAATTAAAGCATTTTTATTTCTGCCAAAACAGGTGGAAAATTAAATTTTATGGCTCCTGTAAACTTACCTTTGGATAGTTGATTATTTTACTTGGCCTTATTTTATATTGTTTCAAATTTCATTCATCCATAATGACATCTCATTGTTGCTATCAGATGTTATTCAGCATTTTGGGTGATAATGGGCCAGGGTCACAGAGTCACAGGTCACAAAGTTCTAATTGGTACCAAATATGTATTAGAATTAATAACCGAATAATAATCCTAAGGTTCAGGGGGTTAATTCATTCCTTCATCTATTTCCATAAACTCAGCTTCTTTTTTGCCTTTACATATATATAAACATTAATGACAGAAAAACAAAAAAACAGTTAATTGTGGGAAAAGCCGCTGTCTGCAGTCTCCGGTGTAAATTTCCTGCATTATGCGTGAACATGTCTGATCCTGTCGATGGCATCAATATTTAACAGCGGCGAAAGGTCAACATCCGCCTTCCGTCCGACGATCTATATTATGCTAATGCACCGGCCCTCTACGCAGATGATTTCATGAATATTCATGAACGTGGCTCCTTAATTACTGTACAGTAGTGTTAGCTTCTGCTAATGCTTGCCTGGTATACTTCTGACCTATACAGATTGTCCTTTAAAAAAAAAAAAAAAGAAAAAAAAAATGCACCTTTGGAGCCCTTAAGCCTCTTATTCCATGATGGAGCCCCTTTATCAGCGAGAGACGTTCAACCATAGGCATGAACACTGAGGTTAAACAAGGATTTGAGGCTAAAGAAAAGTGCCTTTGACTTTCTGAGGCTTTTTTTTTCCTTAGACAGAGTCTCTTATTCAGCTGTTGGGGACTTTTCTTATATTAAAAGGTGGATAAGTCCGTTCCATCAGGTCGGTTTAACCCCTGGCCGTTCTGGCAGGGTGTATACGCTGTTCTGTGGAATGATCCAGTAGGGATCTATGGCTTATGAAAACTCCAGCCCAGAGCCAGCTCTCGTATCACCCTGCGGCTCAGGCTCAAATCCAGTCCAGGAGGTTTCGGGCACCAGCGATAAGTCCCCCAGCTCACCATCGGCAGCTCAAGCTGTTGCCAATTGATTGCTTTTCATCAGCGTGCCACTTTCCAGGCCTTTTCTGTATTCAAACGTTGCCGCACTAGCTTATCGTGGAAGCTTGTAGGCAAGAGAGCAGACTAAAGAAGTGCAGGTAGTTTAACCCCTGCAGGAGTAAATTTAGCTTTTATAGAGGCTAATGTGCTTAACGCTGGGGTGTTTATTGGGTAACAATGGAGTAACTTCACTTGCATTGTGAATAGCCTGAGATTAGTCCCTGAAACACATTCTGCTTTATGAAATATGCAGAGTGTAATGCATAAATAACAATGTAATAAATAACAGTAATTAGCAAAACGTCATGACAATTTAAACCATTAAATAGCTTCCGTCAGATCCAGTAAGGAGCAAAACCACAAACCCTGAAGCGGTTTACCTAAATTAAGGCACATGTTGTCTTCATAACTTTCTCAGAATGCTTTGAATTTGCTTCTTTAGTTTTGTCCTAGAGCTGAGAAACTAGTGCAGCTGCTCACAAATAATGGCGGTTAATCAGTTGTACATACAAAATTTAGGCTTTAAGGATGATGTTACAGGTTCAGGTATATATTATATATATCCTCCAAAAAATTGTTGCACAAATAGTTGCACCTAGAAGGAATCTTGGTGGGTAGGTTTGACATCGTGAGACATGCGAATGATTCAAGTTTAACACTTGGCCACGCATGTGACAAAGACAGGCCTTATCTCTGTACCTGACCGATACAACAGCCATTGTGGACATTCAGCAATAGGTGATACCCTCCATGAGTCATCCCACTATCAGACGGCTGCATGACGCAGGACTACATGCACACTGTTACAACGACAGCACTTAACACCACGTCAACGTCACCAAAGACTGCAATGGTGTCGTGCCACCATGGAGTGACTCAGAATGGCAGCAGGTCCCGCTTTTGTCTCTACAACTCCATGCTTAGATGTATGCATGTTAAAATAGCTAAAATTGGACAGGAACATTTTAGCCATTCTAGATTACATATGCTATTATGGCCTCCCTCAACATGGTGTAAAATTTTGTTATAATAGTAAATATAAGCAGCAGAAGAAATATTTATAAATAATTATTCTTTAATAGCAGATTCTATATGTAGTCCAAAATGCTGTCTTCCCAGGACTGTGTGGGCATGTCAGTTTCGGCTCTATTCGTTAGAGCCTCAGACCGCTTCATTCTTCTCGACTGGTCTCCGAATGGTGGGAATTTTAGATATGTAATGACATTTTACAGATAATATTCAAGACCTTAGACTTGTATTTTATGACGGGTACATCACAATCATGTTTTCAGAGACAGTGGAGAAATGTGCCTTACTGCTTACAGTTAAAGCAGATTGCTAGCTGTCGTGCTCTTGTACATGATGTTGAGAATGAGAGTAGCTGATGCATACATATTACTAACTGTGATTGGTACTTCGACAGATCTGATGTCAACTGTGCCAGATTTAGTCCCACCAACTCAAATCCAACAAAAGAAAATGGCAGAAAATGTCAAAAGCCTCTCAACAGAAGAGTCCAACAGTATTCGTCCTCTGCCAACGCATAGTAACATCACAAAAACTACTAGATAATAGAAGAAAAATCACTAGAAGGAGCAGACATGGGCTTGAAGCTTGTGACACACATTAACATATTTTACCATGTAGCAGTGACTCGTCAGTAGAGAGTTCTGAAACAAGTAGACTGCTGGCATTTACAATCAGTGATGTATGACAGTCTTCTGGATGACCTACTAATGAAATTAGTTCCATCCACTGTAAATCACAACAATTAGTTGATTCCACTGCCACCAACCTAATTAGTTGTAGACAGTTAATCGTCTGAGGTTTTCAGTTCAGCTCTTCAAGTCCTAACCAATGGGACAGCTCGACTGGCTATATCTACCTAAAACGAAAACCCTGATAGGACAATTTTCTGTTGCATGTTTCAAAATTAAACCCTTTAGTTTCCAACAGAAAGGTAACAATGAAATAACAGTAATATTACATTACTTTTAGATAATAAAACAAGCAAAATGATAGTAATACAAACCAAAAATCATGAAATCATCAGAAAACGGGAAATCATTAGCCCAAGGGGTTTCCCCACTGGCTGTACGTCAGTGTCCCAACCACATAATCACAAGCCAAGCTATCGCCAAACTAAAGAAGCAAACTTCAAACACCAAACATGTGGTTAACTGAATATGTTCAACGCAAAAGGTAAAATAGTGTTCATTTTTTATCTTTTTGCCAAACTATTCCTTTACGGGATTAATACTAACTATTTCAAATCTCATGCTAAACATTCAACCACAAGAGCTCATACAGAGCTCAAAATCAACACTGACAATTAACTCTGCTCATTAAATCAAACCCCTGTGCTTTTACTGTGCAAAAGGAAGTCTTGCCCCCTCCCCCCCTCTGTCTCTCACCTGTGAAAGAGATGTTGAAGCCGTGGAATGAGATGGAGAAGTCTGAGATGAAGCGCAGCTGGGCCCTGAAGTTACCGTAGAGACCTGCATTGAGGGCCGGGGGCCTCTGGGAGCCGGTGAGTCGGGCCAGCGGCTGGGCAAAGCTGCCGTTCTCAGTCACTAGCAGGTAGTCATGGTGATCCTCCAGATGAAACGCATGGAAGGTGAAGCGCACTCCTGAGCAGAACAAGAGCCAGATCATCAGATAAATCAAACCAAGTAAAAAAAAAAACAAAAAGAAAACTCAGCAGCAGGATGTCTGCCACCAGAACGTCAGCTCCTAAACCCAAAACCAGGCCCAGGCTAAATTATTTATGTGCTGGGTATTTTAAGGTACAAGCTACCGAGGAGGAAAAACATGAGTATTAACCCTCAGAAGTGTAGGTATTACTGTCAATGGGCTATATGTTAACTGTTGCATGATGATTACAGCAATAATTAAACTGATTACCTAACAACAAATTTAGCACACTGCAACGTAATGAACTGACACTTCATTTGAATTCTGTATTGACAGTTTTGAATCTGCAGTTTTTCCTGTTTGTCCCCCTAAAAACCAAGAGAGTTGTTTTCTACTATGGACATTAAGAACTTTTCATTTCTAATTTCCTTTCCCACTTACAAATTTTCCCAAATATGATCTGGATTTAGAGCTGAGAATCTGTGCATTCCTCAGAATTTCTCTTCTTGTTTCAAAAAGTAGCTATAACTGCTAAAGGTTGATGGAAATGGCTGTGATGGTATAACAGGAGAAAGAACTGTTGGCACTGTGTTAGCATCTAGATGCCCCATTCAGAATAAACAGCTTGCACAGATTCCATTATTAATGGCATGGTGAGCTGTAATTGACGAGTTCTCTTGGTGGCCTGGCAAGGCAGGAGGAGTGTGTGTTTGTGGGTGTGTGTGCGCGCGTGTCCTGATTTTGCAGGAGGAACAAAGAAAAACAGGGCTAACCTAAAGGACTTTTTCTCCCTAAAGCTACATGTTATTTTCAATAACGTATTAAAGATTTATAAGATTAAGGTTAGACTGTTTTATTCTAACTACGTATATACAGAATAATCAATATGGGACTTACTATTACATATAGGTAGTCACACACAAAGCACACTTACAAGGCACAGCTACACACGCACACAGTTCTGTGCAGAAGTCAGAAGCCACCTTTTGGTCCTTAAAAAGGTAAAATGTCCAATACTTACAAGTTGTTCATTTCTCAAGACCATGTAAAGGAAATTCAGAAATTTGTTTCTTAGCACATTATACTTGTTAAAACATAACATCAACTTTTTAATCCCGCTCCCATCTGCTCCTCCTTAAATTTGCCCTGGTCCTGCCAAAAATCTGCAACATTTGCCCCACTATCACCTGCAACACAGAATTTTCAGCCCCTCCAATACTGACATGACATCAAATATTTGACATACCCTATACACAAATAAATGATTTTCTCCTGAAATAACCAGAACCGAAAATGGCTGCAGTGTGAGAGACTTGGGTTTAGTGTTCTTAATTGCGGTGTATTGGTCTTTCATTACACCAATAGTGGTGTAAAGGCTCCAGCATTTCTCTAGTACATTAGTTCAGTTCATGTGATTGGCTGCTTACAGGTTTATTACTCTCTTACTGATTATTTAGCTTTTTTTATGTTTATATATTAATTTGCAGGACTTTTCTATATCCACATGTTGTCTCACTCCCATGCGTTTAACATCGCCTCGGCCCCCTGTTACAGCTCAGCGGTCTTCCATTACAGTGCCAGCCTCACTAACTTCACCTAAGCGAGTCTAAGGTCTAAGGAGTCAAAAGCAGGTTAGAGCCCAACCTTGCACGCCGCAAGCTGTGGGCGTGGTTTTGGTACCCACACGCCCCCAGCAATCCAGAGCCGAGAAATCTAGTTTTATGTAATTGCCCATTTTTTTAATCATTCCGAATTGGCTGGTTCATTGTTAGCAGTTAGTTGCATTTTCTGCTTTTCATTTACATTTAAGTCACTTAGCAGACGCTCTTATCCAGAGCGACTTATAAACGTGCTTAGTGTTCCGTTGGCTAAAGCTTCCCAGCTAGTATAGGAANCCCTGGTCCTGCCAAAAATCTGCAACATTTGCCCCACTATCACCTGCAACACAGAATTTTCAGCCCCTCCAATACTGACATGACATCAAATATTTGACATACCCTATACACAAATAAATGATTTTCTCCTGAAATAACCATTCCCCCCCCCCCCCGACTTTTGCACAGCATTGTATACATAATACATATGGGGCAGATTACAATCACATCTAGGTGCATGCATACACATATATAATGCATATGGGACATTCAACTACATGAATATATATATGTTATACTTAAGGAACATACATGTGATCATATATCATAACAAGGCATAAAAACAAGTCTCTGTGCGGTGTGTATGTGTGGGGGCGTCTACCTTTGCCATGGCTGACCTCCACCGTCCATGTGCAGTTTAACGAGTTGGGGTAGAGCTCTGGGAAGCCGGGGGACAGGATGATGCCATTAGGCCCTTTCACATCGCCGCCACACAGCGCTGCGAGACACACACATACACACACTGCATCTTAACATCTCAGACAGCAGTGGTTTCATAAGCAGCCGCCAAGCAGCAGATGCTGCAATCATTCTGCTGTTATTCTCTGGGCCGGGGAAGGCTCAGCGGAGGCCAGGCCGCGGCTGCCGGAGTAAGCTTCGTGGAGCTGAATATAGATGGCTGATGGGGAGGCGGTGAGGGTAAGGCAAAGGAAGAGTAAAAATACCACCCGAAAGGTTAATGACAGGCATAAAGCCTTTTTCACCTTGAGCTATTTTCCACACATATCACTGTCTCATATGAAGGTCACAATCGCTAGCTTGAAATGCACAAATACTGAAATTCCACTCTTTTTCACCTTTGCTCACGAGTGAAAACCTTAAACACGCCCTAAATTGTGCACAGGGTTTGGCGCCCCTGGTCAAATGACATGCTTTGATGAAGTTAACTGACCTCGTCCTAGACAGAGAACACAATTCTCGATATTTTTTTTTTATTTGTTTTTCCGCTTCCCCTCCCTGCGGCCTCATTTTTTTTGTTCCTGTTTTATTTTCTTTAGTGTTTGGATTCTTTCTTTCATTTATTTATTTATTTATTTATTTAGATAGTTAGTTACTTAGTTATGCATGCATGTATGTATGTATGTATGTACACATTTATTTGTTTGTTTGTTATTAATATACGCACACTGCCTGATGACAGCCATGAGAGAGGGAGGGAAGATGGTGACTGAACCACACACACTGATGCCATCGGGATCAAAGGTCAAGAGCAGGAGGCAGGGCCCAGGATGGGAGTCAGGCACCATTCTCCTGCATCTTGCAGCTGACATCCTCCTCCCGCCGTCACTCGTGGCTGTCATTACTTGCTTCTGCTATCTACAGTGCTCCACACACTCATTACTGTGTCAAGTAACTCATTACTTGAGGTCTTGGTAAATCACTGTCCACTCTATTAGAATTCCTCCCTTGTAGCTTTACCTTGCCTGTGTACAGTTACTGACTGCAGCTCATCTGTTGATGCACGGTTTGTGTCATCCATCCTCTAGCCCTTTATCAGTTGTCAGTTTCTGACCACAGAGAAGCTCTTAGCTAGTTATCTTTGAATGGTGGACCACTCTCAATCTAGCAGAGACATTGACGGGTGTGAAACCACACACATTACCATGTCAGTGCCACTGCAGTGCTGATCACCATTATCCAGATATGGGTACATTTGGGTGGTGGGCCCCTTCCATAGTGCAGCTACTAAGGGGCTCCAGTCACTTTAAACCTACATGTATTACCATATTTAAATACAATGGCCAGTGAGTGAAGCTACAGGGTAGTTTTTGTTTAATAAGCTGGTAGTTCATCTTATAAAGCATCAACAACTTGCCATACTTGCCACAGGCCCTTAACAATAAGTTATTCATTTTTAAGCATGAGCTTCCATTCTTTTTTAGGAGACATCTGCAGGGATATGTTTCCACAGCTCCAAATTTTAGTCTTAGGAGTGGATAAGAAGAAATTAGACATAGGGTGTGTCTTAACTGTGCATTTAGTACTAATCGTAATTAGTATTTCAGTGTGTAGTATATAGTACAGTTACAGATATGAAAATTGTGTATGCTCAAAAACCCATGACGCACACTTAGGACCAGCTGAAAAACCTCTGCTAGTATAATGCAAACAGTACAATGTAAACTTCCTCACTTCCTGTTAGTAAGAAACGATGAAGTATATTAATATTTTGTGTACTAGCCTGCTGAACACATATTATTAAGATTAGTAGATTAGTATATATGGTGTAGTATGAGTGTGTAGTACATCACTGAGATCCAGCCATAGTCTATCAAACTACACATTTACACGTCTTTGCAGAACCATAGCGCTGTGTCCTCTTTCACTTTTCCTGACACTGAATAAACGAACAAATGAGTAACTGGAGATAAGCGAAAGGTTAGTATCTAATGTTTGCACAGTACTGCATATGCATCTAAAAAGAACCTGTAGTGGACCATCAGTGAAGTGTGACCCAGATTCGGTGTGATATTCCGTGGGCTGTCTGTCAGTTTCCAACTGTTGTTTTTGTTCTACTTGAATGTACATTACAGCCTGGCATCCAGTGAAATAAACAACATAACACAGAACACAAGCAAAGACACGTACATGCACAAACAGACAAATGTACACAGACAAGCACAGAGGAGCCCCCCACATGAATAACAACAAAACAGCAACACCACCACCACCATAATACTCCACGCGGTGATCCAGCAGCAGCGGAATCTAAACCCCCAAGGCTTAGTCTCTCTGCTCCCGTCCGGTCCCTTTTCTGCCCCCCCCAACCATCCCCACCTCTTCCACGGTTACGTCATCTCCAAAATATTACTGCGAATATTTTATTCATACATAATTACACAAAGTCATTAAAACGGAATAAGCCCAATATCACAGGCCCACAATGGAGGCTGGCCGGGGAACAAGCATGTGTTGCCAGGTTAATGTCTGCAGCAGCTCTTCGGGGGACCTTAAGCTGGAACATGACGCACGCCCAGAGGTCTCTGTCGACAGGCCCTGTTTGAAAAGCGTAATTGTGGAACTGCTGGTGAGCCGGTTGTTAGCAGAACGTCCATTCACCGAAGATTAAAGGGATTTGTAACATGTGACGCTTTTGTGCAGGGATTGGTCACTTTATTTATTAAACTCGTCCACACTAATGCTAAAAAGGTTATTTTGCTCACAAGGCTGTCCTGCACTTTGCCGTCTGGTGGGCTTCTCCATCATTAGCCCTGTCATAACGCTCAACTGCAGAAGAAATAATTGCATTTTTAACGGATATTTTGTTGGTCGCATGCAAAGTAAACCCTAAAGTGGTCATTTTGGCCAATTAGCTCCTATGCATTCTAGTTGTCAGTACTCCTCACTGAAAACAGAAACAGCTCAAGCTCAAATAAACAAACATTAGTCACTGATGCCCTCTAGTGGAGTTGTAGTGGTTTGTTGTTTTTCATAAAATCTTCCTCAATAAATGTGTTTTCTCCCATCTTACATATTTTTGCCTCACTAAGACTGTGAAGGTTAACTACTCTGGCCAGATGACATAACTCTGATCAGACAATTAGATAATAATTGTGACTACGGGTCTGCAAAGGCTTTAAATTGAAGCTTGACCTCAAGCCCCAACCCCAATCACACATGTAACAGATATCTCACAATGCCTACAGGGCCTGGTCTGATTACCAAGTGCTTGATTTGATTGGCAGAAAAATAATCTATCTGAAAGTCAGGATTATCCTGCAGTTGTCACCGACTTATCTGCTGTAAAGTAGTGCTTGAACACTGATATTTCCTGAAAGCAGAGGCTTCATCCACGGTCAGCTGAATAGATGGCTTGTCAGTCCTCCTCTTACCTAAAGCATTGCTGGTTCAAAATACTACAATACGCCAGCTCATAATACTGAAAACGCTACACTTTATGTGATCAATTTCATACTTTGTGTGATGTAGTTTCTGTTCAAGTCACGTTCCCAAAATGAAGATGTCCTAAATTGTACTTGCAAATACTGACATATATTTATTAAACAAACCTACAACATGAACAATCAACAAACCTGAAACCTTAATGCAGCTGGTTGCATGCTGTAAGCCACCTACAAGATCTCAAAAGCAACTCAAAACAATCCAAGCTGCATACAACATAAAAATTACTCCACTTATGTGTAACTCAAGCTCCCCTTCTGTAATGTGACTAATCTGAGCTCTGTGTAAAACAAGTGGGCATCAACTGAAGAAAAAACAAAGCCAGGGTATGTAGATCACCACAACACTGCAACACTACAAATGTAGGGGGACAGCCACTGTTTCAGAAATATGAATGGTAAAACTTGTTACACTCAACGTGGCCCTTCAAGAAAAACAGCCAATCCCAGCCCACCCTCTTGGACTATCAGTAGCGGCGAGAACAAGCCAAAAAAAATGTTTGTGCATTATAGAGCCAATTGCTACCAAGACGAGGTTTTTGCCACAATTTATTAGCGATTTCAAATATGTTTCTGAAACGGTAATTTGACCTTCAGTTTCAAGTATCCCCATTCAAAGAGACATTTAATGAGTCTGGTCCTGAATTGCTGGAAGTAACTGCCCAAGGACGTTGAAAAGATGGCCACCGAGAGAACAGAACTTTCTTACAAGGACTTTGATTTTGGTGAAGGTTAACTAGCTTTTGCAGATGGGTTGACACTAGGAAAATCTGTTCAAATAAAAAAAATGAAAAGTTTTAAAAATGTGAAAACCATTTATTAAACATGACTCTTCTTCTACTCTATGTTAACTGAAGACAGGTACAGAAATTAGAGGGAAACAACAACGAAAAGATACTACAATAAAGAATATTTTGTTTCTAATCCCTGTCCAAGACCGGTGCAGTGTTGAGCTGGAGTCGGACGATAAAAATAGCCCTTGGAACTCTGGCCAAACGCGAACGGGGGGAGAAAAGAGAGACGTTTTAATTAAGGGAGATAATTGGCTGAACTGGACAGTCTAATTGAGGTGACGGGCATAATAATGGAAGTTTACCATCGCATGTGGGTAGAGGGTGGCTCCACCAGTGGTTCTTCTCGCACACCAGCTGCTCTTCGTGACTCAGTCGGTAACCCGGATCACAGCTGAAACCGACGACCGAACCAATGGTCAGATCCTGACCGTAACGCTGTCCGTTAACTGGCACACCGGGATCCAGACAAGAGTGAGTATCCAGGGTCACACCTGGAAAAGAAAGGTAGGACAGAGAGAAAGAAAGAAAGAAAGAAAGAAAGAAAGAAAGTACATTAATATTAGCTCTACTATTAGCTCAAAACATGATGCAGTCATGCTACTAAAGCTGAAAAGGAAGAAAGAGAAAGAGATAGAGATATGAGTCAGAAATGGAAGAGAAGGGACAGAAAGAGAGTGAACGGCAGTGAGAATTAGAGACAGAGTAATGGAGCAGACGGAGAGTGAGGAAAAAGAAGAAAGATAAAGCTGAAATCCTTAGGCCAGAGCTCATAATGAGAGAGGCTGAGATGTTTGAGGTTGTAAACTGAGCACACATCGCTGCATCGTCTGAAAGCCAGCAGAGAGTCAGCAGCTACCCTCACATCCCCCAGCATACTCAGAGCACTCAGAGGCAGAAAACTGCAGGCTCACTTTCGTAGAAGAGCTTAAAGCCGCTGTTGGAGCGGCTGCTGTCGGTGGTGAAGAGCAGGTAGAGGAAGCTGCTGCTGCTGAAGAGAAACTGGGGCACCTGTGTCCCGTTCAGAGAGGCGATGAGGGGCGAGAGCAGGTTCGGCCCGTCGTGAATCTCCAGAAAGTCGTAATTAAGCTCCGTCTGGAACCTAGAGAGATAATTCAATAAAGCAATAAGACATAAACAAGGTAAAAAAAAAAAATCACACAGCTCGAGGAGACAACAAATATTTAATCTTTTCTTCCTAAATTTTTTTCCATCAGTCATGTCCAATTCCCATCTGCTAGCTAGATCTCCTTCCTCTGCTTGACGTTACCATGATGGCCACTGATCCTTTCAAATTGCTACTAAAGCAAAGTTAATGGACTCAACACGCTTTGAGGAATATGACACTAGCAACGTGCTGAGTGACGGACTGAGATGGAGGACCATGTTACCCTCCAGAGCAAGTAAGGACAGCTATGCTTTCTTGGACTACCACCCAAAGGTGGCTGTGGCATTACTGGGAATCTCCTAACAGTAACGCCTAAAATTGGCTCCACGGTTCCTACATACAGAATAGCTGTTTGTCATAGTGTACAACTCTATACTGGGCAAATAGTACAGTGTTTAAACCAACATTATGTAACGAGTTTAATCTTAAAATAACAAAAGCTCCTCTCATATGCTGAGCATGTTACTTCTCCACTCAACTAAACGACCCAACACACACATGCACAACTCATCTCTATCCTTAACTACTAACCTGTAAAAATGCTTAAATGCAACAACAATTTTACTCTCAGTGCTTTGTGTAAAATGCAAAGGCTGCATGGTTAGCAGTAATGGTTACTGTTACAACAAATCTTCATTATCATGAGGAGCTTTTTAAAGTATTATATAACAGGTTTAGCTTACAGTAACAACTTCAACAAATACAAAATTGTCGGTACACTGAACTATAACAGGGAGACCTGTGTCTGTCACTGCCACTCCGGGCCTGGAACAACTGCTATGCTTGTGAGAACTGTGTAACACTTTACAGCACCACATCACACACCAACTAGTGAGTTTTTAGCTAGCTATCAGAAGCTAACTCTGTATTTACAGCAAGGACGTCGTGGCAAAGGCTGCAAATAGATGGAAGACAACATTGTCAGGGTGAGCAAGGAGGACTGACTTTTACTCTTTGGCAGGGCTAAAAGTGTGCAAGACTCATCTCACGGCTAACAGGAAATGAAGAAAATCCGACAGCAGAGTATTCATCCCTGCTGATGTTGTTTATGAAAAGATTAACGCTGTAATCCTATCTGTGTCATCCCCATCCCATGGATGTCTGTAGTTTTGTACTTTTTTGTAGTCGTCTAACCTCAGTCCCATTCAGGCTGCATGCAAAGAAATAAATTCATCTTGCACAGTCATATAGTAAATATTTTCATTTAAAGCCACTGATATTAAGGAGCCTGTTAGGTAGGTAAACAGCCTAGTTTTAGATAAGAAACGAAGTTTACGCAAGCCAGTTTCGTTCTTCATTAATTCACTCAAAAGCAGCACTACAGTTAGACATCATTACTGTAACTAAGGCAGTCTGTATTGATTCAAATTTACTAATATTTCACTATTTTGGCTTTATTGCATATAAATAATAATAATTTGTAGTTATTTTAGCTAGTAAATAAAAAGGCTGCATTTGTGTGTCAGGACATTGTAACCCCTGGTTCATATCACCGCTAATTTAAAGGAATCAAAGCCAGTAGATTTCTCTAAATGCAATTAAATTCAATTTAAGTTTTTCACATTAAATCAATTCCACTTTGTTTACATCTCAGCTGAATCATTTAAATAAAAGAAAATGATGGAGTTGCTCTTTAAATTCACATTCTGCATTTCTATTATTCACAAAAGACACAAAACCCTGCACAGACAGACAATCAATATTAATGTATCAGGTTTAAAAATGAACGGATTGGGAAATGCCTAATAGCCACACAGTCGCGCACTGACCGCGCATGACAGCTCAGGAGTTTGACCGCACACAAACACACAGCAAGTAGTCATACTGTTTAGTGAATCAATCTCTGTCAATCTCTTTCTTAATGTGCTGGATAAACACAGACCACCTGTAGCCTCCCCCAAAACGCCAGAGAAATTAAACCATGTCGTCAGTGAGCGTAGCTAAACGCCCCTCCTGCCCAATCAGATGCTGCATATTAGTCCATCCGCTCAGTCCCCAAAGTCCTTTACATCAAAAATCTCAGGCAATTTCAAGGCGACACCCACAGGATACATTCCTATGCTAATGTAATAAAGCCAACCAACTGTAGCTTTGATATGGATTAATAGCATTCAGCACACACGCAACCCACAGCAGCTGAGCAGAGCACAATCGCAATGACGCCCCCAACCCAGCCACCTTCTAATCCTCCTCTTCTATTCTGTTTGTATAGCCTTAACACTTGACCTGCTCATGCCCAAACATGTCCAACTGACTTTATTTAATTATTAAAAAATGATTAGGTCATTTAGTCATATCACAGTTGTCGAAAAGATCCTCATATGTCCAAAATGAGAACTTTACAGGTGAAGCAAAAAACATGCCTTTAATACAAATCACTGTAAGCTGAGATTTTTTGGGGTTATTTGTTTTGGTCCATTCATAATCATCACAATCATAAAATTTACACACAAAGGGGAACAGGTGTTTTCAAAATGATGTTCAAACAACAAAAATGGACATTTCAGTGGACAGTTTTGACAGCAGTGATATAAAAATGATAAAGATATTATATTATTATATTATTATTATAGTCAAATTGACTTTGTCAAATTAAAATAAGTCAAGAATTATTATGCTATGCAATAAAGCAATGTGAAATTATTATTATTCTTATTCTTCTTCTTCTTCTTCTTCTTCTTCTTCTTATTATTATTATTATTATTATTATTACTACTGTGATCAGGTCTTGGTCCCTCGTTAGGACTGGCATTAGTCAGTCATACTTCTAAAGGGCCCATATCATACTTTTTTGTATTTTATTTTTTCTCCTAAAACCATAAAACTATTTGTGTGGCTGCACAGATTACAGTATTGGCAACTGCTGGTAAACATGAGCAAAACAGGCTGCAAAAAACATTTATTTAGAGAAGACTTTTTATTGTGCTTTTAATTATTTAGAAAAATATATTTTTTTCTTTCAATCACTGTGCTTCAAATAAAGGTTAGATTTTTGTTAAGATTTTTAATGAAAGATTAAGAGCACGAGCAATAAAGAATATTTACAGTTCATTTTGTTTATGTTTAACAGGGTGCCAATATTTGTGGAGGGCACTATATGTACCAAACATGATCACAATTTATGTTACATGACCATTTTCCAACCTCTTTTAATTCCTAATGATCAAAAACAGCACTGATTGGCTGTCCTGTATTGAGCCTCATTCATAAAAGCACTCAGAGCTGAAATATTTCTTTTAACTTCAATATGAGTGGGTGGGGCTAAACTGCTATAGGCCGAATAGTTGGTTATATGTAAATAAGTTGCTTCACAGAAGCAATGAATCAAAAAAGGCTGTTTTGTAGTGTAGTTTCCATATGTGGACCGAATTAACTAAATGGTAAATATTGAAATATTTTGTATTACTTTAGACTTCTTTATTTCAAAAAAAGCTGGGGAAATTCGGCTTGCCGTGATATGGGCCCTTTAAATGCAAACACCCTTCCAAACATATCAATCTCCTCAGCTTGACAGACAGAGCTTTGAAGTATTGTAACCATCTTCACGAAGCAGTAGTTCCTGCAGCCAAAGAGGCTCCTCTCTGAGGCTGAGGCCAATCTGTCTGACTGTAAATAATGAATAAGCTTCAATTTACTCTCATTCTTGACCCTGATGTCCTGCCAGTGTCCGACAGCTCTACACAAACACATGGCCGGACCGAAGCTGCACGGAGACGCACCTGTCAAAGCTGATCTTGATGGAGCGTCCTGGCTCAGCCTCGATCACCCACTCGCAGCTCAGAGAGTCTTTATAGTAGCCTGGCCACCCAGGGGACAGGATGACACCAACAGGGGCTGTGAAATGACCCCCACATGGAGCTGAGAGAGGAAAGAGAGAGAGAGAGAGAGAGTTAGACACAAAGATATATATATATATATATATATATAT
>CM067497.1:21303424-21315248 GCA_034552555.1 Semaprochilodus insignis
TTAATCCCAGTGGTCACCAACCTTGGGTCTAGGTCTAAATGAAAAAGAACAGCTCCTTAATCCCAGTGGACAACAACTTTGGGCCTAGATCTATATGAAAAAGAGAAACTCCTTTACCCCTGTGATCACCAACTCTGGGCCTAAGTCTATATTAAAAAGAGAAGCTCCTTAACCCCTGTGGTCACCAACACTGGGCCTACGTCTATATGAAAAGAACAGCTCCTTAATCCCAGTGGTCACAAACCTTGGGTCTAGGTCTATATGAAAAAGAAAAGCTCCTTAATCCCAGCGGTCAGCAACCCTTTGCCTATGTCTGTATGAAAAAGAGAAGCCCCTTGACCCCAGTACTCACCAACTCTGAGCCTAGGCCTATGTGAAAAAGAGAAGCTGCTTTACATTTAATAGTCTGAAATATGCCTGATTTGTAGAAAATGATCACTGTTGCTGTCAATAACATCCATAACATTAGCAAAAATGAATGAATAATGAGAATACTAATAACTCTGTGCACAGTAATTCTCATGCTCAAGCAGATGTACTTCCTTATATGTTTCTGATTCTACCAGTCACTCTGATTGCTACCAGCGTAAAGTTCAAAAGGGTCTGCCATGATATGGAAGGCAAGAGGTATTAGTGGGTAACCCGCATATCTGTGAAAGCACCATTAATGCAGATGTTGGAGCAACATATGCTGCCTTATAGAGGGTACCTTTTTCTGGGGGCCCCCTCGTTTATTTCAACACAACACCACCAAGCGACATTCTGCACATGCTAACACAGCATGGCTGCGTAATCACAGTGTGCAGATGCTAAACAATTGCAATATTAGGCTCAAAATATGACAACAAAGGCCCTGTTGTACTTACCGTAATCAACAGTTTATTGCGCTAAATAATAAGGCGGCAAGTCATTAGACCAGCCGGTGTTTTTTTGATTTTGCTTTTTTTTTCTTTAACTGTTACTTTTTTCAGTAACACTAGTCTGAAGGCTAACTACATAGGGACTTCATGTCACATGCATGAGCTTTCTTATTTGTGAATTATTCCAAGCGTATTCTAAATGTATTTATTTATATCTAAATTAAATTTATAAATTTGCAGGGATGTAAACTTGGATTATCTGTTCATTAAGAGCTGCAACTCACTGCTATAGGAAATGTTGAAGCCTCTGCCGGACATGGAGTGGTCAGCCTGGAACTCCAGCTGCAGGACATTGGAGTTGCTGGTGAGGTGTGAGGGCACCTCGGCACCTGTAAAGCGTCCCAGTATGGCAGCATCCGTCTGCTCCCCGTCCCGCACCGTCAGGAAGTCGTAGGGTGGCTCCAGGTCGAAGTCGTTGAAGGCCAGGTGGATGCGGCTGCCCGGCTCTGCGATGATCAACCACACGCAGTTCAGGTTGTTGCCGTAACCCTCTGGATAATCCGGGGACAGGACTGTCCCAGCCGGGGCCGTGAAGTTAGATAGACAAGGAACTGGAGGAGGGAAAAATGAACCCTTAGAAGTCACAGTTACTGCTGGTGAGCATACTATCACTGCATATGAACTACAGTACATCTCACTCAGTATATTACTAGAGATTTACATCCAGATCACATGCGTGTTCAACCGGAAAAAGACTTCACTTCAAGATGACAACAAGACAACATAGCAACAAGCCATCAACATTTTAGTAGCCACCTGGGACACCAAGGCAACAGCCTAACAACACTTTAGCAACCACATGGGAAACAACAGCAATGACCTAGCAACACCTTAGCAACCACATGGGATACCATATCAATCACCTAGCAACACCTTAGCAATCACCTGCAACAGCTACACAACTGTTTAGCAACACCACTGGCACCACATGGGAAAGCATAGCAATGGCCTAGCAACACCTTGGAAACCACCTGGGATACCATCTCAATGGCATAGCAGAACCTTAGGAACCACATCAGATACCACATAAGTGGCCTAGGAACATCTTAGCAACCACATGGGATACCTGAACAACCGCCTAGCAACACCATAGCAAAGACCTGGGATAACATGGGAGTGGACTAACAACACTCTAGGATCAACACTCACATCAACGACCTAGCATCCAATGGGATATCACAGCGACAGCTTTTCAAAGCCAACCTAAATGTTTTTGAACATTCCTTTTTCTAATTATGACTTCAATTCGATTTCATCTCTATACTACATTTGTGTGGCACTACACTACTCAATAGAAATGATGTAATAATGTATTTTTTAAATATGTAGAGGTTTCAACCAAGATATGACATAAAAGCAGAGCAATATAAATGATAAAATATAAATATAAAAGTTTCCTGTTCTGCAAAATCAGAACAACAATAACTTCTCATCCGATTCAAATTCTAATAAAATATCTCCTTACCTGCTTTACAATCTCAGACACCACATAGATGGAACATTTAAAATTTGCACTTTCATAATTTCTCACCTTATTTCAATAAAAAATAATTACTATCAAACTGCTATGTAATTTTATCATCATCCTAGATTAACTGTGGTTTTTAAGGCTTGCAGGAATAAACACTGTATTATATGCTATTATATACTGAAGTATGTGTATTGCATGTGTTTGCTGTACAGCGACACCCGGGACATACAGGACTTTTGGCCATTCTATTTTTGTCTGTATATGGTCACTTCTGTAAGACAGGTCCTTTGTTGCTTCTGTTGTCAGCAACTGACAAATCTCTTATGTGCTACGTCCATATAACCACTACTCTGTCAATGGAATTTTAGGTCAGTTTATCCATAAAACTGGGTGCAGAAGAAATAAAGATTGATTCTACAGACATCTGGTTTGATACGGGTTTGGATTCCACAGCCTTAACCAAACAGGACACACTGGCGAAAAGGAAAAGTTTGTACAATAAAAATTCATGACAAAGGATCTGCACTCCTACTGCTTGGGTTTAGTCACTATGCTGTCATTTTAGCTGTGAACATCATGCTGTGTGGGTCTGATACATATTGTATAGCGATGTCATTGCTCATTTAGTCAGAATGCTGTTATTTATAACCGTGTGTGGTAAGGAGTGGAAGACTGCTCTGTAAAAAAAGGTGAAAAGTGCTGAGTGCTGCTGGGTTGAGTCCTGCCGCTTCCTCCTATAACACAACACCCAAAGGACGGACTCCTTTATCTCCTGCTAGTCTCCCGCAATCCCCTGGAGTCTGACAGCCAGATTTAGCCGTGCGGTAATTGTCTTGTTTACCCATAGAAAAACAAGCTTTCAATTAGCCGACTCGCTCTGCATAAACTCGTACAGCCCATACAGTGGAAAACCCATTGCATGATATTCATGAGTCATCGCCACTTAGCTATGAAAGCATAGCGCACTAACCTGTCAGGTGCTAGGGGTAATGAATCTAACTTGCAGGTATGTGCCCTCCTCTAAAACGTTTCTATTGTTGATATCGTCAGCCTCTTCAGCATAGCAATGCAATTTGCCGTCCTTGACGCCCATCGAGTGCTTTAAAAGCTAGCGGTGGATGCTGGCACTCACATATACAGATAGGGATGTTAGCCGACCATTGGTTGTTATTTTGACAGGAAATCATTCTCTCTCCGATGAGCTCAAAGCCAAACTGGCACTCGAAGCGCAGCACATCCCCGTTGGAGAAACCTCCGCCCTCGCGGAAGCCGTAAAGAGGAATGCCGGGATCCCCACAACTCTCCTTGTCGATTTCTGTTTGGGGATAAAAAATAACAGTTAGCATTTTCTAAGTTGACAGTATGTGTGTAGGCAAAGTGCCGGACTCATCACACTGACAGAAGTGCTACTAGGCTATAGTGGGACACATAATACGGGGAAATCTCTGAAATTGCTGAATCAATAATAGTATATGACTTTAACTATAACTAAAACCAAAGGGCAGCTGCTTCAGTATTCCTGTAATTTCCTGTAAACATACTCAATACCTTACAAGTAACATTGCACAATGGACCAACCATCACTATTCCTGTGACAAATGCATTCATATTACTGTAAATCAGATTTGGTTTATGAGAACAAAAATGACCATGGAAAATCAGTTAAACAGTGCATTATAAAGTTAAAAGATAATTATAAATAAATCCTTCACTGATAATGATGTGGGGGTTTTGCTTTGCATATCTGTCCAGTCTTTGACCAGTTCTATGAGACATGTTTCTTTTTCTTCTAGCTTATTGTAAACTGCCACTTGTTTGTGCAATTTCAGACAGAGATAATTATAACTGGGAAGTTACAAGAGTCAGTTATCTTTAGTTCTGTTTTAAAGGGTCACCGAATTTATGACGATCTGTACTCGAGAGTACACTTGAGTAATCCGACAATGGAAAACTCCTGGTGTACCTGTGTCTAGCAATATTCTGACATTCGCAAGCAGCCAATAAACTGCTAGATCAAGAATTCTCTTTTTTTTAAACACTGAGCCACTTCAACAGAAAACATGAATACACATCATCCAGAAGTTGAAGAATGTATACGTCCTTCATTTCGTCAAGGCTGCAGTCGGTTTCAGCAACGCTCTAAAAGTGTATTATGGTCTGGTTTTTTCGCATGTGCAGACTGAGAAATCTGAAAGAAATCAGAGTAAGGTTGTACATGCGCTGAGAAATCTGATCACTGAGTGAAAATCCAGCTCTCCTTGTCAGAGTTCATAATCAGATTTCTAGGCCTTAATCGGATCCAAGAAATCTTAAGGCTTATGAAGCACTGGAAAGGGCTATGCAAAAGTGCAGGCTTAGGGTTCTAAGGGTTATGAAAATGCATATTTCATATTACTAGTTCAGCTTGCTGGCAAATCTTTTTTTCATATTTATATCAGCATTTAAAATTTTATTGCTTCTGTTAACCGCACACTGCTTTATTTATTTTCTTTATAAAATATAAGACAAATAATCACATGCATAACACATGTATAAGTTTGGGGACCCTTTCAGACAGTTCTTAGTAAACATAAACCTTGCTTTGTGCACAGTCATACTGGAACAAAAAAGGGCCTTCCTCAAACTGTACCCACAAAGTTGGAAGCACAGATTTGTCCAAAATGGCTTTGTATGCCGAAGCATTAAGATCTCCTCTTATTGAGATAACTACTGGAAATATGATCCCATAGCATTTTCTAGGGAGGCACCAAAATGAAAATTGTTGGTCGAAGCCAAAACAGAATAAAATGAAACATTTGTTTCAGTGTGTTTCAGTGTTTCATTAATTTCGCCACTTTTTTACCACTGCATAAATTAAAGAGACTAAATGCCAGATAGCAAGCGGATGTTGGCCACATCTCGCAAAGGCACTGGCAATCTGCTGTGAGCCAAAAGTTGCCCACACATTTAAAACATGCATTTGACCCACCTGTCCCAAAACAGATCTGGTCCACTTCTGGCACAGACACAGCAGAGTTACTTACTTCTGGCTAATCCATAGCACTAATGTAATGTAATTAATGTAATTACTAATGTAATCTATACCGGGAGATGTCCACTCAAGCGCTGTCAACCCATCTGGCAAGTGGACCAGATGAAAATGGGGAATGTGGGCCAGATTTGGGCCAGAACAATTTTGCTGTCTGGGATGTATAATTGTTTTAAAGAAAAAACAATTACCAAACTGAGGTTTAAACACAGTGAACATCTTAACACCCCAGCAGACATACCTACAAAGCACAATATGACAAAAACTTGTGTACGTGTGTACACACGCTGAGAAGCTGCTGTCTGTCTGTCGCGCTGTAATGCTGGTTAAAGCTAACTGCTCTGTTCTGTTCTTTACTCTGCCTGGAGCTCCATTTGGCTTGAATGATGAAACTGAATAAAAGCTAGGAAAGATCAGCATGCTCCGGTGGCGCTAGCCCTGGAGCTAAGGTGTACAAGTTCCACTCTGGTTCCTGTCTACGTCCGGGAACTAGAAAATATAAAGAGTAGTTAAAATCGTCAATGTTCGTAATAAATTATTCAGTCTTTGTACTTATACATAACCGTCCTACACTCATAATTTTGGTTGCTGAACAATCGCATTTACAGTCAGCACAATGCAGTCAGACAGGTAACGTTCTCCTGGCATTCATCAAACCCAGACTCGTCCTCAGACTGCCAGACAGAGAAGTGTGATTTATCACTCCACAGAACACGTTTCCACCTCTCCAGAGTCCAGTGGCAGCACTTTACACCACTCCATCTAACACTTGCCATTGTGTTTGGTGTAAGGCTTGCATGCCGTTGCATGTTATTACAATACCATGCTTAACTTCAGTGAGCTCTTTGGAACGATCCGTTCTTCAACAAATGTTTGTAATGGCAGGCTGCATGGCTAGGTGCTTGCTTTCATACACCCGTGGCAATGGGCCTGAAAGAAACACCTAAGGTCAAAGATGTCCAAGAGGTGTGTCCCAATAATTTTGTGGATATAATGTATATGTTGTATCACAGCCCAGTAAAACCTCTTTTCATTTTGAGCTTGTTTACTGACTACGGGACATTAGCTTCCAGGATTTGCTGATATTTAAAAGAATGCTTTCTTCTCTTTGTCCCCTCAACATTTCCTGTGCCACTGGCTGCCACTAAACCACAAAGCATAACAGATCCACCCTCAGGCTTTACAGTTGCCAAGGTGCTCTTTCCTTGAAATGCTTCTCCTTTTTTCTCCAAACACACCTCACGGTGAATGTGGCCAAATAGTTACACTTTGTCTCAGAACTTGTGTTTGGCTTATCTAGATGTTGTTTAGCATTTTTCAGATTTCAGACTTCTGTGATGCGATCACAGCAAAGGTTATTTTGTGATGACCCTTCTATGAAGATGCTGTTTATCCAGCAACACTGCACAGTGGCCCATTGCATCTTTGTTCCTGTGACAGCCAAAAGTATTTGTCTTATTGTGAATCAGATTTGGATCGCTGCAAAATGATGATGGAAAATATCTTTAATGTAAAAGAACAAGTAGTTAAATAGAAACTGAAACTAAAACAAGAAAATCCAAAAAATTGGAAATAATAACACAATGAAAATGTTAGAATTTTCCTATACATAAGAATATTTAATCTGCCAATATTTTGCCGTGAGATTTCAGACAGCAAAATTACAAGGAGGATATGTTCAGATATGTTTTATAATCTTTTCTTGTCTTCTAAGAATCAATTATATACTCTGGTTTTGAAAGTCAGGTGCTTAGACAAGCCTGTGGTTGTTGAGTGTAAGCACAACCTTTTAAGAGGCCACAGATGACGATCTGGAATTAGCTACATCTGACTTGGATTAAGGCCTAATGAGTCAAACAAGCACAGAGATCTTACAAACAATAACAGTGTGTGTTCACATGCAATTAATAATCCGATAACTGCAGAAAATGTGATTTTGCAGTAACCCATTCATCCTGTTTACATGCACTGAATAATCTGATAAGTGCAGAAAATGTGATTTTGCAGTAATCCAGTCATCATGTTCACATGCACTTAATAATCTGATAACCGCAGAAAATCTGATTTTGCAGCGGTCCATTCACCATGTTTAAATGCAAATGAGTAATCAGAAAACGAGAAATTCCTATCAGTAATCAGATTTCTGCTTAGCAATCGGCCAATAAAATCACGGAATACGACTTTAACAGTCACTTTAGCGCTGAATATGAATATTCATTGTCTAGAAGAATGGTTAGTTGGTTTATCTGGTTGTAGATGGTTTCAGGTTGCTCCAAAAGCGTTCTGTTACTATCTCACGGCTGTTGTGTTAAACACTGCTTGCTTATTTCCGGTACTGCGGTCTGTTTTTTTGGAAAAATTCCAAAACAGCTGAGTAAGAGTATATATATATCCGGGCCTTAATCCCAATTGAGAAATCAGAGCATGCTGTTTACATGACCACTGGAATAACCTGCAGAAAAAACTGCAGAAATCCAGAATATTAATTGGAAAATTAAGTGAATATAAACCCACTTAATATTAGATCAAGTTTAAGTTTGTTGCATGCAGATGTTGTATTATGATATTATAAATGACGTTATACATGATGTTATAAATGATGACCTGGGAGTAAAAATACTCAAATTCTGACAATGTAAAAGCTTTCCTGAGTCAAGTTAATACTAAATTATAGTAAATAAAGTTAATAAGGAGTAAAAATAAAAAGATAAAAAATATTGCTGCAAAGGTTATGATACTAGCCATCAGACAACTCCTTCTGATTTTAAGCGCATGTCTATATTAAGTAAACAAGTAAATAAACAAATAAATGTATTATATAAAACCTGAGCTTTTAGATTTTTTATATTTAGCTTAGCTTTACTATTTATTCAGTAATAACTCATGTAGTATACTGTAGTAAATTCTTTTCACTTGAAAATATTAAACAAAACAATTTAAAATTTAAATTATTTTAAAAATTATTTTCCCTGTAGTGCAAACCAATGCGCTTGACGACAAACACAATGACCTGGGAGTTCTGTAAACTTAAAATGCAAGCAAAACCAACCCACACAAATATGTATTTTAAACATGCCACATTTGTACACTGTGTTCATTTCCATGTGACAAAGCGAACCTTTGTAGTTGATTTTGAATCCGATGGAGCCCACGCTCTCGTCCGACTGCAGGTGTAGCCACATCTGGTGGGTCATGCTGACGATGAGGTCAGGAACAAAGCTGCCTGTCAATCTAAGATCAGACAGACAGTGAGAGACAGACAAATTTCACCTCAGATCATTCTCAGACTAGCAGAAAACAACCTTTTTTTCTTTAATTGAACACGTTGGTATTGATGGCGCTCGAGACAGCAGCTACTTTTACACTGGCATTAATGGCATGGTTAAAAGTAGTCAATTATTTTAGGCACACTTTATGTATAGCTGCTTTGGCAGGAGATGAGTGCTCGTCCTTGAAGGATGTCGAACTAGCACTAAAAGGATTCTAACTTGGCAGAGCGCCAGAACGCGCCGCCACAGACCATTGCTAAAGTGTGTCTTTTCAAGAAACTGCTGCTGAGACACACACAGCTGCATTGTGGGATAGCTGCGGAGGGGGGCGGAATGTGGGAAACGTGGGCTCCCTCACGAAGAGCCTGTTGTGCGCGTGGATTCTGAGCTTGGCAACTCGCTCAGTTCTGCTGCTTTTGTTCCGATGATTGCGACGACAGTTAGACTATCTTTCAAGCGAATGTAAATTGCCCTGTTGGAAACCGAGGGGAGGTTCGGCAGTCATGACAAAAGCATCGCCTATTAACCCAAATATATAACTGTTAAATTACAGGAGACACAGTGCTAGTATACATTCTAATAATGTTATAATTACTGTTATTATCCCTAGCTAGCAACCGTTAGCCAACTCTTTACAAAGGGATAATTCTAAAAATAGTGTGACACAAAATACCCTTCTGCTTTGCACTTAGATTTGCTTGTTATGTAACAGAGCTCTGCATTTATTCTCACATAGAACAGTAAAGAATTCACTATACTGTGTTTCCGTAAATCTGACCATTGACATGTTAGCTTCAATTGCAAGTGTTAGCAAAGCCAGAGGAAAAGTTACAACTATAGACAGAAACAGCCTGAGGTACAAATTGAGGACAGAAAATGCAACGTTCTATAAAGCTGCTGGATGTCAGGATGATGATATGAGAAGCAATAAATTATGAGAATTATATTAACTTCCCTTTTAAGTGAATAGCAAAAATGTTAACTACTGTGCACAACAAAAATAATGAAAAACTAATAGCTGTTTATGCCAGAACTGCAATCACATTTATTTGCACTGTAAAGCTGAACAAAGACACCGGGACACTGACATGAAGCACAGCTTTTATTAAGCATCAAAGGCAATCTGATTGATACTGGTGCCCCCTTTTGGAGAATCTACACCCTGTGCAATGTGAGTGAGAGGTGCTTTAGTCTAAAAACAGGTTTCTCTATAAATATACATACTTTTATTTAAAATTGAGACCAAAAAAAATTTAATTACACATTTAATTCCCTAAAAAACACCTTATGATGATGTGAATTTGTTGTGACAGCAGTCATTACTGCTTCATACGTTTTACTATACAGTCTATGTGTTGTACACGCAACACCGAGCGCGAGAATAGTCATTACATTTGAGGTTCTTTTACAGGCTAGTGGTTCAGGATAGGGTAGTTTTTAAGCATGTGTATAGCAAATGGCTGTTTAACCAAATGGTTAATTTACTTGTTCTCCATGCAAGAAAGCGTGTTTCAAGCTCAATGCAGGGAGACACTTAGTGGGCCTCTAAAGGCTCATTTAGGTTCAACATTAAATATGGACAGAGAACTTCTGTCCCGTCTTCTGCTTTTATTTCGTCCGTATATGTGCAGTTTATATATATATATATATATAAAAAACATGCAATCTGCTTGCTTTCACATGCACTACATTATGCCAAAGCTATTTAACTGTTGAGAATAGATAATGATACAGGAAACTGGGCTTACACTTGGATTATCGTTCTGGAGTCCCCAACTTCTCCCCCATCCCCTATCGTCAGTGTGTCGTATCCAAGCTCCAGGTCAAACTCCTCAAAGTTGATCTGGATCACCTGTAAGGGAGGAAGAAAAAGAAAAGTCTAGGGAAACATTGGTGGTAAATGGAACCAGACATCATTAGAGTTAGTGCTTCTAAAAACTCTCATAAAGAAAGTTATTACTTTGGAATCAACATACTGCCATCAAATACACTGCCCGAGTGTCTGAGACACTGTGTCATTATTGATTTTACCATCAGCAACATTACATATGGTAAGTTTCTCTACAATAACCCACTTAATATAAAACCAACTTAAATGCTTTGTACACACCTCAGTGACTGATGGAAAATTTGAACAATCAGCCTGTTCCCCTTTAAGAACCATCTTAACTAGTATTGTGTAAATGTGGCTGTAGATCAAAACACTGTCATTCAAAAACAAATTTTTCAACATCTACAGCTAATCAATATCTGATATAAACAAGATTATTACAGAATTACATATTTAGTACAGCTGTTTAAATTTTAGTAGCTCATTAACTTTGGTGGTCTGATTCCACTGACCACCACTGAGAAACATTCTGACTCTAGAACTCTTTCACATCAAACCTCAAAATGTTTTTTTTTCCCCCATCTTAAACATTTTATTATGTAGAAATTTAGAAAAATAACTGGAATACCCCTAAAATTGTTCAACATTTCCTTCTAAGCCATTGCTGACGAGAGATTCTCTCATGCCAATTTGAAAGTGATGACTTCTCAGTCAGACGCTCTGGCGCCTAAGGTCTTCTCATATGATCTTAATCAACACTTCCAACTGTGGTCTGCAATGGCCATGATTATGAAATAAAAGTGATATACACATACAATAACCTAGTGAGCTCACAAGCTAATAGGGGCCAGTAATTTGCTGTAGCATATGTTATCAGTAAATTACCCTTCATTTCCACTCAGCCTCAATGGCCTTGCGGACGTCCCATGACCGCAGCGCTACTATTGAAAAAGCAACCGATTACAGTGATGCATGATTTATGGAATATATAATCATCACACGGATAAACAGAAAACTTGAGCGTGTGATCTGCGTTCCTGGCTCAGATTCTCAAGCAAATCATCGAACGTTCCACTCGTCCCATGTTTAAGCCGATATTGCATGCCACTTGTACATTAGCAAGTCGTGCCATTTGCATAATCGCACTCCGGAGTGTGTTCAGGGGCTGTCTCACAGATAACGGCTTCTGAACGAAGCTTGAGGCGTGGGATTTATGCATAAACAATATGAAATGTCCTATATCCCCTTTCATACACAAAACAATAACACAGCAAACACATGCTATGTGCACACATGTGGTGCTGA
>CM067497.1:21320122-21362777 GCA_034552555.1 Semaprochilodus insignis
AAATATTCACTGCCCACTTTATTACAAAAATAAACAGCACAATCTCTTTTAGCTCATTAGAACAGAATTGACATGTGTGGTCACATGTGTGCATACTGAGTATTTTTACAAAGTGCTTTTCAAATTTTGAAAAACTGCTTTATAGATTTTCTGGGAACCAAGCACATTTCCAATTCTCAACAGCAGCATTTCCTTTCTTGCTGTAATGTGCAGCAGAATGTTCTCAGCTAATGCGGTGCACCATTCTGCACAGACCCACAGAGCCACCTCAGCAGAGTATAACAGAGCACCATAAAGTCTGTTAGCAAGCCGCAGGCTCACGATAACTTCGGCCCATTAGGATCCTTCTGTCTCGCAAAGGAGGCTGTAGCATCATCAATCTCTCTAAGTCAAGAAAGTGCCAGCAAAATGACCTGCAAACTTCCACTGTATAACACATTCCTATTATCGATGCAGTGCGCATGCACATGAGACAAGGAACCAATTAGGTTTATGGGTATAAGCATAATTACCCACATGGTTGGCACATCATATATCAATGCAGAGTCAATGTCTCTATGTGTATATGTGTGTGTGTGTGTGTGCGTGTATGTACATTGTGCGTGAGGTGAATGCGAATGTCGCTGGGTGTACTCTACCTTATTGGGGTTACTGGCTGTGATGATCCACACGCACTGAGAGTTGCTCTCGTATTGGATGGGAAAATTAGGAGAAGTCAAAGTGCCAGATGGACCGTAGAGGTTGGAGCCGCACGTTTTCACTAGAAGACATCACAGACGGGTGAATGAGAAACTGCTATGGTCTGCATGGCCAAACGTATAATTAAAGGTTTGTGGTTGTGAGAGCTTATTACAGTTTAGTGGCCAACTATGCTTTATTTCAACCCTAACACATATGGAATATGGCACGGTTTCACCGCAGAACAAATGGAGCGAATCCGCCTGGATACATACTTAATGAGTGACGCATTAAGCCCCTATTCAGAACTGTATCACACAGCTTATCAGTGAATTATTTCACTCCGTGAAGACAGCTATGAAAGGATTAAAATAAATAATTAAGAATTGACATTATTTTGTGCAGTAAATCAAATTAGTCTTTTTTTCTCCAATTTTAACCTGAAGAAACAAAGTTTTTATATTTAAAACATTTTTTTTCAGTTTAGTGCCAGTTTATACAATTCGGGTTTTACCCTTGAGAAGTAATAGTTTTAGTTTAGTTTGGATTTAGTTTCAGGTGTTTTTTTTATTTATCTGGTGAACACAGAATAAAATTAGTGCAACAGTAGACTGAGCTTGGCTCGGCCTTTGGCTTTCCTTAAAAACAGCCAAAAACCTTTTTAATAACTTATTTTTACTTGTAGTACTAGTACGAGTTTTATTATTATTTTTTGAAGTAATAATTCAATAATTCAGCTCTTGTATTGCAAACTCGTTAAAAGGTCAAATTAATTGACATTAAATGTATTTTGATTTGTAAGTAATTTGAACAACGGGTATTAATTTATAGGTTTTGAGCTTGAGCTTATTATGGCATACTTAAACCAAAAGAACACATTACTGACATAAAATTGCACATTTAAACATTTTTGAGTTAGCTTTTGACACGCCTGTGTTAATGTAATCATGGGTTGGTCAACCAAAAACATGGTTCAAACAAACATAATGTTAACTAGGCTAGCATTAATGTTAGCGAAATTACCAAAGGCATAGCAAACCCATTAGCTAGGTACTTACAATCATTACCTAATTATCAATCAATCAACATTCATTCATTGACTATCAATCAACCTTTATTTAAATTGATTGAATTTTATTATTCCCTGATAAAAATACATTATGGCTGCAAGTCATGCTGTTAGCTGACAGCACATTATTTACATCTAAAACAGCACAAAGTATTAGATTGGGTTTTGTTTAGTGGTGTTAAAATTAGGGCACTGAATTATGTCACTAATTTTGGTTAACACTGTTAATGCATTGGTAGTTTGACCCTTTGAACCAGCTGTAGCAGTGCAGGCTGAAGCCCAGCTGCAGCGTGCTATATGTTGCTAAACCGTGATTGTGCACCTCATGTTTAATTAGAGCATTTAAAGTGATTACTTCTGCAGACTACGCTGGACACCACTTGTGAAGAACAGTGGGAAAATCGTAGAGCAGCAAACTAATAAAAGCAACAGCAATGTGAAGCTCCAGTTCCCATCGAGAGCCTCTACTACAACAAGAATCTATAAGCAGTATGAACAAGAACAAGAGGCTACAATCACAGAAGAGTTGAATCTCTGATTAATATATACCAATCAGCCTCAACAGTAAAACCAGCTCGTTTCTACACTCGTAATACAGTTTATAAGCTCCACCTACCCAACAGGTGCATTTCGGCCATTGAAGATCAGGGTAACAACGTATGCAGAGAAAACAGATGGACTACAGTCTCTAATTGTAGAACTACAAAGTGCTCCTACATGGTAAATGAGGCTGTAGAAACTAGGTAGATTTTAGTGTCAAGGCTGATCGGTGTATATGATATATGACGCTCATTGGTTGTAACATGTTATTGATAATGTTATTCAACTACTAAAAACAGTAAATACGTTCTGATGAAGCTTATTTTGTCCGCTCATATAGCTATAATAAAATTCACTGGTTTTGAAAAACTTTAAACAAATCTGAGCTATTAAAAGTCAATGGAGATTAACTGCATTTAACAACACAAAACAAGGCAATTATTTGCAATTTTTTTTTTTTATCTGTATGCCAGCCCTAGCATCAAGTCAGTCAACACTGGTTGTGTTATAATTGAACACAAAATAACTTGCTCTTGACTGGACACACAAGTATGTTAGAAAATATGGCGTTGTTTCTAACAACACTCTGCCTACTTAATACTTACCCACTGCAGCGCTGACACTGTTGCCTAGAAATTAAAGACTTTTATTACTCTATGTGGTAAAGCACTGCTGAGAATTACTGCTGAGATTTGCCGAGATGTCTCACTGTCCCAAAGCCATGCTGCTGCTCTAATCAAACAACAAACATGTGACGAGCCAGATTTCCCAGATATACTGAGCGTTTTAAGCCAATGAAGCAAACACGAACCCTGCGGGCTGGCAATATCTAATCTGTATCAATCCCTTTGATTGGACTGGATTAAAGTACTTCAGAGTACATCAGTGAGCAGATCTACAGCACTGGCCTGTCCTCGAAGTGCATCAAAACCTGCTCTTTTACCTTTACACACAGGTCTGTGGTCACTCCAGGCTGCGAAGACTTCTGCCACTCTCTGGCAGGTGATGCTCTTGGAGCCCTGCAGGACATGGTCTCCATCACAAGTGAACCCCACCATTGCTCCAATGCTTCCGTGTTTCAAAGAGATTAGAAAACAGGCAGAATCAATATGCAGCTGAGGTCAATGTGATATTTGTGTCATTCTAACCTTATCCTCACCTGGTGAGCAAATTATATTATCATTCATTTATAATGTCTCTAAGATATTCAATTCAATGTCTGCAACTGTATTTCGATGGTTTGTCTGCCAAAGGTATTTGCTAGATAATCACTAAAACTTCAGCCTTGAGGCTATAAAGCAACATGCTAATTTGTTGTGATAAATCCCATTAAAGTTTGTTAGGAATGGTAAACGCAGCATTTTGTGAGGCTAAATTGCTTGCGTAGGCACTAGCATCTATCCAGGCCAGGGTTTCTCAACACTGGTCCTGGAGAAGCCCTGTCCTGCACATTTTACTTCTTTCCTGCTCCCAGCACACCTGATTCAACTTATCAGTTCATTAACAACCCCTCACAGACTTGGGGAGGGTGTGTTAAAGCAGGGAATCCACTAAAATGTACAGTGCAGGATGCCTCCGGGACCAGGGTAGAGAAACACTGATCTAGGCTAACGTAAAAACTTTAGTCTGGTTAACCCTAAAGGTATAAAGGCACAGGATACCTTGTCATGGCAAATTCAATTACATTTAGAGTTTTATAATTTGTTATAAATGTTGAAAGTAGCATTTTGAGCCTATATTGCTAACACAGGAACTTAGCACCTAACTAGCATTAACTAGGCATCTGTTCTACAGCTAACGCTAAAGTTTCAGCTTTGAGGCTATAAAAGAACATGCTTGTCATGGCAAATCCAAACCAATTTAGGGTTTCAGAATTTGTCGTAATCTTTTTAACAATGAGTTTTATGAGCTTATATACAGAACTCAAAATGGTTTCTTTGTTTTTATTTGATAACAAGAAAAAACACTGGCTTAGCATTTCAGTGCTAGCAGCTACCTTATGGCTTTTGTGGCTAACTAGGCTAATTTTGGGACAATGCTAGCGACCAACAATGCTGGTTCGTTCTAGAAAGAGCATATACGAAGGTGCTATGTGCTCCTTTATCATGGCAAATCCAACTTCCAGAATATCTTATTTCAAATATTTACTAGAGGTTTGTTCATTTCTATAGAAACATAATTACCTTCTTTTTTTTGTTTTATTTGAGTGCTGTAAATTCTATTTTAGTGGTTCTTTCTTTCCTCCACTATTTTAGTGGGTCTTTCTTTCCTCCACTTTCACCCCTCATTGCTCACTAGTATCTTAACACAGAGTCCTAGCATTTCACTCACACACACACACACACACAGTTAAGTGTTAAGTGATTACAGTGTTAACAGTTAATTGTATTTCATTTGAATACATTAATGGCAAATACAGAATAGAACACAACAGAATAGAACTTTATACAGTGTATTTATTGTCAATTTCCACTGCACTAGCAAAATGGCCACCAGGAGGCCTGCAAAGAGAGAATACTAAAAAATTAATACTTTAATTTTTGACCAGATTCTACAGTCATGATGAGAACATACCATGTGAAAACCTCTCTGATATAGAACTACAGATTCTCTAGGCATGTTCAATGCCACAGAGAATATCAGTAAATGAATACCATCAGGAATTTTCATATTTCATATAAATGAAAGAAACACTGCTAGATACCGTCTGTATGGGTGAACACACAGAAACACACACAGGGTTTACCTGAAATCAGAGCCTATGCGCCTGCCGTTCTCCGGCTCCCCAGGGTCCGGACAGTAGTTGGACACTTGCTTCACACCCCCCTCGTTCACTGCAGGATCAGAAATGGAGAACAGCTGCAAGCTAGTGCATAGCCATTACTGCCCTACAGCTGAGCAACAGTGTGGGCACAGTGGAATAATGTTTCACAGCCATGCAGCCCACAGATACCGTCCTGCGCGCAGAGGTGGGCAGCAGCAAGTTATTCAGTGCTTCAAGAGGATTTCAGAGAAAATGACATTTTTAACCATCTCTACAGAGAAAAAAAAAACTTGTCAATTTCACTTTAGGCAATTTTTTAAAGTAAAAAGTTTCTGATTTCCTCAAGTTACCTCATTCTGTTATTTTCATTTTTTCCACGTTCTCCGTCTGATACACCTTAATTGGATTTTCACTGCTCGCTATGACTGGGCAGTCCAGTGGAGTTTAAGTGATGGGATATCTGCATTAGGACAGTCGCTGCTGTCGTGTATACACAAAGCTATTTTGAGAAGAAATCATCCACATAACTCGTTTTCATACACTTCACTCATTTCTGAGTGTTATATAACCTAGGCTATTAATAATGTATGATCAAGACACAATATCTAATCTCATCCTTAGCAACAACAATACAGAACACCTGTAATAATAAAAATATAAAAACTATCTGTTACAATGGCATCCATACCAACCAATGAGATTTCATGATTAGGTTTAAATCCCCCTGTTTGTTTCATGACTGATACAAAGGAAATGTGGATCCGATAACACTCTACAGAAATCTACAGGCGCAAACTAACAGACTTCAGACTGTAAAAACTGAAAACACTACAATGTATATTTAGTCCATTTTATGTAGTCTGAAAAAAAAGAGATGTTATAGAAGCAAAATGGCCCAAAATCTCAAAACAATGTTTTTGCCTGCTGTGTCTCGCCTTAAACTGGGGGTTGGCTGTTATTTTCCTAATACTAGCTTTTAATAAGTTGTTTGTCATGTCGTGTAGTACTGTGTTGTGAGCACTGCAAGCACAACGTCATGGGTTGGATACAATTCACAGTTTTGTATTTTTGTATTTTTGTTTGTCTATGTGCTCTACTACAATACCCAGCATGTATTGTGTGCTACTGCCGAGGCCAATAAATACAGATGCCATTTTTCACTTGTTAGAAGTCAGCCATCTGGATTCCTTCTGCATTAGCCCGCTAGTGTAAAAACAAAACAAAACAAAAAGATTTCAAGCAGGTTGGCTTTAAGCACTTGTAGGTTTTCAAAAGCTCATCACACCTTCAAAATACATAAGCAGAAAAGGGTTTTTAAACCAGAAAATCTCACTCTCTGAACATTCCCAGCACTCCTGTATAAGGCGAGCAGTCATGTTTATACCAATGTAGCAATTACAAAGATTTTTGTAAAAACAAATAACATTATAAATAAAACATTTTACGAAAAAGAATAAAATAATATACATTTAACTTGACATGTGGCCTAAAGTCAGAGGGAACATGTAGAGTAAAATATTAAAAATATTTATGAGATATTAAACTTTAGTGTTTTATACTGAACATCCAGCAAAGTTTGAATAAACTATGTAATATGTAAGGAGGAGCCTGATTGACGGCTCTCTGCCAAACACTCCTAGCCTGCTCCACCCCTTATATACAACATCATTAACCAGCTTTTATGTCACGCTAACTGGACAAAAATCATCACAGACAAAAGAATGCAAGTGTAAGAGAGACGGACAAACAAACAAACAAAGGAAAGCAACACATGAATGAACAAATGGACAAAGGAACGTTGATGGGGAATGTTGGTGTTTGGATAAAGGAATGAACAGGCAACAGGCAGCTACAGACAGGTGGTCTAGCTTGCTAGCTTTGGGTTATGCTGGCTAGCTTTCGCTCGCCAGTTTCACAAATTCCGAATCTGTTCTGTGTGGATGGGGCCAGAGACGACAGCCTTGTAATTGGTAAGGGGAAGGATTATAGATGTGTTACTTGAGATTAGGACCAACCAGTTTACATGGAGTAGTTTACCCAGTTTACATTATCTGAGTAACATGTCAAGGTTTTAAGGCAGTAAGTCAAGGTGACAGGACCTCTGGTTTAATCCTGAAGATGTTTCAACCATTCCAGGTTCCATCAGTTCAAATAAGTGGCGAGAACATTCTCTAACTTGCTTGTTATCAACATTAGTTTTTTTTGACTGATAAATTCATTTAACCTTTAGAACATATAGCTACTGTGACACCAAAGGCATGGTCGCAGTTATATATCAATTATTTCTCACTTGTAGCTCATCTACCAATTTTTGGGGAAATTTTGAAAATTGGAAAAAAGTCTGAATGAAAAAGCCAGAAACTGGGAAATAAAAATACTCAAATATCTCAAAAGAGAGTTTTTTACACTAGGATTAAGTGGAAAAAAATATCGCTTAAGCTGAAAAGGATGATGGAAAAGCTGTCAATCACATGATTCTGTTCCAACCTGATCTTATTGCTTTGCACTAAACGTTTTGCCTACTATGTAAACCCTATAGTCCACACAAGTGGCCAGCGTGCATAACAAAATGGCTGTTTCTTTTAACAGCTGGCATGGGTGGCCAGTGAATGGAAACAACTGGCCCTACAGATGGTCCGATCACAGTGCATAGCTTTCACTTTAAAATAACAACATGCTCCCAGAACTGTCTGGGATATGTCTATGGAGATATTCTATGGACAGCGCAGACTGTAAACTTTCCGTTCAGTTGTGCTTGTAGGTAAAAGAGGAGACATATCATTATAATTTGAGTTTCATGAAAAGTTAATGTAGTGGGTAACTATTTTTTAAGACTGAACTTTTTCCCTGCAGATCTTTCTGAAAAAACTGAAAGTGAGTCTCCTGAATAAAATAAGGTAAAGAGTAGACTAAAAATATTGATATTATATTTATGAAAGATTTAATAACTGTTACTTAGTGGCTGGAAATTAAACGAAAGGAAGGTTGTCTCTGGCTTTTGCCCAGTAGTGTATATTTCTAATAACCTTGAACACAGCTCAGCCAATCAGATTTTAGAATCTGCCCAGTTTATAATACTCAGCATATACATAAATGACTGTACACAAACATATGAATTCTGCATTAATGCAACTTCTTAGGAGCCATTGGGCTGTGTGTGGAACAATGTTTTACCATTACAATGATTGGCACTTACATATGAACTGCAGCCATTTATTAATAATGCATTCAGTTATTTACTGAATATTTATGTATCTTATCATACTTTCTTGCAATAAGCAATCCAAGGTCATAAACAGCGTTTTGGCAGGGGGTGCTGGGGCAGCTTTGAATTGTGCATGTGGTAATATCAGTCTCTCGAAGGTTAATTGCTTCAGTATCCCTCCTCACACCGAACTCAATCGAAACAAAAAAGCTGAAAGTGACACTCATTTTACAAATGCATGGGAAATGACTGCAAGCCAGGCTTAATTGCTGTCGGTTCAGCGGTGGATCTGGAGTTGGTAAATTAAAGACCCCAACGATTTGCGCAGGGGTGTTTGCTGGTGTATTGGGGCACTGAATAAGACCAGGCTGAGCCCAATAATTCACTCATAATTCATCATCCAGAATGCGCGAGGCAGTCACTGTGAAATGGAGGGTAATAAAAATTCTATCCTGTAGTAATTACGTATTTGAAGTGCTACACTGTTGGCTTGAAAATGACTCATTGTGCTCAATACCTTATTACAATGGCAGCCACGCGAGCATGCACTTATACTCGTTGAGAATAAGAATCATCGTCAATGACAGTGATTAGTCAATAAAGACTCAACATGTGGCCCGAATCTGTACCCAGATCGGCATGGTGGACTGCGTCCCGCTCATTTTCTCTCCATTAAAGGTACACTCTGCCGTCCTACAAGAACAAAATGGTGGCCCTGCCACAATGAAGCAGGATCAAGGGCAATTAGAATGTTAAATGTTGCCCGATTCAAACTTATGGAGCTCTAGATGCACTAGTCCATAATCATTAGCATGGCACGAAGTGATTTCATGCTTTGTTAGCGCTGTTTATTTGTCAACAGCGGACATCATATTTCAGCTCCTACTGCAGTAAGCTGCTCTGTTCAATAAAACCACCTTTCCTTTCTTTTTTTTTGTACTTTTACTCAAATGTCCCCCAAATTCAGTCATGACCTACCAAAGGAGAAATGCATAAAGTGGAAATGCTCATTTTTATTAACATTTCAACATGCTTGGTGGAAAATGCTACCTGCTAATTGTGCAACGTCAGCTAACAGACAACTGTGTTGGCTAGCATCCCATTAAGAAACGGTGGGAGTCTTCCATATTTTATCAAACTTCCATATGTGACGCAGTAGAAGTTCTCACAGTATGGATAACATTACAGCACCAATGTTTTTCGAATAAGAATATGGACAGATTTCCTTTATAATGTCTGTAATGTAGAGGACTTATTTATATGTCCTTAATAAGTTGTTTACATCATCTTCTCATTTTCAGGGAGCCTGATGAAAGCTTCATTGTTTGTCTTGGAGAATTACCTGTATGGCTCTGAAGGTATATATCACTTTTAGTTTAGTTTTTCGCTTTCTTTAATTCTGTACAGCTTTAAAACTGAGCATTTCTGCAATTCTTTTGTGTGTCTCTGATTGTGGTACATCATGCTTTACACACAATCTTTGTAATTGTGTCTCTGTACATAACCACAATAGAATTGAAATTTATCACTGAAGTGTAGACTCTTAGTTTTAATTCAGGGGGTTTAACAAAATATATTACCCGTTTAGGAATTACAGCAATTTTTACAACCTCTTCTGACAAAGTAATAGTGTAACATGGTCAAAGTCTACAAAGAAAAAAAAACTTGAAGTTCAAGAACAAGATTCTGGAGAGATGAAAACAAGATCAAATTGTACCAGAATGACAAGAAAAGAAGGAATGGAAGAATGAAAGGAATGGCTCATAACCCAAAGCATAACACATTATCTGTAAACATGGTGGAGGCAGCGTTATGGTATGGGCACGTACAGCTGCCAGTGGAACAGGATGGCTGGTGTTTACTGATACTATGACTGCTGATGTATTCTGAAGTGTATAGAGCTTTGCAGTGAAGATGCATAATAAGCTGAAACATGTTGTAAAAGCGACCCAAGAGCCAATTAAGGCAAAGAATTAGATAGCTCTTAAATGAGTCAGTCACCTGACCTGAGCTGAAGGCAGAAAGACCCACAAATAAGCAGCAACTGATAACGGCTGCAGCAAAGGCCTGGCAAAGCATCTCAGGGGAGGAAACTCTGCATTTGTTGATGTCCATGTGTTCCAGACTACAGACAGTCATTGACTACAAATGATTTGCATCCAAGTATTAAAATTAATCCTTGTATTCACAGCTATGGTAGTTTGAGCAATTACTTTAGAGCCTGTGAAAATGGAAAGACAATGTTAAAAACTGGCTGTAATCCCTAAACGGTTTTGTTAAACCACATGGATTAAAGTAGGAAGCACACACTTCAAATCATATCCTGACTGGTTTAATTTAAAACCATTGTGGTGGTGTACAGAGGCAAAAATACAGCTGTCACTGTCCAAAAAATTATGGACCTGACTGTATGATATTATTGGACGAAACTCTTACTGTACAATGAGAGTCAAATTATAGCTTCCTTCTGAAATACCCCTGAGGGGGTTCTGCACTGAACAACAGAGAAGTTTCTGAAAGCCTGAAGAAGGTGGTTACAAAGCTTTGCACCAAATGCAATACAGTGTAAGGAGTTACTTGTGGAGTATGCGTGCATTAACTAGCACCAGATTGACAGTAAATTACTTTTATTTTGCCAGTTTCCAACTTTACATGCTCATTAATAAGGTGTTCTGTGTAATGCTAAAAAGTGCTGCTGTTTTTATTGCCTTTTATTTTCTGTCTCAATAGAAGTGAATACTGTGTATTGTGTTTTACGTGCAGTCTATGTCCTTCAGCTGATGCATGTTTATTGCTAAGCAGGCTGTAAAAATAACTGTAAAAGTAGAAGCGTCCAAGCAGGAAGAGATAGAAGCGTCTCTCCTGTTGTGCTACAGTACAGCAATGACCTTGTGAAAGTCTTGTCTTTGTAACTCACCTTTTAAACACAAACCTGTTCTTTAAAAACATGTAAAGGCACAGTAGGTACAGCAGACTTACTTATGGAAAATTTACTTGTGTTGTCTTTCCCAGGCAATAGCTTCACTCCTCTTGACTTGAAATCCCCAGACCGTTTCACTGTTCAGGGAGGGGGGAGGGGAGAGAAATGAAATGAAAGCAGACAAAGTAAGTCTCTCAGAGAATAGCTCACAATCCTGGGATCAATCTCTGCTGGCTCTATTCATTGTAGGCCCACAAAAAATATGAGTGAGAGGAAACAGTAGGACAAGGACAGAATCTTCCCTTTTCGAGTTTTGGAGAGCGGGGTGTTACATGGCTAACGATCTTTTGCTCAGGAGGTTTGGGGTTTCACAGTCTTGATCGCAGCCCGTTGCCTAATCCGCAAAGATGTCTGAATCTAATGCAATGGCACTGAGGAACAGAGTGCAGTGGAATCCCAGGGTCTGACCAACAACAGAGGTAGTTCCTTTTTTTGGGATCTTTGGCTAAAGTTTTGTGTAAAGACAAGTCATGTTTATACCTTAAACTATGCCAATCTGATGTCAGCAGAACCTTTAGCAAAAATGTTTGTTAGTTATATATCTGCAAAAGTGACACTGGCGACTGATTCCAGTATTTCTAAAGGATTTCATTTTCTCTCAGTCAGCTTAACGAACACTAAAGGAAAATTAGCAGGGGTCAGGTGGCATAACGCAAATGGGATCATACTAACTGTTCCCCTCAGCTTTCAGCTTTCACCTGCCCTAGCATATTTGGTATCTCGGCTTAAGGCCGAGTGTTGAGTTCATACCTCAAACATCCTTCATAATTAGCAGAACCAGTAGCGCAAATGTCAACTCCCAAACATGCCAGACTACACATTAATGTATTAGTAGCTGATACTATCATTTAAAAAGGTTGCCATTTGCTTAGTGCACATTAAATGAAAATCAGTAGTGGCTAGGTCACAAAATGCTTTCATTCACAGCTACCCATGTTAGCGTATTTAGCCCTGTCAAGTTCATACCTCAGACATTCCCTGCTAATTAGCAGAACCATTAACTCAAATGTCTGGCTACTCTACTTCCCACCTAAACAGATTTCATTCTCTGTAACCAGCTGAACAGCTAGCAACAGTATATGATGGTTAAACCTTTGCAAAGCAGACATCAAAAACTGACCCTAACACTTCTAAGGGTTGTCATTTGCTTTCAGTCAGCTCATTAAGCACCGAAAGAAAGTCGGTAGTGGCAAGGCCAATTGTCAATCACAGCTACCCATGTTAGTTCAAATGTCAACTGCTGTACTTTCTATAGCTGTCCATGTTAACATATTTGGTATCTTGGGTTCATGTCCAGTGCTGTTGAGTTCACACCATAAACATTCCCCTGTAATTAGCAGAACAACTGAGTCTGACTCCCCTAGAACATCAACAACCCTTGACTTGGCTACACATTGTCAAAGGATATATTAGCAAGTGATTCTAGCATTTCTTTGTCATTTGCTTGGTCAGATGATGCACTAAATGAAAATCAATAGTGGACACATGGCAAAATGCAAACGAGATCATACCAACTGTTTAACCACATGATAATGTGGCCTGCGTGAAATTCATGCCAGTTAAGCTAATTAATGCTGGCTCAACAAATCTCTTCTACGCTCTCTGTTGGTTTAGCGGTTGACCAAGAAGGTCTTTGCTGATTTAGCTGTTGACCAGTATGGGTTTGCTGATAAAGCTGGCCTGTATGGTCTTTGCTGGGTTGTTTGTTGACCAGCATGATGTTTGTTGGTTAAACTGTTGACCAGCATGATCTTGGCTGGTTTGTTTGTTAACCAGCATGGTCTTTGCTGGTTTACCTTAGTCACTGAAGACTGTGACAGACCCACAATAGCAAATTTTCTTGCAAATTTCTTGTTAAAACAACTCCATGTTAAAAAAAACGCTGTTTTCATGTTCATACCTTGAAACATTCCTTTATAATTAGGAGAACAGTTAGCAAAAATGTATAATATTTGTCACTCATTTTCAAAGTCACTGGTTTGGCATTTGACCTTTATAAATATGCTGGTAAGCACTGACACAACAGTGTTTAATAAAATAAATATTTTATCCAACGATGCTAATATGTCTGATTTTAAATGAAACCTAGTAGAGATCTGATGATAAAATATATACACGAGACCAAGTCACAGCAACCTCAGATCAGCACATTTGGCTAACTTTCACATTTAGCACCATTTAGCGCTGTTTACCACATAACAATTAGCAGGTAATTAGAAGTAATTAGCAAAATGCTTGGCAAAGAATATCTTGCAGATATCAGACATAATTGGTTCCTGCATATCTGAGGGGTGTTATTTGCTTTTGGTTGGCTCAAAGTAAGTGTCTCGCCTTGAATTCGACAAACATTCTCTGAAAAGTAATGATATTTTGCTGGAGACAGGCATTAGATGGAATAGCGAGGTTGTGTCAGTGCTTCTGCTTTTATCATTTATCCATAACAAAAGACAGGAAGGCATCAGGACTTCTGAAAAGCTGCCATAGAAGCAATAAAGCCTACAGTGATAAATAGTGGCCAGTGACTCTCATTAAATGATGACAACCGATTAATTACGATCTCGTACGCAGCTCTAAATTAGCAATCCTGGCCCACATCAACATTAAATTATATAGCAAGATTCTTCCTGTGATGGCGTTTCTTATTTTTGCAACAGTTCAGAGGTTTCTCCCTTATGCACTGCCAGCAAAAATTGGTTCCATAACCTCCTGATACCGTATATTAATTATTAACAAATAGCTTCTGCGGTGTGATCGACCCTGTTTTACTACAACTTTTGACAGGTCATCCTTATTTCATAAATGGGCAAAAATCAAATTAACTTCTTTAATGTGAAAATAATTACCTGCTGATTAAGATAAAGGAGGTAATTAAAGATTTTTGTGATATTGGGACTTTGCTAACATATCCCAACTTTCTCAAAATGGCAGTAGATTAAAGTAACGCCAGCTAATAAGCGTAATTGACAGATATAATGACATTAAAAAAAAAAAAAAGTGTCCTAAAACTGAAAGCCCTAACTGCAATGAGTTTCCACAGCATAGGCAGTGACTCAGCCTCAGTGAGCCAACAGCAATGCTAAATGGCAAATAGGGATGCAAAATATTTTCAATGGGAGTGTTTCAGCTGAAACTGCTTTTTCAGTGAGGCACAATACAGGACAGCCAATCACAACAGAGTGCATTTACATATCACCCAAAAAGACACACACTATAAACAATTCCAGTATACAATGTTTTTTACATGTTTACTCACAAAGATTTCCTGCAAATATTACTAATTGCTTATTAGGATTGGTAGTCAAGTTAGATTAAATTTCGTTGGCTAACTTTTATAAAATAAACTATTTATATACAGTATTACCTGAAGTATTGCCAAAAAGTATTTAAAAAAACAGCCGGTAGAATTTTAAGGAATAAAGACAGGTTGAAAAAATAGGCATATAACAGGCATGTACAAATCTATTAATTATGTTTTAGCACATAAACCCACATACATAAGTGGATCTCTGATAAATAACTAAAATATTAATATGAAAAATAAAGAAATAACAAAGATATAGGCCTCTTTGATAAGTATTTTAACAGTATAATCGCACTACAAGTAGCGGTGACATTATTTTACAATCACTTAAGTTATAGATATTAACCAGATACAAACTTCAAAGTTAGATAATTTGGGCAACATGATAGTAAGTTACAAAGACTTCTTATTAAACTGTCTTATGCCCAACAGGTTCTAGCTATTAACTATAAAAGTGTGCGACACAAACTCCACAGTACTGTGTAACAGTTTTGGTAGTTACTAGACGTAAATAAATACATATATAAAATACAGAGAGTCTAACATATGTACCTGTTTATTACTTATAAGCAGAATTGAATTTGGCTGTAGAAGTTGGAACAATAGATAAAATGCAAATAAAACAGAAAGCAATGATTAGTAAACCTACTCTGACCTGCATTTGAACAAAAACAGTACAAAGACATTTCACAGTCTATGTAGTCAGTATCAGTGTTTTTTGTTTTTTTTGTGTCAATGCCTACAATACATTCCAAAAAGTTGGAACAGGAGCAGTTGTAAAATATTCAAAAACATCCAAAACAGATGATGCAAACATATCCAAGTACAAAAGGAGCATCCATGAAAGGTCTAGAGCTTTTTCTCCAAGGATGAATTGAGGTTTACCACTTTGCCCAAAATGCTATGTAGATAAAAATCCAGCAATGTGTCCCTCAACTAGTGATTGTTACACATTCAGAGACAGTGTAGACTGAATTTTAGGCATTTCACATATTACAGAATCATCAAAAAGATTCAGAGAATCTGGAGAAACCTTTGTGCATAAAGGAAAAGGCCTACCTAAAAACTACCTCAATACCCATGACCTCTGACCCCTCAGAGGGCATTGCATTACAAACAGGCATGCTTCTGTGATGGAAATCTTCACATGGATTCAGTATAACTTAGGCAAACTGATGTCAATAAACACTAACTGACATGACATCCACAAACCCAAGTTAAGACTGCACTATACACAATGAAAATCATTAATTACCAACATCCAGAAACATTGCAGACTTCTCCGGACACGAGCTCATCTGTGAATTGATGCTCTGTCAAAACATGTATTGTGGTCTGACGAGTCCACCTGCCGGCAGTCCAGAGCTCAAAATACAACAACAAAGCCACTGTACAATTGCAGAGCTGAAAGCTAGTGTAACATAAGAAAGGTAAAAAATTATGCTTTCAAAACTGGTTTGGTTTATGCCTTCACTCCTCGAACGATTATTTGTGCTGTTGAAAGGAAAGGTGATGTAACACAGAGGTAAACATGCTCCTGTCCCAAGATTTTCGGAACATGTTGCAGGCATGAAATATGGAATAAGCATAGATTTACAAAAAACAATGAAGTTCATAATGCATAACCTACAAAATATATTTTTGCAAAGTTTTCAATGTAATACAGGTCAAAGAGAATTTACTAATCACTGTTTTCTGGTTTTATTAGCATTTTATATACTGTCTGAAGTATACTGTTGCTATATTTATTTATTGATTTATTTGTATCATTATTATATAGTTTTACCAGGATCTTACCATTTACTACAATCTTTCTATTGTGTGCCATCATTTCACACCATATAATTAATAGTTAAAATAATAATAATAAATATATCACAATAGATGATAGTATTATTATAATATGTTAGTTAGTAATTTCAGTGTAATTCAGATAGATTGTCTGTGCACAGTACTGTGGAAGTTGCATACTTAGTCAATATCTAGAACCTGTTAGTCAAGCATAATTAGTTTCTGCCTTGGTACTTGGTAAATATCATCATGCTAGCCAAAATAATAAACCAATAGCAGTCATGGAGTGTACCACACACTTACCTGGATAATACCTAGTACTGAAGGGAGTGCAACAGTAAGTATTACCCTTTTATCTATATCATGCAGCTACACTACAAATCAGGCTCCAACAACCAAAACTTTACCTTGATACTGAGCACTGAAGCCTTTGTGTCGATGTCCGTTATCGGTGACGAAATGGAGCCGCAGCCAGTTTTTGTTACTGACTATGGGCACTGGTATATTCGTCCCCGACAACCTGAAATAAAAAAAAGACAAAACACAGATCAGCCACAACTCAGCAACATCTGTCACAACAGGCGAATACGCTTAGCCCTGAGGAACACACAGAGTTGAAAATACAGGAGCGCAATGACATACATTAACATGCAGCTCAACCTTTCCACATCCAGGGCTCTGAATCTCATGCCTTCAGCTGGAGATGGACTTTTTATTGCCTTGGTAGAGGCCTCAATTAAAGGCAATCTCACCCTGGACTCACATTATCCACTTAAACAGTACAGCGTTTACCGTGAAAAAGAGCCTCTGTGAAAAAGCGTGGCCGCGGCTCAGGGCCCATTTTCATCCAGCCTACGTAGGGTTCTTCACTCGCAGCATCAATCTTTCAAATAGCATCCATTTTCTTTAAGTATAAATGAACCCTTATCAAGGGCAATGATGTCAAACTGTAATGGAACTTGAAGCCCACAGTTGTTGGAGGAACATGTAAGAAGCTGATTGAGTCCAACCTGAAAAGAGTGGAATGTCATTTCAGTTCCATTCCATATCATCTCAGTGGAAAGTACAAAGAATTATTACGGAAGGCATACAGGGATGTTCAAGTGTTATATAAAGGATAAATATTATTATCATCGTCAGAAAAAAATATCTGGGGAAACACTTTATTCTGACAGTCCACCGCATATGCTTTGTAGATCCCAACTTAGACCATGTAACCTTAGATAACAGTCAATCATCTATTAAATGCAACTGAATGTTAAGCTGTAACAATAACAACAGAATTCACCAAATCGGACCCCAAATGTAGACCTAATCCTAAACCTAAACCAACCAGACACATCATACTTGGCATTGGTGCCCTTGCAGGCTTCCAGCACTCCTTTAAACTTGACTTCAATTGACAATTGCTAGTGGTCTGTTACCTAATATTCTATGTAGTATTGCTGCACTTTGTACAACCTACAGGATGAAATATGTATGTAATTAAGACGTAATTAGCCTAATTACAATAGAATGTAATTAGTGTATGCTCAATTTCCAATAATTTCTCCATTTGTTCGTTTTTTCCATTGGTTCATGAGGCCTTGGTTTAAGTGACCAAATGTATGTAGACACGCTTTCTTAATTATTGAGTTCAGGTGTGTCAGCCAAACCTGATCACAGGTGTATAAAATTAAGCGTACAGCCATACAATCTTCACGGACAAACACTGGCAGCTGAATGGGTCGTACTGATGAGCTTAGTGTCTTGGAACATGACAATAGGATGCCACCTTTCCCTCAAGTCATGCATAACATTTCTAGCCTGCAAGATCTGTCCTGGTCAACTGTTGGTGATATTATTGTGAAATGGAAGCATTTAGGAGTAACAACAGTTCAGCCACAAAGTGGTTGACCATTCAAACTCACAGAGCAGAATGCTGAGATGCACAAAAATATGCAAACTGCCTCTAGAAGTAACATCAGAACAAGAACTGTGTGTTGAAATTGGTTTTCAAGGCCAAGCAGCTACACACAAGCCTGAGATCAGTGTCTGCAGTGCGTTAGCTGGAGTGGCGTAAAGCACACTGCCACTGGACTCTGGAGCAGAGGAAACGTTCTCTGGAGTGATAAATTCCCTGCTTCTGATGGATCGTATCTGATGGATTGTACCAACAGTACAGTTTGGCAGAGGAGGGATAATGATTTGATTTTCCAGGGTTTGGGCATGGACCCGTATTTCCAGTGAACGGTGATGCTAATGCTACAGTATAGACATTTTACACGGTTATATGTTTCCAACTTTGGGGCAGCAGTTTGAGGAAGGTCCTTTCCTGTTTCAGTACAACTGTGCCCCTGTGCCATGGCTCGATGATTTTAGTGTGTAGGAACTTCAGTGGCCTACATAGAGATCTGACCTCAACCCTTTTGGAATGAATTTGAGGATCAGTTGTGAGCCAGACCTTCTCGTCCAACTTCAATGTCTGACCTCTCAAATGCTCTTTTGACAGAATGGGCACAAATTCCCTCAGACACACTTCAAAGTCATGTGGAAAGCCTTCTGAGAAGAGTGGAGGCTGTCATGAGTTACGGGCAAATCCATATTAATACCCATGGTTTCGGATTTGTTCAGCCCGTATATGTGTGTATATTCAAAATGGTAAGCAAAGGAAACTTGAATGTATATTAATGAACTGAGATTTAATTGCAAATCAATTAGGACCATTTCTATTGGTCAATTCAACATAAAATGTTCACCCAACCCAAAAGATGGTTGGTATTTTCAAATAAAACCAGAAAAAAAGTAGAAACGAGGTTGTGAAATGACGGATGATGAATAAATTCATCAAGGTAACATCAGTCCATCTATAAGTAATACGATAAAGAAACTGTCCTCATTAGACATTTGAAGGAAACATCTGACACTGACGTGGATGACTTCAGCTGGTACCCATTTCAGGCTCTCTACTGATCTAATGAACATTTCAAAAATAAAAATGCTCAAACGGCATCAGAGATTCCTCTTTCTGCCCTCCAAAGCCTTGACTCAAAGATGTATGACAGGTGGTGTCAAAACTTACACACTTCAAGTGATGTGACACGGATTGACCCTCCATTCCGATGTGTCTAACTGTCTCACATCTAGACAAATACTTCAAACTCAATTCCGATATGTAGGCTATTTTGTTCTTGGGAGAACAGAGCTCCAAACAGAACACTTGAAGCATTCCATAAAAAAAAAATAAAAAGAGACTTATATAAGCAATAGGTGGGAATAGAGGTGAAGCCACTGCTGAACCATCAGAAGCTCTCGGTAGAGAAATGACATCATAACTTTGGCTGATATTATTCCACACGCTCTTTTTAGATCAATCTTTACAACTGTCCAAACACACACACCTACACAATCACACAACAGATTGTTATCACTATTCACTATTAATTATACCTGAGTCTTGATATGACTGCAGTTAAGGGTATGCTAAATATTGGGATATGATCTATTAGAGGTGCCTGGCAACCATATGGATAGTCACGTTAATAGGGACGCAAGTTTTGGGTTCTTCTGACCCTTAGAAAACAAACACAGCACTGCGTATATAATCAAGGCTTTAAGCTTTATGAATGAAAATGCAGCCTAATGTAACATATGACACTAACGTAATGCAGTCTATTTACACACATTATTATCATTTGAGCACACCTTTACATTGGGTGAAAATTTCACGATGAAAGGACCAGTAGAAATGCACCAAAATAGCTAGAAATTAAAATTTGTGTTGACTTCTATTCAGTTTTAAGAATGTTTTATCCTCTCCCGTGAAGTTGACATTTTGGAGAGAGTTGTTTTATGTTGGGACAGTAATGGCATAGTCTGTATACATAAAACATCTAAACGAGTTAAATTAATTATTAATTATTAAAATTAATGAATTGAAGCCACATATTCAAACATCCTTTGTTTACTTTTTAACTGAAGGCACTGGTCCAACATTTATGCATTCGTTGGTTAACAGCTAATCAATTTATCACTGACATCCTTATTTCTCAGGCTTCTTGATGGCTTGTTCATGATAGCTCTTATAGCTCTGATTATCTCAAACAATCTTGTTGCTGACCATCTCATCTCTGTCTCCTTCTCCTCCCACCATCTTTTCACATAGAAAGCACTTGACATTAAGTTATTCAAAAAATAAGTCTTCTTAATAGAACAAGACTTCATTAAAAATACAAAACTTTTGCAGGGCTGCACTGGTATGAGTGGACCAGACACTTTTTAAACACCTCAGACACACTTTTTAAATACTTTTTTAAACACCTCTGTGGACAGCGTCCTGTGGCCACTGATGAAGGACTTAAGGGATGACCAACACTGCACTGTGCAGCAGCAGATGAGCTATTGTCTCTGACTGTACATCTACAAGGTGAACCAGCAAGGTAGGAGCGTCTAATAGAGTGGACAGTGAGCGGACACGGTGTTTAAACACTCCAGCAGCAGCACTGCTGTGTCTGATCCACTCACACCAGCACAACACACACTAACACACCACCACCACGTCAGTGTCACTGCAGTGCTGAGATCATACCTGCTCTCTGGTTTTCCTGTGGGGGTCCTGATCATTGAAGAACAGGGTAATAAAGTATACAGAGAAACAGACGGACTACAGTCTGTACCTGTAGAACTACAAAGTGCTCCTATATGATATGCGGAGCTGATAAAATGGACAAAGGGTGTAGATACAAGGAGATGGACCAAATGAAGTGTATTATTTGGGTCAAAATAAAGCAGCCCAATCTTTAAGCAGGTAACATTGTGTCACTAACGTGTTTTTGCTTTGCGACCATGTTGCCCATTATAATCACAATAGTATTATTTAGTTCATACTGTTAAGTCCTAATTCTCACACTAGTTTCCATTTGCGCACAAACGCGTCATCAAGCTCTCTTGCGCAAGTGAACACGTTCGCATTTGATCTGTTTCGAGAACATCCCAAACCGCACCACAGTCAATATAACATCAGCTGCAGTTAAACAACCCCTGCAGACAGACAGAGAGAGTGAGAGGATGAAAAAGAGCAAAAAGAGAAAAACACTGTCGCAGCTAGAGTTTGTGTGCTTTGCCCTGTTATGCAATGGTCTCTTCAACAGAGCCTGTTTGCTGCAGTAAGCAGGTTTCTCAATCTCTCCCGACCTCCATTTCTCTCTCACCCTGGGTGCGTTTGTGGTTGAGAAAGAGAGCAAGAGAGAAAGAGAGAGAACACGGTCTCCTGAAATTTGGAGCTTTCCACAAGCGTTGATTCACTGCCAGTACCTTCAGTACGTTTTATTGAACACATCCTGGAGCTTTATGATAATGACCCGTGTGATTTTGCACCTCTACAGCAGGCATGCACTGATAACACGTTTTATCCTCTAACTCAACACCAAATTTGAGTCCTGTATCCCTAAAATCCATCCTGACGTGGTGCAGTCAGGCATGTAGTCACTTTTTTTGCTGGGTTTTCTTTCCCCTATACTGACTTCTAATGACATGTTTATGCCCACTCATATTCTTTAAGACCCAAATTCCAAGTTTCCCCAAAAGAAAAGCAGCTATCTTAATCTGTTTAATCTGGATACCACCTTGGCCAAGTCTTCAGTCATAGGAATGCTGACATGATTTCAGATACAAACAAACCTGACTGTGAATAAAAATTCATGTTAATGTTGGTCTTGATAAATACTAGAGTACTGCCATTGGCAAGAAACATTAACATTAAATAAGATGTAATTCTTCTATCAGCATGTATCATGTTAGCACAACATGCTAACTAACCTTGCATAAGGGTTTGCTAACATCAGCTCTGCAAAGCCAATGGCGTTAGCAGTCAAGCAGGTTCATATTCCTTATAGAAAAGTCTGTTCACTCGGCGGGTCATCTTTGCAACACCACCAGGTAGTTGTTTTCCGGCCATCTTTCTTTGAAAGATGGGCAGAGACCAAAAAACTCAAAACCGAAGATCAAATTACTGTTTTCCTCAGGAGAAATCTGGAACCTAACTTACAAGATATCTCAAAATATCATGAAAACAATGTTATTTTAATCCTGTATTTACTTCCACGGACCCAGATAGCAGGTCTACTGGCCTGATAAGGTTGGCACCCCATTGCCAGTATGTCACTGCTGGTCCACCCTCAAACCACCCATATTACTGTCATAATCTCCTTTTTAATAGTCTTTTATTTTAGAAAAACTAAAACAATATTACAAACAACTGTGAGAAAAAATGACTAGGCCTGATTTAATATAGCTGTTATGATGATTTATTTAACTTACACAGGATAATGAAAAAAGGAAAAACAAGAAATATGGACTGTGAGTGGACAATGAGTGATGAAAATGGTATTGTGGATCCTGTGGATCCAAAACAAAAATAAATAAATCCTGTGGGCCGCCAGCTTTCCGGTCAGCGGGCCAACAGTGGCTCACTATCTTCTAGCTATATTGTAATATATATGGTGTTATGATGTTTTGACCCACACCCAAACATACACATATATATACACTATACTGCCAAAACTATTCACTCACCCATCCAAATCATTGAATTCAGGTGTTCCACTCACTTCCATGGCCACAGGTATATAAAAACCAAGCACCTAGACATGCAGACTGCTTCTACACACATGAAAGAATGGGTCACTCTCAGGAACTCAAAGTGGAAGCGAATGGGAACGACAGCAACTAAGCCACAAAGTGGTAGACCACGTACGTGACAGAGCAGGGTCAGCGGATGCTGAGACACATAGTGCCCAGAGGTCGCCAACTTTCTGCACAGTCAATCACTACAGACCTCCAAACTTCATGTGGCCTTAAGATCAGCTCAAGAACAGTGTGTAGAGAGCTTCATGGAATGGGTTTCCATGGCTGAGCAGCTGCGTCCAAGCCTTACATCACCAAGCGCAATGCAAAGCGTTGAATGAAGTGGTGTAAAGCGCCACCACTGGACTCTGGAGACGTGTTCTCTGGAGTGACCAATCACGCTTTGGGGATGGCCCTTCCTGTTCCAACATGACTGCACACCAGTGCACAAAACAAGGTCCATAAAGACATGGATGAGGGAGTCTGGTGTGGAAGAACTTGACTGGCCTACAGAGTCCTGACCTCAACCCGATAAAACAGCTTTGGGATGAATTAGAACGGAGACTGTGAGCCAGGCCTTCTCATCCCACATCAGTGTCTGACCTCACAAATGCGCTTCTGGAAGAATGGTCAAAAATTCCCATAACCACATTCCTAAACCTTGTGGAAATATATATATAATATATATATAAAATATATTCTGAGCTGGTCCATATTTATAGTATACCCGCTTTCTCTCTTAGGACAACACTCCTGGTAGCAGGTGCAGGGCATGGAGCTAGTGAAGGCTTTCATACATACCATAAAACCTGACCTTTATAAATCACCCTGCTATTTACTGGGGATGTAAACAACATCGGGATCTGGGGCCAGGACAAAAGCTCCATCTTGTCAGTAATATGCAACCATTTCAAGGCTGAGGCAGTTTCAGCAGTTACAGAGATCCGCTCTCTGGTGCTAATGCTTAGCGCGTGGCTGGCTCACCCTCATTTAGCGACAGAGCACTACGCCAAACCACCATTAGCCTGTCATGATCAAACTCTGAAATATTTCTGCTCAAGAGCACATTTCTCCAGTCCAGCTCAGAAAACAATGGCATCATAGGTTATAACTAAAAGAAATACTTAAAGTTGTTAAAGTGCTTACTTTTGAGTGTATGCTTGTAGATCCAGATGACAAAATGCGAGATCAAGCTAAGATCACATGTGAGATCAAGCTAACCGGTTCCAGAGAAATTATAAATAAGGAGTTTGGTCACTGGTTGAAATATGAATAGGAAACACTGTAATGCTGAACATGGCAGTGGAAAAAGTCCCGGCTTTAAAGAAAAAGAGCCAATCAGCTTGCTGGTTACATCGTAAGTGGAGAAGGCTAGGGAAAGCCCCCTTCCTGTTATGGAGGTCTGTGCGAGTGCAGTAGCCAGAATAAGAAGAAAAATCTATTTTTTGTGTTACTGAACCAAATGTTCAGTCTGAAATACGTGATTTCAGATATGTCTTTGAAACAATAACTTGACCTTCAGTCAGCAAAGCCATTTAAAAATGTATAACTTGACTACATAAAAAAGGATATGAGAATAAATGAGCATTTCCACTAATAATTGCCAAATTCCTAACCAGTCACTACTCGTTTTCATGCACAGTAAGCTACACTGGCATATGTGTTTGAACTAACCTATTAATCTGTTAGACAAGAAAAATGATAATTTTGAAATCATTTCCATTTTGCAGTTATGTTTCTAGCCAACTTGAAATACATAAAGATGTCCAGAACTGATGCAATGGCACAGAGGAAACGTGGTCAACAGAGACACATATGACCTGTTTAGAGACACATATGACCTGTTTAGCACTGCTGACTTTTGTTCATATTTCAACCCTTAGAACTAGAGGAACTGTTACAGACTTGGCTTCATGTTAACATAAGAGCTATCAGTAACATATTAAGCCATTTCAGAGGGTTGTCAGTTGCTTTCAGCTCAGTGAAAGTGACTGACAACACAGTGAAGAGCTAAAAGGTATACTTTACCCAGAGGTGCTAAGGCGCTTAATATTGAAGGAAAGCTAATTGGGGTAGATGGCAAGATGCACTTAAAACCATGAACTATTATTTGGCACCTTTGGCCAAACGTTTCCCACAAGTATCCACAGATCAGAGCAGACATACGTCATTTGAATGACCACCACCCCACACGCACCTTTTGCGTGAAAACAAAACTGGTCAGAGTGCTTGCTGGTGTAAAACCGGAAATACTAATGACCCTTGGCCTAAAAGCTGCTGCAGGACATTTTGCACATCAGACAATTCCAAAACCCAGAGCATGACTTTCTTTACTTCCACAAAGAGCGAGGGACAGCAAAACAAGGGATCTGTGGATTCAGGCCCCCGCAGAGAGGATGTCAATAATAAACCTGGGGGACCCAGCCAGCCGTGTATACAAGTATGTCTGTGGCAAACATTTCATCACAAGTACGTTAGTGATGTTAAAGTCACCAGATACAATGTTAAAAGTTAAAGCACTGAATGTTGATGCTGCATTGATTGAAAGGGCAGCTCATAGAACACAGGGAAAGGCCAACTAAATCCCAATATAATGATACCCTGTAACAAAAGGGTTAAGTTAGATAACAGGCTGGAATTGTTACTATCTACAATACAGCTACAGTTAGCTTGTTAACCCCTGTCAAGCATTGTACTGTTAGCAGTAATGCCATATTGGACAGACTAACTACTTTCAGGATACTGTTCCTCTGGTCACTGGGTAGAGTTGTCCATTCACTCTGATGAGGCAGACTAAAGGGACACTTATTAAACCCTATTACTCTTATTTCTTCTACATAACAACTAACTTCAGAACCTCCAAGCTGACCACAAAAGCTTCCACAGTCCATGAGATTTAACTGACCGGATTGTTTAAACATGTTTTGCTTGGTTTTACTATATAACGGACTCGACTAATAAATGACCAAACATTTTCTAGCTCATCTTATGACTTTGCTGACATTGGATTACAGGCTGAAAAAATTACAATTGTGAAAGAAGGTCTGGTAAGTGTGTATTTATTTAGCCTTCAACTGATGCCATAATTAGCTTGGCTTTAAAACTTTATTTAAAACAGACACAGCACATGCCGTGGCAGTTACTCGTTTTCTGTTCTCATGTATGTGAATCCTAAAAGCCTCTACACAACGACTGTGCATTAATTGGATCATGTGTAAAACCAATAACATCCTGAACCCCAGATCCAATTATTTGAGTGGTGAAACTGCAATGTTATTTCATAGCACTTTGTTTGATAGATGTGAACTTTTGCTGGTAACAGGATTCGTTTGTCCTCTGCTTTCTCATGGACGTTGTTAGCACCTCCAAAATTAGCTCAAACCCAGCTCAAACCAAGTTACAAACTTCCAAGCTGTACATGAAAGCTCTCAAAGTTCCAAGTCCTGAGTGAGGTGGTGAAACTCTTTATGCTACATATAAGCTGACAAACTAGAAAGTAGCACACTCAATGTTACCATTTACTGTGTTGTGAGTAGTAAAGGAGGTCGTGGTCAACTGAAGACATTTTTCCCACCTGTCCCTTGCCCACTGCTCCTGTAATTTATTTGTTTTGGTTTATACTTTTTTTATATTTCAGTTTTCTTGTTTTTCTCAGACCATTTCACTTGCAGGTGGTGCAGCCTCAGGATCTTTCCTTGATGGATGAACTTCATACGAATGAAAAAAGAAACAATTTTCTTGGATTAAAAATGTAAACATGGCTAGCATTTTCCCACACTAATAGGTGATGAGGTCAATCTAAATATGTTGTAATTTTGCCAATAGTTACTCATTAATCTTTCAAACCACTTAATCATTCTGGGTCGCTGGGAAGTGCCAGAGCATGTAGGGGGCAATTTAGCATCTCCACTTCACCTGACCGCATGTATTTGGACTGTGTTGGGAAACCCACACAGACACGGGGGAGAACATGCAAACTGCACACAGAAAGGTCTCCAGATATCCCTGCCAAGAATCAAATCTACCCACTGTGCTGCCGTACCGCCTGCCAATAATTAGTCATGTTTAAAATTTGGTTTAACGTATCTACAATTGTAAAAATAAAGAAAGAAAGAAATCTGCTCAAACAAGCTCACATCACAGCTTGAAAAAACACTGCCTTAGGATGTTAGATGAGGAGAAAGAAGCTTAATGACATACAGACTCATGAATTAGAAGATTCTCGGAAGAGGGAAACTTTACACAGGCTGAGGCAGAAACACAATAAAGGCCAGCTGGGCCAGAGCCTCATTATCAGTTTATACAAAGCTCTGTAATGTGCTCGGTGACAAGCCATATTAATAGACTGTGGGTGAGCTTTTACAGGGCCTGGACACAGCATTCATTTCATACTGCGGCTCGACTGCTGTAACACTGACCAGGAAAACCAAGAAAATAAAAGGCTTATTGAAATGTCACCGTTGAATTACACGGCTGTGACAGAGCAGAAGCGGCTGGGAGGGGTTGGTGGTTGACGAAAGCAAGACAACATTGCAATGAAATTTTTAACCAAACTAATCAACGTGATGAAACGGAGGCGCAAAAGCTGGCGCCTTCCGTCGGCGGTAAAGAGCATCTGGCGAGCAGCTCTTGTTCCAAAGCCGTCTATTTTCTAAATCGAATCTCTGATGCTGTTGTGCGAGATTGCGCAACACATCTGCGGAGGTAATATAACACCAATGTTCCAGCATTGCATCAGCAGAACTATTATCTGCAAAATAATCATGCTCTAACCGCTCTGTATGCAGCAGTCTGTTTTTAACCTTCACCTATGAGACAACATAATGGCTTCGCGTCTTGAACGGACATTAAGTATCTCTGCGACTGTTCCTTGGGCTACGGGTCGGAAAACCATTCCGAAAGCTGTACTGATGGAGGAAAGGAAAGCAAAGAAAAAGTGTTTGCTGGGATAAGATGCCAGTCGTGTATGAATACGACAATAGGAAATACTTATTATGCATACACATCAGGAGCAGCTGGTGCTTTGTTTGGGATGCACCACGCTGCCTGCTTTTTTAGCAAGAAAATATGATTTGTCCTCGTCCTGAAAAGACTCGTCCGTTGTCAGAGTGTAGAGCATTGGGAGCATGGGGTGTACTTGACCTGTATTCACCACACGCTTTAGAAGAAAGATGCAGCCGATCTGAAACCAGATGTCCAAGGCACAAGCTGATCTTAGCCTCTGTGCAAAGGATGACCCAGAAACGGAGGGTAAAAACATCGCTAACGCAGCCTCAGGTGTCTCGTTAAGGTCTTGTTAAGTGTTTCATCTACAACAGTAGTTCTGAACCAAAAAACGAAACGTGGCTTGGGGTTTGCGCCCTCGCATGTGGTCCTCTGAAACACACTATAGCAACTCCAGGCTCCATGCTAGTAGCAGCATTAGCATTGCTAAACAAGAGGCCAAACTAAAGCAAGGTATCCAGATGGCAAGCTTGCTACCTTAAATATTTAACTGGTTATCTGAGTAATTTCTGTCAGTTAAGTAATCCAGTCTTTCCATTGCAGAGACGATTTGAGGACTACAGCTAATGCTTTACTACAGTTCTACAGCTGCAACAAGATTTTGGCCTATAATAAAAGAAATGGATTATACTAAGTTCCCTATAATAAGTTATATGGATTCCTAGAAATAACATGTATGGAAGTCCAGAGAGGCCATGAGGTAGTTTTATGAGAGTTTTATGTCGAGAAGGCATCTTAATTGTCTTATTATTATCAAATTGTGTTAAGTTTAAATAATTGTCTGAAAACGTTATCTTGAGATCACAAGAAAATATAGTATTAAGTGAAAATTACAACTCGCTGGACTTCCATATATCTGCCTTCTTTCTGTATTCACCAGCTAACAAGGAAAAAAACCCCAAACTTTCAAATACAACACTATCAAAAATCCAAACCAGAGTGATTGTGATTTTTCAAAAAACCCTCCCACCTTCAATAAACATCATCAAAAACCTTTTTTCCTGGATTATAAAATCTTACTCTAGGATCCATTGTTGAACCACTGTAGGATGAAAGTAGGTGTGTGTTCAGTGCTGATTACATTTTTTTGTTTTGGCTGGAATTTCTACTAACAAGCAGAAAGTGAAACATAGTTAAGTTAGATTTTTGGCAAGGTCATACACCATTGTTCAATAACAGGCAGTAACCTAAAGAAAATATACAATTAGCAAAAAAGAGAAAAGATAAAAGAAGTGGAAAAATATATTCTTTTGTAATCTATATGCGTAAAATAACTACAATATTTAGAGTCACATGTATCAGTGACCCCCCTATTGGTGATAACACCACAAAGAGTGTAAGGCCAGTATCTGGTGCTAAAAACATGCTACTGGGAGCCACTTAGCTGAATGTCTCATCTGCTACTGTGTACCACTTACAGTCTGAGCATAACAATATCCTTTAGCCTTGATTTAGCCTTTAGCAAATCAGCCTGGGAAAATGTGCTTTCCTAAGCATCAGTTATATATAATGCAACACGTAAATGCCATTCAGTCAATCTGAGTATGTTTTATTTTATGGCCGCAACAGATGACTTTTTTTCATGCAGTCAAATAATCTGTCGATTATTAAAATGAATAATCGATCATTCAGATTATGAATCGCTCAATTACACAATAACCCATGTTGATTTCAGCCTTTAAATTTAGCTTGAGGTTGTTTTATGAATGAAGACAATAAAGATGAATACCATATTCAAAAATGAACTTTCCTGCTAATCCAAAGATTAATAAAACTCTTTTTCCATCAATCAAATAAAAAAAGTTAATAAAAATCCAAATTTTATATTAAATTTAAACTGCACATTCTGCTATCTGTCTACATTCATTTGCAACTCAATTTCCTAGTCACAGGTCTTTACTGAAATGGAGGAAATGATGTCACTATTTGACAATTAACTTAGCTGCCACCTAATCTGGTCACCAATTTTAGTTGACAAAGTTAATCGTTGCTTCATTTACGACAAAGAACATAGATTTTTACCAAAATATTATATTTAAAATACTCAATTGGATAAATATTAGGACTTCTAGGTTAGTTAGGATAGATGGGTACCAGCCTTTACTTAAGGATCAGGCATCAGTATCAGAAGGAAAAAAAATGGCATTGGTGCATCTTTGAAAAAAATTTAGAAACATTAAGAAAACATTTTAAGACTAAGTTTTTCATATTAGGAGATCTAGTTAAGGCACCATTGTAGGGTGGTATATTGTAATAAGGTATAAGCATGGTATTTTAAACAGATTTTTAAAATATGATGAGTAAAATTTCTATTCCACATGTGAGCAATCAAATAAACACATTCCACCCTTATATTTTAGAGGGGTCATTGATTGGTGGTGTGGAAGCTCTTAATCTGAGTCAGGAAAAAAGTACAGAAAAACAAAGCATGATAGCAGCTCAGCGACGGCTAAAGGCTACACTCACCAGAGAGAATATTTTATCTTGGTTTTTACTCCAAAGTTCACTGAATGCAAATAAACAACATGAAAATCTGAAATATTAAGTTTTTTCCACATCACAAATATAAACACACAGGATGAGACAATTTGTTTTGGATTCAGACATGTTGTGAGCACCATGGAGGAAGGAAAAAAAAACAAAAACAAAAAAAAACAGCAGGACATTTAAGTCAGCTTGAGCTTCTTTTGGAGATGCAGACCCACATGAGATCAAACCAAGACTGTAACTAAGACATCTTTGCTCCTCTCAGAATGAGTAAACGATGACCCAGGGCAGGCAAATAAGCGTCAAAATTGCTTTTACATTGCACACTACCACAGACTGTGTGCTCTTCTGCCTTCCAAACACAGCAAGACGAGCCTTAGTGCTAGCTCTCTTTCTGAAACACAAAGTGATCTGAAAGTTACAAGCTGTTGTTTTTGCCCTTTCCAACAGCAGAGAGGAAGTATAGTGGAATTACATAAAGGTCACTCCAGCAAAACCCATTGATTTGTTTGTTGGCTTGCCGCTATAGCAGGGGAGAGAAGCTCGTTCTGATCCCGCAGGAACGCGGTTCCGTTTGTCATGTGGCTTATGGGAATGACGCAGGGGAATCGATGAAGCCATCGGTGGAGGAAATTGTCAGAAGATTGCCATGACAAGCAAGGTCGAGACAATTACAAAACAAGCACGCCTGCCGAACGGCACTCCGTGTGTAAATCCGACACATGTAGCAGAAGATTTACAGGGAGTTTGCTTGATTAACAATCATATCAGCCTTAGACGCTAAGGCAACAGCTCCGCCAAAGATCAGATTTGTACAATATAGTCAATCAGCCAAGATATGTTTGGGCAGAAGCTTGCTTCTTTAGTTTTGTACAGGAGCTATAGGGCTAATGTACCTGGCAAATAATTGAAGATCACAGCCACTACCACTAGCATTGCGCCAACTGCAATGTCTACATCACCACACACTTGCCTCAAACCATGTCAAGCCGTTAAAGCCCCTGTCAATATACCAAACAAACGATCAAATCAAGAAAGCCACCCTGTTGTCTGTCATTTTGGCATATACCATATTGTTTTTGTGATGTGTAATTTGTCTATTTGTTTTATGTGAAGAGGACCACAATGGAAATAAGCCTTGGGGCTTTATTGTGCTTTAATCCTCGATGATGTACAGTGTGTGTAATGGCTGCTGGACAGCGTTATGTGTGAGTGTAAAATAAGCGATGAAAAATGGAATGGCATCTAATACTCTCCTTAACCAACGACCCGCCCAGAAAACGCTGAGCAAAGTGGACCAAAGCTTTCCCGTTGGTGGGTCACCAGTGGTCTGCTATGCCATCAGGAAATCAACATGATTTCAACTGTTAATAGTAAAGATATGGCATCATTTAACAGTGCTACATGCAATAAGTGTTTGTACATAAATACAGTCTAATAATAAAGAGACTCAAGAATTCCAAGCTGCTGTCTGCTCATAAAGACAGCACAGTTTGGGAGCGAAAGGGAAATTCCAGGACACTGTGTCTTTGAAACATAAAATGCCAACACCAGACTATTTCAAAACCCTTCTGCCCAAAGAAAAGGCCAGATATATAAAGAAACTAAATATGATTGGACTCCCTCCGTGGCCCATTTCTATCCCAAAAACAGTGTGGAAAAATAACCCCACAGAGCGGCCAGCCATCACTTCTTTTGACTTGTACGATTACCTGACTGAATCACCAGTTAGGCTAAGCTAGCTAGTCAAACCCAGATTACAATGTTATTATCCACATGCTCTTTCCAGAAGGCTTTACTAAAAGTGGCTAATGGGTGAGAATAAGCCATTTAGTCATTTAGATATTCCATTTAGTCATAAGCTAAGGGACCAAGTTCCTGCAAATATTCAGATTCAAGTATTTTGGGAGCCAGCTAGTGAGCTAACCTAAGGCCAGAGGCATGGCCAAGGGGTGGCCAGTGGTGGCCAAATACCTTCTAGAACGAAGCAGGGCCACCCTTTTGGCCACCCCAGTTATGGAAACCAAGACAGACAGACTAAAATTCTATATTAAAATTGCGATACAAATCGCCTTGATTAGATTATCACAATATGTTGCAATACATCAAATCGTAAGCCCTCTATCATGATACGTATAGAAAGAAACAAAAATATAACATAATATAAATCATGGGAAAGGGGTCTAATCTAATCTTAAATAGGTTTTCTTATGTAAATGTGACAGAGCTTGCTACTGTAACACAGCTTTGCATTTTATAATATGCTTAATATTGCATAATATTCTGATAAGCACTGACAACTCTTAGTTCAATACTCCCAGCCTGTTCATCATTAAAGCAGAATTAAACAACGAATGAAATGGGCTCTACATGTACAGGTGGTGTTGTAGACAGTATTTTTGTTATTATCTGCTGATTAGAAGTGTTTTATATGTTTCTCTGACTCAAACATAGAGAGACTGTGAGGGACACTGGACACTAAATATAGTGTCTATAATGTGTATACAGAAGTCATACTTTGGTTATGTATATTGCTCGTCTAAGGGATGAGGATTAAGGTTTCCTGGGGCTTTGATAACTCCACATGGTTTAAGGCTATGCTAACGAGTGGCTAAAAGGAAGAATTCTGATTATCTGGAAATAATGAATACAGATCTCCTGTGTCGTGTCTCTGGAAGTTTCAGTTCTATACTTAGCATACAGAATGCAAATGTGAACCTGACAACAGCAATAAAACTTTGTTCCTTCTCCTTCTCGTCTTCCTAGCATCACAGGTCGTTTCAGCTGCTGAGTTGAAGGCAGTCATTTGGAGCCCTTTCAGAACTCAACCATCTAAACTCAGCTTCCTCTGCCCTTTTATTCTACTTACATATATGCTAATTTAGCCATTTGACACAAAAACGTGCACAGTATGTCACTTCCATCACTCTGTAGAAAATTACGATGTTAAAGCGCTTGAGATGGAATCTCCAGGGACATTATCACAGCACTGCCGCACATCATGACGGCCAACTGATGTACGCATCACACTGTGAGAAAAGAATAGGGAATAACCCAAGTGCTTTTTAATGGAATGGAAGTCCATGACAGAAGAAAGAAAAGTTGTTCTTTGAAGCTCACCATATTGACGGCGGCTCTGATCCTTCTACCTCTAAGTAGTCAAACTTGTTCTCCATCTGGAAGTCAGTAAAGACCAGCGAGATGGTGTCTCCAGGGTCGGCCACGATGGTCCATGTGCACTCCCCGGTGTTCTTGTAGTCATTCTGGAAATCCAGGCTGGAGATCACACCGTTAGAACCACGGAAGGTGCCTCCACAAGTGTCCTCCGCTGTGGAGCCAAACACAAATAGATTCAACCAGACAGAAACATCAGCTCAGTACATCTGTGATGGATCACAAGGTCTTATCGCTCCTATTACGTCCACATCACAGCATTACAGTATTCAAACCCAAGCTAGCACACATGTGGACTTCTGTTGTGTCCTGGTAGTTTTAGGGTTGAAAGAACTGCAACGTATCTGACGTTGTCTGTTTGAAAGTATTTGGAGCATTAACTGCAGTATGATTCTCACATACCACATCCTCCTTTTAGGCCCGTTTAAACTGAAATCAGTTTGTCTCGTTTAATTGCTGTAGTTCTCTGCAGTAATGTGAGTTTGGTTATGCTGTGTGACAGCGATGCTTCATGTTAGCCATTTGCTAAAAAACAGCTAGCCTGGGAGTCACCAGGGTTCTCTAGAAAGCCGAAATCTGAGAATGGTCTATTACATCAAACATTTATCGTACCTTTGTTATAGTTCTATTGAGAAAAAGTTATACTGTGAAAATTATTGCTACCATTTTATCGCCCGGCTCTAACTGCAATATATTACAAAAGAAAAAGTTAGACACCAAACATGTCCCAAAAACATCCGGGGTAGGTAGAAAAAAAAAGAAAAAAGAAAAAAAAAAAAAAACACACAACAGGAAAATGTTTCACCACAGATGGTTTATGACAGGTTGCCAAATACTGATAAATCTGTTCATATTGTCATGTAGTGATTATGTCTTTTTTTACACACTTCCCCATTCCAGCCCTCCACTGAATTATACTCTTGCTGATTGCACGTATTTGCCAGGTTGTCCATTGCTGCTCAATCAGGGTTTTCATGAGAAACATCTAAAATGCTCTGTATTGAAAACAGTGGTGGTTCTTTTGTGCATATGGACTGAAGGCTAAAACCTTGTAGAAGTCTGAAAATCTCGAAGAAGCTAGTGCGTGAACTTCCGAAGCCTATTATTTTATTTATTTATTTATTCTGTTAGCACTGAAATGGTTTTATTGTGCTCTCTGCTGAAAGCCACTCGAGGTTGTGGCTGGATAATAAAACTCAACAACAAGATCAATCTGTGATTCGTGCAACTAATTGTTGATTACGTTTCTCAGAAAAGAAGACAATGTTTTTATACATGTTGTGTGAGCTTTATCAAGTATTTTTTTTGTCACAGAAAATTACTAGCTTAATTATGCAATTCCAAAAACAGACACAATAGCAGTTAATTAGTGTTATTAGTTACATGTGGAGCTTAGGAAACAGCCATTTACAATGTTTATATAATTTAGAACAATTAGATTTAGATTTCTATCCTATTAATAGATTTTTAACAGCATGCCTTTTTTAATAGGATGTGAAAGTCTTAAACATAACATTTCCAATAAACTCGCCCCACGCATAATTGTACATCTCAAAAGCACATGGCAATGACACTGCCTTACATCTTGGGGTGAAATGTCAGTTAGCGACATTTAAACTTAATAAATAAACTGCTTTCGGTTATCTTTAATTATTCACCATGCTGAACGTAGATGCTAGACATTTTCATACATGAAAACTGTTTGCCTTACTTTGAGTCATGAATACACCATTTATGTAAATTGTGTAGATTGGAGGAGTTTTTGATGAATTTTAGGAAGGTGGTGGGTGCAAGCAGAGAATTCTGAGACTCCACTGCCCCAAATACAGTCTAGCAGCAGTTCACATTATTTGGCCTGCTCACCCATATGTAGATGAAATAGGTTAACCTATCATTGTCAGCACCAGGATAACCAGTTTTCATTTAGTTTGTGCATGAAATTGTTAAACATATTGTGATTGGAAAAAGCACACCCTCTCACCAGCTTGGCCAATTTACCTTGTTAGCTGTAAGGCAGCAGTTCCAAACTACAGGCACTTAATCCTGCATATACTTGCACTACAAAGTAGTTTTACTGCTGCTGTATCTAACATTTTCAGTGTTCATCATTTTATTTTGGTGTCTACTAGAATAGATCTACACGCTGACATCAGAGTGGTCAGTTTCCACTATTTTAGAGTTTCTCTCTCCGTCGTGTACTTTGGGCTTTATAACTTGGTGGAGTGTTTACATGCACAAAAAGCTCCATAACACACTAAAGGAAAAGCAAAAATGGTTCTCTTTAATAGCACTCGCACCTGCCATTAGAGACACTTTCCTGGGTTACTGTTTAATACAAGCTGTTGTGTTACATGAACATACCTTTTATTGCACAATGATTGTGGAATTAAATGAAATTTGCACAGTTTGAATGTTTGCTGGCTTGCCACCTAGTTAAACATGTGTCACCTTGTCTTGTTTTGCCTCATTTTTCCTGTATAAAACAACAGAAATTGCTTTCAGTAATGCTGATTTGACAAGAACAAGCCTCTTTTCCAACTGGTGTAGTGCCATAAATGAGCCCTAACTGTCACATCATCATCTGCTGGTACCCATCTCACAAAACCTTAGTTTTTTCCATATTAGACACATCAGGGCTTGTTAAAAATGGACATGTGGTAGAAAACTCTGTTTGTTAAACTGAGATTTACGTCCACAAAACAGGTTGTTCAGAGGACATCCAGCTCATGTCCCTCATTTACCTTCACTTACACAGAGCCTCTGGTCGCCCTGCTCGCAAGGATTGGCGTCGCCTCCTGGGGGAGCGTCTCAGCTGGAGGTGAGAAGCTAACTTAGTATTAGGCTTGATAATCATTTATTTCCCTACAGAGGTGCCAGAGTTCATAAAAAGTGTTTTTTTTCTGTTTTTCACCTTAGAATTTATTAAATTTATCTGTCATTTATGGAATACCAAAGTGTTTTGGGATAAAATTGAAGGGAACTACTTAGTGAAGGGAAGGGAATCAAAGGAAAAACTCCATTACTAGCTCAGCTTCCACCTCAACTTTCACACAAATGCAGGTGCTAATGGGAACATGTAGTCCTGGCTTTTGTGGACTTGCATTGCACCTCTCTGTGCACGCTGTGTTTCCTACTGTAGGCTATTCCCACGGCTATAGATTGCCTCCTGCATGCATGTTGCTGCCCTTAAAGGCCTATTCCAATCTTGCAGACGGATCATGCTAACAGAAAATAAAGAATAAACGGCGGCCACTCCAGGGACCAGACCTCCCACGTCTGGCAGCTTGTAATGCTCAGCTGTGGCACGCATTTGTTATTCAGAAAAGTATATAATATTGATGTATTAAGTGCTGCGGAAAACACCGAGAACTTTTTGCTCTTTCTTAGTGCTGACAAGCTAACATAGACCACCGGCTATACTAGAGGAAAGGCTTCTCCTTCAACGGCTGAGAATATATCACGCTATCAAAGATTAACACAGCTTTTTATGATTTAATTTGGAATCTCATTATCAGATATATGAAACACCTGGAGGATGAAGTGTCCCTTTGCGTTTTTTGTCCCTTAAACTCTTATCAGCCAGAATGTACAGCACTTATCTTCTACGCTTCTGACAGTAAGACACTAGGAACTAATCCTTCTGTCCGAGTTAATTCTCAACAACTGTAAATCCGTGCTATAAACTTCAGGGATCCTACCGGAGTGGCATAGATTACCATTCAAAGTAGGCCTCGCCGTAAGCCTGCACAGACACGGATAATAGTTACCTCCGATAATAGATCCGCATTGAAAACAGCCTAAATTATTCACATTTCAGACACGCTGGATCGTAAAGCAAAATCATATTAACATAAATAGCCAGTGCAAATGCATGATCGGAGAGGAGGACATAAATTCTACTGAACCGTCCATTCCTCTCTGAAACTCAATGTGTTCAATTATGCAAAAACGATTCGGTTCGAATGCAATGTCAGCTAAATAAAGTCATAACAAGCAGCGGGCGGGATTTAAATCCACTCAATAACCCGCAATATTGCAGAACCTGATGCAGTTTTGATTGTGAGGGATAAAAAGCCAGTACAACTTGCAATCTAGTGCTGTCCTATGTTGTAATTTCACAGCATGGGGTAAACAGTGTTTAGGGAAATCAATGACTATAATATAAGATATTTCGCTGAAAGGGGGAACTTATCAAATCTAATACTTGCACAAAGGTATGTGTCAGTAGTATAGTTATTGAGCAGAGTTCATACTTAGACAACGATAAGGCTCCATACACAAAAGAGTTGGAATGCTGTTTCAGATTCTACAGCGAAACCAGAGACCTGTAAAGGAGGTGTGATCTCACATTGTTTATGGCTTTTCATTTAAAGGGCCCATATCGAAAAAAAATACTCAGTGATGTCACAAAACCAACATCAATGACATATTATCCCAGGCAGTATACATCAGTTTAATCCATACCATTTTTAATCACTGCTTTCGTGATGTCACAAAACAAATGTAATTACATATACCCTTCCATTCAGCATAAATCAGTTTAAACTATCCAGTTTTGAATTGGCTGCTTCTATGACATCACAAAACCGATGAAGTCACATATAGTTTCCCATTTGGCCTACAAGAATTCCCACTGGCCTAAATTTGCCCTACAAGTTTTGAATTCGCCGTTTTGTGATGCCACAAAACTGACGTAATTACATACATTCTCACATTCAGCCTATAATAGTTTAAACTACCCAGCTTTGAAATCGCTTGTGATGTCACAGAACAAATGTAATTACATACATCTTTCCATGACACTTAAAGCAGCTATATCGATCAAATTTTTAGTCGCTGCTTTTCTGATATCCCAAAACTAATGTAATGACATATATCCTCCCATTCCGTTTACAGCAGTTTCAAGCATCCAGTTTTTTTAATACAGCAATTTAAAACACCCTGTTTTGAGGTCAGTGTTTGTGAGATCGCAAAAAACAGGGTAATTGCATATATGCCCCCCAGTACAGCAGCTTAAAGCATTCAGTTTGTAATTCACTGTTTTGGCAATGTCACAAAACAAATGCAATCAGATATATTTTTCCATACAGCAAGTTAAACCACCCGGCCATAAATAAGCCATTTTTGTGACGTCACAAAACCAACCTAATCACATATATCACAGAACAAATGTAATCACATATCGTCTTATACCACTTACAGCAGTTTAACCCACCCGATTTTTACTCACTGCTAACCATCCAGTTCTGAATACGGCAATTTAAACCACCCTGTTTTCAGCTCAGTGTTTTGAAATGTTCAGCCTACAGCAGTTTAAACCACTCAGCTTTGAATTCACAGTTTGTGTGATGTCACAAAACAAAACCAATCGCACCTCTCCTCCCATACCGCTTACAGGACTTTAAACCATCCAGCTTTGAATTTACAGTTATAGCACCACTAATGCAAACACATATATTATCCTAATCCACCTACAGCAGTTTAGAACATCCTGTTTTGAATTTGTTTTTCCGATGTCACAAAACAAATGCCTTTACATAAAACCTCCTAGTTCGCCTACTGCAGTTTTGGGCCACATATTCCCGTTAGCTATAAACCTGGGCTCCTTTTTGAATTAGCCAGCCAATGTGTACAGAGTTAATTTATATGTATCAGTCTTAAAGGCCCAGTAACAGAAACAGGACAGATTGGATGGCCCTGTTAAAAGTCAATTGACTGTTGTTGGTTCATAAAGCTACACAAAAGTTGTAAGTAGATTTTAAAGGGATTAAAGTAGGAAGTAAGAGAAATGTAAGATAGAAAAACTTTAAGACACAATGCAAATATAGTTTCATTTATTCAACTATAATTTCTACTACATTAAATAGTTTATTGTCTTTTGCAGTTTACTGATTAACTGGAGGATTAAACTGTTCATTAAATGCCAGAGACCTGTTAGGGAACTTTGATCCTATATTAGCTGAGGTATTTTGTTAAAGTCGTTGTGTGTATATAAACTTGTTTGCTCATTCGAATGTGAATTGACCAGACGACCTTGACACAATTCTTCTTGGCTGAAAGCAAAGGGGGGGCGCTTGAACCTTCACACACATTATGTAAAGGCTGCTTTTGAAGTTTCGCTCATAATAAGCAGCGCATTTCAATATTATTTTTCCCCAGTAAACAAGGCCTGCTGAAAACACGAGGGTTTTTTTGGCTCCGGCGCTGCCACCGACAGCCCGTGGGTCCTGCATTAACAAATCCTAAAATGAGCCTTTGAAATGATAATGCTGTTGCCATTCTACATTACGTTTTCATGCCGGATTTTTCAATATTCATGTAGGGCTCCACGTTACTGGGAGACAAACAGCTCCTAAGCGATAACGTGTTTGATCTCGTCGGTTTTTAGGCTCGGATGCAGGGCGAGCGAGGAGGTGAGCAGAGATAAGTTCGCCCTTCCATTGTGTCGGAGCAAAACGCGTCCTGACGTGCGCTGCCACGCACGAGGGGCCCCTGCTCAGATCAGCCAAAGCCGTCTTAATCTTTGAAGGGGGAAAGCTCTCAAAACTTCTCGCTCAAAATTTGTACGCTGCCTCACCTCGAGGTGGCAGAGGCGGAAGATGTGGCTGCCGAAGAACACGTGTCCGACAGGCAGATGTTTACATTTAGGACGAGTTCATGTTCAGTGAGATGTCAGCTAAAATTAAAGGAATAAAGGTGCTGGGGGATGCAGCACACCCCCTCCTTCTGTGGAGGAAAACAGAAAATAAATATTTCTATGGATCATTTGACCAAACAGGAGTAAAATAAAGACCTTTCAGAGAAGTCTTTTTATTCAGCGGTCATCTTTATAACGCTGCTGGGCAGTCATACAAGACCAGACTCCTGAAGGTCAAACTCCTGTTTCAAAAGCATATCTGAAAGCACTGGCAAAAAACTTGTTAATAGTTTGTAGTCTTTAGCTTAATAATGTACAAAAAAACCTGATTTTGTGTCTTGTGCTGACTTAACTGACTGGTCAATTTTCTAGAAGGGTGGGACTTTTTCTATAACGGATGTCATGTTGAGTGTTATCATTTAGTGTCTCATTTATAACATCACTGATTGAAAACACATTACAGACTCTTAACTCATATGGACCTTAGACAAAGAGCCTTTTGCTTTGAGTGACTTATGTCTATGTCTAATTTTGTTTATTTTATTAAAATAATATATTTTTACTTTTTCTGACCAAAAAAATACATAAATAAATAAATAACACTACGCCAACACAGCTCTGAACACATCATATACAGCACCAGTCAAAAGTAGACACGGCTACTCCTAGAAGGTTGTTCTTATGTTTATCTTAACGCTTTACTTTAGGAAAAAAGTGAAGACATCAAATTATGAAATATCACTCACGGAAGTATGCAGTCACAGAGTACAACACTTTGAACTAATTTGGCAGATTGGTTCACACATTTTAAAAGATTTTATGAATGGGGTTAGAGCAGTTTAACAATAGCGATTCTAATTCTGTTTCAAACTTTGTGTCTGACATTGACCTTTACATTATGCATTAGCTGCTCCAACAGAGAGAGGCAGGAGGTAACTTCTCATAATGACTCAAGAATGAATCTCTGAGCAATCTGAGAATATAATCCAACATGACTGATAAACTCACACCAGCACAACACGCACCAACACACCACCACCATGTCAGTGACACTGCAGTGCTGAGAATGATCCACCACCCACATAATACCTGCTCTGTGGTGGTCCAGGGTTATAAAGTATACAGAGAAACAGATGGACTACAGTCTGTAACTGTACAACTACAAAGGGCTCCTATATGGTAAATGGCGCTGATAAAATGGACGGTCAGTGTAGAAACAAGGAGGTAGTTTTAATATTTATGGCTAAGAGAGAGACGATTCCAAAAGAGTAAATTCTTTGACTCAACCAATGACTCTGAATGCTTAGAGCTGACATTTCGACTCTGTGAACTCAGCATTCATTCAGCTTGATCATTCCAGCTCATCCCAATGTGTCCAGCAGTGTTTCATCAATCCAACTCATCCCAAAGGTGTTCAGCGACACTTCATCACTCCAACTCACCTAAAATGTGTGCAACTGAGCTTCACTACTCCATCTTATCCAAAAGGTGTTCAGGGGAGCTTCATCACTCTAATTTCCCAAAGATACAGAATGCAGCTTCACCACTGCAACTCTTCCTAAAAGTGTTCAATGGAGCTTCTGTAACACTTTATTAAGTAACTGTTACATGTTTACTTACACATGTGAACCTGTAGTTGTTGGGTGTTTACTTAAGTACTGTAACTATTGTTAATGTGTTACTTCATGTTAACTAACTCATTACTTATTGTTAGTCAACATTTAATGTAAAGTTTTACTGGAACCTTATTACTGCAACCATTTCAAAGGTGTTCAATGGAGCCTCATCACTCCAATTAATCCCAACGATGTGCAATGGAGCTCGCCAGTCCATCTTCACCCAAATATGTAAAGTTAAGCTTCATAAATACGACTCATCCCAAATGTCTTCAGTGGAGCTTCATTACTTCAAAAAATGCTAAAGCTGTTCAGCACTGCTTCATCACTCTAATTTCCCAAAGATATTGAATGCAGCCTTATCACGCCAACTCATCCCAAGGTGTTCAATTCAGCGGCATCACTCCAACTGTACATACAATCCAAAATTACATGGCTGCATGTGTGCAAATGAACACCTGTGTTAAAAATGGTGCACCTTTAAGTAGCTGAGGCTGCTAAAGAGGAGGAGTGCATGGATACATTAAGATATGTAGTTTCTCCTGCACGAGGGTGCTTTGGTCTGGTTTGAATGGGTTGGTGGAAGAGGGGTGCTGGTTGAGGGATGGATGGAAGGGAAGGAGGAAGGGGGTGATTTGAGGTTGCTGGAGACCCTTGGATGTGTTCCGACATCAAGAGAATGGGCAGGTTCTCTGAAGAAACGAGATCAAAAGACCATCTGCCCGTTCTGAGGACCCGCTCCACTTACGAAGTGGCTGAAGACCGGGGCGAGCGAGCAACCGAGCAAGCGCGCAACCGAGCAAGCG
>CM067497.1:21363062-21382219 GCA_034552555.1 Semaprochilodus insignis
AGAGAGAGAGAGAGAGAGAGAGAGAGAGAGAGAGAGAGAGAGAGAGAGAGAGGGAAGGCAAGATGCACCATACTTCACAACAGCTAGGAACACATCTCTCTCTCTCTCTCTCTAGCACACGCTGCTTTTAACCACAGCCAGTTAGATGTGTCAGGTCCATTAACACAGCCGAGAAATAAAGCCGGGGTGAGAAAAGGGAATCCGTTTTCATGAGACACAAATAACCCAGACATCTCTGTGAACATTCTGGATCTTTTCTTCTTTACCCTAACTGCGCCATTCGGTGTGGCCAACAGGCGGGTGGGTTCCCTATTGTGTCTTTGCTGCTCGGAGTGTTTCTTCCCCATGCTTTATCTCGTGTTTCTTTAGAGTCTTGATTCCTTTCAGCGGTTCTTCCTCATGCTGTTATGGAGGTGTTCTTCTCTAGCCATGGTTCCTATCAGTGGTTCTTCCTAATGCTCTTTAGGCGTTTTTACTTTTAAACTTGGTTCCTTCATTTTTCTGTTAAAGCACTGATGTGCAGCACTCCTCCTGGAGAGCTACTTTCCTGCAGAGAGGTAAATTCCAATCTGATATGTTGCCCCACCATTAAATTAATTCTAATACATCTGATCCAGCCAATCAGGGACCTGGGAGGAGATTGGTTAGCTGGAGCTTGTGTGGTTGGAACTAGGCTCTGCAGGAAGTTAGATCTCCACTGTAGTACTGGTTTATCCTAATGTCTCTTTCTTAGTCTATTAGGTAGCTCTCAGAGAGCAGTACTAGACAGCTCTAGAGACATTCTTCTCTTTGACCACCTCAGTGTTTTTCGTGACGCACTTAGGGATTTTTACTCTTTGTTTCTCTCAGTGCTTATTCCCCATTGTATTTAGGTGTTTAGATGATCAGTGGTTCTTCCATTAGTTTTTCTTACTTGTTCTATTAGAGCAGTGGTCTGCAACCCTCTTCCTGGAGAACTACTTTCCTGCAGTAGTTCCAACCTGTATCCAACAAAGTGCTCCAACTCCTATGTTAATACATCTGCTCCAGCCAATCAAGGACTTGGGAAGAAGTTGACTAGAAGGAGCAGGTGTGGCAAGTTGGTAAAGTCAACATATATGTATATAGCGCTTTCTATAACAGGCATTGTCACAATGCACCGTTAAAGCAAAATTCTGGGTCTGAATACCAATGAGGAGGCCAAGAGAATTAGTGGCATGGACAAATTCCGAAGGAAGGCAGGAAGGCAGGAAGGAAGGAAGGACGGACGGACGCACACACACACGCTTTATTGATCCCAAAGGAAATTTAGCAAGAGCAAGAGAAAGAAACCTCGAGAGGAACCAAGACTCAAAGGGAACCCATACTCCTCTGGTCAACACCAGACACCAAAACAATAACACCGGAGCAAAAAAAATTAAACTTTACAATTAATATACAATAGTATAGAAAAAAGGTTACCAGGAACAATAAATGTTAATAAATTTAGACTGATATGGGCAATATTTATTGAACTACACATACAGAAGCAGTGTGTCTCAGTATGACATCGAGCCGTTATGTTTATGCCCGATGCAACATGCCAGACGTCTCGGCATGGAGTTGTACAGGTTCCTAACGGTGCCCTGCCATAATCCATTCCATGCATCTTAAATATTCTCACACAGTTCCTGCAGATTTCGCAGTAGGGGCAGTCAAAATAGAAAGCACGCGCGACATGACAACCTTATAGAGTCAGTCAGGTACAGCAATTAGGTCCATCTTTGCATACGTTACATGCATAGCCGAGCATGAAATTTGAATCATTTGCATGTCTCACGATGTCAAACCTACCCACCAAGTTTCATTCCTGTCGGTGGATTCCTTCTGGGTGCAACTAATTTTTTTGACGATGAGTGTATTAACCAACGATAACTGATGACTACCGGTGTGTGATGGTGTAGGATGCTGCTTTTGTGTGGCATAAGCCATGGGACTGGGCTAAATTAAAGTCATGATAAATTTAAATCATCTTCTTAATTTTTTCTAAATTAAAAATGTTTTCTGGTTTATTGTTTGGGGAGAGCCAATTCCCAACAGAAAGTACAGAAAGTATTCTGCATCTATTTAGCTTGCTGCTAGGTCAATTAATGCCTTGGGGTTAAATACCATTATGATTGTAAATATCTAAGGTCTGTATACTTGGAACCCATCCTCCTCTGGTCGACACCAAAAAACCAAAAAACACAAAAATAAGAGAGGATCAGATTTTACAATTAATATACAATACTGTATGTAGAAAAAAGTATTTAGATTAATCAGTGATAACCGATGATTACTATAGCTGGTGATAACCGATGATTACTATAGCTATAACAGAGTAATATGAGAAACAGATTATGAAAATCAGTCAGTGTTACCAGCAAAAGGCAGTGACTTTGCAGGACGGCAGCTCCAATGTATAGATCTTTGGAGCTCCTTGACCTTACTCAGAAAAGCACAAGATCACTTAAACTATAACATTAAAAATGACATACAAGTGTACATCTGTAATAATGTAGGGATTAGACATGCAGCCTCTAGTGCTTCAGTTTGCTGCCTATAACTTTGCTGCCTATTAGAAAATATTTGAAGCTCAAGTTAGCTTTTTATTCTTACTCCCTGTTCCACCTTAAATGACGTTAGACGCCAACATTATACAAGGTTGAACGGAAATTCGAACGGGAAACTCATAAGCCTTGAGGAATTATGAAATTCTGTGAACTGATGTGGTGCTGGCTAAGACTGCAGAACAGTGCTCCACAGTTTATTGACTTTTCACAACTTTCATACCTGAATTATGTAAAGATGAACAGCAGCAGCAGGAACCCCAGGAAAGCAAGGTATGAAAAAGCTAGTTAAGGAGGATGAGAAGATGTCCGAGCAGGTGGGCAATGCTGACGTTAGAAGTTAAGTTTCCTTTGTGTCACTACCTAGCCTCCTTGTTAATCTCAGTAAAGCATATAAATAATAAATAAGAGATAAGAGTAAGCAAAGATGAAGAAACTGGACATATGTTAGAAAAAGATATGTTGCTGGAGGGCAGTACTGCATTTGTGTGAACAGCAGGAGGAAAACAGTTTGTGTTCAAGGTGGGCTGTTCTGCATCATTTAACTGAGTCTCACCCCCGGCCCTGCAGTGACGCTGAGGATCACTCATCCTGCATTAACACTGTCCATCATTGCCGAACAACTACCATAAGTCCACCAGTGACCACATGCACTCATCATTAACAGAACAGGTGCACAAATAGCTGCACCCAGAAGGAATCAACCGACAGGAACGAAACTAGGTGGGTGGATTTGACGTCGTGAGACATGCAAATGACTCTAGTTTCACGCTCGGCTGCTTGTGACATGGATGGGCATCCGCAAGGATGGGCCTTATTGCTGTATCTGACAGGAACTGCATGACACAGTACAGCAGTGACACTGACATGGTAGTGTGTTGCACAAGTGTAGTGTGTTTAGTAGTTTAGGCCAGTGTCAAAGCTAGGTTAATAGTGGACCACCACCTATACGCATTCAAACAATTGCTCTGTGGTCTGAAATAGACCATCATCGAGGAAATAGACGATGGGTGTGGTGGTCACTTTCAACTGCTGAACAGGGAAGACAGGGCTGATATAGAACGTCCAGTGGTAGGAGGTACAATGTAGAAGTACCTAACAAAATGACAAAAAAGTACATAAACATACTGAACAAAGCTGAATCTTCAGTCATTCAAAGGCATGTTTTGTCATGGGTGTTTTTCCCCAGCCGGCCACGTGAATCTAATCTTACCTGGCCTCCAGCTTTATGCTTCGATCCCAGTGTCCATTTTCTCCTATGCATTTCACTGCTTTATAAATTGCTTTGATGCTAGCAAGGTCATGGTACACGGCTGCACTAGCCACGGCGGGCCTTGAGGCTGAGATATCAAAACAAATCTGTTTGCTTTTCTTCTTTATGTGCTAAAAGCCTTAAGCATATAGTTTTGTAATTCTGATTTGTTGCATCTAAATCCTAAAAGGCTTGGATGCCTTTGGTAAGACGTACCAACCTTAACTTGTTGCAAGTGACACACCTCTGGGTTATACTATGGACAGCAACTGTAATATTCTTTCCTGCCTTAATAAACCATGCCAAAATAAAGCCAACGTGTCTCCAGGACTTTTGTGATAAATTCAATGAAAGCAAATAATAATAAACACTTTTCAAACAGTTGGTTAATATGCAGAACAATGTATATTTTATAAATAGTTTATTTTCAATGAATCCTTATAAAGTCATTTTAAAAAGTGTATAGTTTTTTTTGAAGACTGAAAAAAGTCAAGTTAAATCCTCCTAAATTAAGCTTAAATGTCTGTTTCTCTTTTTTCCACATTTCTAATATTTATCGTTACATTGCAGTATGAATATTATTAGTTTTTCACTGTTTAGACTTTTTAGAATTATTTAAAATATTACATTATTTGCCAATAATTACTAGGCCTACATAAAATTGCTTAAAACAAGTAAACAACATGTACTGGTTGGATTTAAGACAATTTTTATTTGACAAGGTATCATTATTTGCACTGAAAGCTTCTACATAGTTTGTTACTGCTCAGTTTAATCCAATTTTATTGCCTGCTCTTTAGTGATCAAACGACAGCACTTTTTCTTTTCCAGGACTGATACAGATATTAAAACCTTGATAAAATACTGACCTGATGTTTCGCCTTTCGAAACTGCTAAGCTTTAAAATGAGCAATTTTCTATGAAGCTACAGCGACCCACGGCTGGGAGTCCAAGAAAGAAATACTGGCATGCTCTCCTCATCACTTGCCACAATGCAAGCCAGTGCTACCAGAACTGGCAGGCAGCATTCTCCTCCAAGCATGTTTAGCTGTCCAATAACATTGCATTAACAGAAGTTTGAAATGTTTTGGTGCTTCACAAGTCTCTACTAGCAGAAAAGCGCAGATAGCATGGTCTGATTTGGGGAGACCTATTTAGGTTGTGGATTAAGTTCTTAATGTAACGTTCTAAAGCAGAATATCAAGCTGGAGGCAAGACGGACTGTGTGGGTTCAATACAATTTAAAACTATATAATGCAATGGAACAGTGAACAGTACTTGGTCCATTTCTACTGGCCTCTGATCACTAATGACACCAATTAAGTTGGTAGATTACTTAATTTACTAATTATTCATCATTAAAACTATTGATGTAACAGCCCTACTACTACAATCTACATCTACTGCTAATATTGAATACATTGTTTTTCTGTCACACAGAAAAAACTTGCCAAAGGGCTAAAAATGTTTCAGCAACACTGTTAAACACTGTTAAAGCTATGCAACTAGTGAAATGAGTCAGCAATTTATGAGTCATGAATTTCTGCATCCAAGTTGATGATGCTGGGACTGAGTGTGAGGATCAAGTGGTCCCACTTCTGTTAATGGAATCTCTCACTAAAAAATATCCCACGCTTGGCTTCCGTCTAAAAGTTATGCTGAATTGTAAGTATTTTAGGTTTCGTAAGAGACAGGGCCTGTGGTTTCCTTGGTTGCTATTTCGAAAGGCCATGTGCTACAGCTAATCCCGTTCCCTGGACAGACATCAAAGATTGTTACGCTAAAGATTAAGGCGACACGTAAATTACTCATTGTGTCTGACAAACAATGGGATTTACCTTGCTGGGAAAACACCACACTTTGTTTGGTGTGATTGCACCATTTCTCACAAGTAAATAAAACAACGGTGCATAAAAAGTGCTTAAGTCAATTCGACAGAGACCTGACATGTCAGTTCGGGTGGAGGTTGGTGCTGTTTCTGAAGAGCTAACCATTACGCAGAGTTTAGTTCCCACCCTTATTGGACGTGTCTTACTGGGATATTCAAAGTTTTCAGGAGTGTTTGAATACTAGAGCAAAACGCAACAGAACTCTCAATCAGAGACCCCTGCTTTGGTGAACTACATTATCAATCCTGAAACATCCTAAGCTTCAGGGATCTGCCTCAGACAAAATAACTTCCACTTCTGGGTATTTCTTTTTACAAGACTCGGTTACTTCTGTAAATTTATGCTGAGTTTGTCATTGCTTTACAACACAACAACTTTGCGACCCAAGACTGTTTTATCTGCTTTGTCTGCAGCCAATTAGCCCGATGCCTTTTTACCAGAGGCGGTTTCACCTGACGTCCACGTGTTGAAATACTAGTGTCTTGCTCTTGTTTGCAGAAAATACATCAATAAATAAATTAAACCAGTTTCTTAAACCAGCAGGCACAGGTCAACACATTTGCCAAACACAGAACCTATTCCAAAAAACTTCCAGTTTAGTTTCACCACTTTACAAAACCAGAAAACAAGAAGGTCTAAGCCTGAAACATAAAAGTCTTTAAGAGTTTTTCAGGCCATGTCATACATTTTTACGAATTAACATCACATGAACAGGCTCTGTTTAGGTCTCAAATGCAAAATCAACACTATACTGATATAAATATTTGAAGGAAATAACAGTTAATTAACCAAGTTTTGACTGCAACTTCTGCAAATTGTCATTGATTTTAGGGTTAGGCATTTCAGCCATGTACGTTATGATGATGTTGTCTCCAACCCCTTTATGGCTATAACAGCCGCCATTGTGGGAAGGCCCACCATAACCTCAACCTTCACTAGAGCCTAGAAAACAGCCCCAGACCCCATTATCCCCCCTCCTCCAAACTTCACTATTGGCACTACACATTCCGGCAGGTTGCGTTATCCTGGCATATACTGAACCCAGATTTGTCATCAGACTACCAGATGGTAGAATGTAATTCATTGTTACAGAGAACATGTTTCCACTGCTCTAGAGTCCAGTGGCGGTATGCTTTACACCACTCCTGTCAACACTTAGCATAGCACATGACCTTAAGCTTGTGTCCAGCCGCTCAGCCATGGTAAACTATTTCATAAAGTGTCCGACACATACTCTGCATGCCAACGTTGCTTCCAGAAGCAGTTTGGAGTTTTGAGTCAGTACATCAACAGAGGACAAGAGATTTTTACAAAGATACACACTTCAGCACACAGTGCATAGCATCCTAAAAAAGCACCACTCAGCATCCATACTTTATTGTACAGTATTAATCTTAGACCACAAATCAACAGTAGATGACTGTGGATTGAATTTTTCACAACAAATGTGTCAATCTAAAGTAGACAGATTGCACACTGAAGCAGACAAGGGAGCGAACATAAAACAAAGTAAACTGTGATAAACTGTCATTTTGGCCACAAAACTTAACTACAAATAACACAAAGTAACACAAAAACTTTGCCACCCAAGACTGTTTTATCTGCTTTGTCTGTAGCCACTTAGCTTGATGTCTTTCTGCCAGATGTGGAAATGCTAGTGTTTTGCTCTTGTTTGCACAAAATAAATCAATAAATAAACTATGTCTCTTAAAACAGCGGGCACAGGCCTACACTTACACATTTTCCAAACACAGAACCTATTCCACCCCCTTCAAAAACTTCCAGTTTAGTTTCAACACTTTACAAAACCAGAAAACAAAAACGTACAATGGTCTAAGCCTGAAACATAAAAGTCTTTAAGAGTACTAAATAAGATATGATGACAATAACAGTTAATTTACCAAGTTTTGACTAAGCCATCTTTGCAAATTCTCTTTCACTGCTTTTACTACTTGTTTTAATTGATTTTGGTATGCCAAATTTCTCACTGCACTGGCAGATAATTTTGCTTATTTTAATAACTTTGCAAGAAACAAGCCAAATTCCTTGCCAACATAGTGAGAAAATGTGGCTTACTAAAATCAATTAGAACAAGTAAAAACTTGGTAAGCAAAGATTATATGGACTAATACACTTACTATTTCATACCTAATATTAGGAGTAACTTGATATAATGAGTACATGTTTTAAGGTGAAACACACACATTACCAAATGTGGCATAAGGCATTGCATGTAGATTTTGAAATGATCAATTTCAGCACATCAACAAACCAGAAAAGGAATATCACATACTAAGAAGTGCTTAAAATCATGACACAGCTCCTATTACCAAATTTCCCTAATTTTCTACTTATATTAGGTACAATCTAATACACTTTCATTACCTAATATATTTCACACCTTAGGTATAACTAATGATGTGTTTTACTCAGAAGCTTGAATTGAATTTGCTTATGTAAATCTCACCTCTGCAGATGGGGACAGGGAAGTCCCACACTGCTACATTGGACGTGCTGGTCACACATGTTAGCTGGGCATGGCCATCCAGTGTGTATCCCGTCACGCAGCGGTAGCGGATCCTGTCCCCCACATTGAAGCGGGTGCCGTTCAGGATTCCTTTGGCTGGAACCCCTGGGTTTCCACAGGAGCTGCTCTGTAGCTCTGCATAAAGACAGGAAGACATTGAGGAGCTTTAGTGTGACAGGTAAGTGCGCATAATGTAACTCAAAATATTGCTTGTTATGTAATTTAAAAGCACATTAGAAGTATGCATGTAAGTTCAGGTTTTATTTTTAACCTGAGTTGGCTTTGAGTCTATCAAAGGAATAGTCTACCCACAAATTTGACTCTCTATGCTTACTTTCACATAGATCAGTTGGTTCTGGGTTTAGTTTATTATATTCAGTTATATCCATTACAGCTGTTGCCTTAAAAGACAGTGTTGTAAGATTTGTCGTCAATGGTATCTTTGGATTCCTGGCTACAGTGTCAGACTGTACCATATGCTACCTTTATAATAGCACCAAACACTATGTTGTGTACTTCTTGTGTCTTTTTCAAAACTGTTATAATGCTTAATCAACTAAGAGCAAAGTCATATTACATATGCTTGCTTGCATTGCTACAAAGCTACTTAAAAGAGCCACACAAATTCAGACTACCTCGGTGATAGACTCCTGAATGGATCAACTGCTGTGTCCCCAAAGGGTTACACATTTCTAACTTTACATTACTTCTTTTTCACCCCAAAGTTTGTCATTTAGTTTGTTATTATACTAATAACACACTAAAACCAACCATAAAGGCTCTTTTTCCCCCCAAAACCTAGGCCATACCACACTTGGACCACACTTTGTTCTTCAATGGGAAATCATGACACATGAAACACAGAGGTACAGCCAAAATATCAGCCTATAAAGCTTTTGTTTTAGATCAGATAATGTCATATTAGCAAAAATGAAATGAAAATAATCATCACAAACAGAAGATCACAATCGCAATGATGCCTAAATGCCATCTGGGGCATATCTGTCTCTAACAACCTAATACAGATTAGCTGCTAATGAACAGAAGAGCGCTCAAAATGCTTCAGCACAAAGTAAAAACGATAACATGCTGACTCCAACCGCTCTGGTCGAATTAGTCGTCATATGAAACGGATGCTGGCAGGTCCGTAAAGTGCATATCCCTCAGTACAGCTGTTTCTCACTTCAAAGAAATTAATATTTGCACAGGTCGATGACCAGTGACCTTAAAAAAGGGCAGCGGCTCCATGATCCTTGTGAGGGCAGCCAGACAGAGATGGGATTTTTTTCCCCTGTTCATCCAGTGAGCTATGACTGATCACTACAGAGCGAAATGGTTGGCAGCTACCTATACACCCCCTCCAAAATCACTTTTCATGTATGAAATAGACTTTGATGATTACCAGAATCTCTGGTATGTACACAGCATTTAAACCACTAGCATTTTCTTATAGACTACTGCATAAACGTCAATGGCTGGAACAAAAAGTCCCCCAAGGAACTAAGTAAAATAAAAGGTGGATCAAAGTAACAACACAGCTGGAAACCCAGAACAGAACGGGTCGTCTTAAAAGCTATTTTGTAATTTTCACAAATAACACAAGGTAGTTTTACTGAATGCAGCTTTCTCTCATGCCTTTTTTGGAACAACCCTGAAAATGATCATTTGGAAAAAAGCAGCTAAACAAAAAAGGGATGCTGGGTCAAAATGACCTTGTGTCAGAGTAGAAGAATAACAAGTTCTTTCTGTTTAGTTTCAGTACAGGGCAATAGTTGAATGTTATTTTCTTCTCATTTCATAACTCTCACAGTAGTAATTGCAGCATGAAGTCACTAACGGCAAAGCAGCAAGCCTGTTTTCTTTCAGTTAAAGAAATATCACTAAAAAGCCATAAACAAAAAAAAAAACAAAAAAAACCCAAAGACATGCTTTGTGTACAAAGTTGGTTGGAGCTACGAAGCTTATGTAGCAAACAATGAAAGTATACCATTTTATTAGGCACACCTATTTAAACTACATCAGCTCCACTTACCATATAGGAGCACCTTGTAGTTCTACAATTACTGATTGTAGTCCATCTGTTTCTCTGTATACTTTGTTACCCTGGTTCCAGAGCAGGTAATACTGGATGGTTCTCAGCACTGCAGTGACACTTCCCTAAATAGTATGTATGTGTGTACATGTATATAAGCCCCCCTGGACAAAAGAAACCAGTCACCTCTGTGATGTTCTTGTCGTGTTTAAATTATGCAAAAATGGGTCCTTTGGTTGAGGTGACAGTAAATTTGAACCAAAATGCTGGTGAACAACCAGGTTTTGTCTTTTGCTCATCATCTTACAGAGGAACATAACATTCCTATCCCTGTATTTCAAGATGACAATTTTCATGTTCACAGGGCTGCAAATGTGACTGACTGACATGAACATCAATCAGGAGCATTCACACATCTGAACTGGCCAACAGAATCCCCAGATTTCAATCCTCTTGAAAATCTGTGGGAACAACCAATAAAACGCCAATGTAGGCATCCACCATATCTGGCCCAACTGCGCAATTCTTTCATGCAACAGTAGCTGAACACTGATGTCACCCACATCCAGAAACTTGACCAGTCCTAAAATTATTAAAATAGGTTTTTGTTATACTATTTCTTTAACAAAAATCTATAAGCTTTTGTTATCAAACAGTAAATTACAAACTTTAATACAACAAACTACACAAACCACAGGTTATAGAAACCCAATAACTGAGTAATAGAAAGAGAATAAGCTTTTTAGTTGAAAATGTTTGGCAACATATGAATATTTGTTCATTTTGTTTCAGTCTTCAGTCATCAGTCATTCCTGCTAATTATACTCCTGACACATTCTTGCACTAATATTTTAATCGACAAAAACATAGTTCTATGAGCTTATGTATGAAGTAAACTCATTCAGTCAAAGCACCACAGCCCTTCCCATGTACCTAGCACATCGGATGAATGGCTTAAAGATTAATAGCAATCCAAACAATGGTACCACATACCACATACAAATTTACACCGCAGCAGGTACCAATAATCTAGAATGCGTCAACCGGCTCCACTTACCTCTATGGTACTCTCTATGGATCCTCCCCCACGCACCCTCCAGAAACTGCAGTCAGCATGGCTCCAGATACCTGACAGCCTACTAGGACCTTACTGAGTCACTGCCAGCCCGTTTAGCTGCTGTCCATGCTGCACACAGCTGTTACTCTGGATATTATCTCTGGTCATAATGATGTGACTCGACTGTGTAGGTGCTACAATTACAGACTGTAGTTCATCTGTTTCTCATACTTTGTAACACCCCTCTCACGCTGTGCTTCAAAGGTCAGGACCACTACAGAGCAGGTCACTAAGTCACTAAAACAACAAATCCGTCTGTTTGACTTTCAAGAATGCCTTTAGGTGACTTCATTCAGACCCCCTGTAGCTGAAGTGATGGCAAGAGTTAGAAAGCGATCAAATGTTGGCAGCCATTATCTTGTCCTGATTTTGTGTGAGAGCAGGGATTCCAAGTTGGGGTGCCTGTGTTTCCTAAGTATTTTCTTACATTTTAGCCAAATCTGCACCAAAAGATGTAGACTAGGGGCATTAATCAGCTAGCCCATTTAGAAAGCACCTAGCTGCATGTTATCAAAGTCCTTCTAAGAAAATCTGTTTACTCAGCAGCCATCTTGGAAGATGTTCCAAGGCAGGTTTATTTTTCCTTGAAAAGAGACCTAGAAATTGACTTGAAACTGGAAGCCATATTAACATTTCAAATACATACATCACTGGTAGCATTTGGCTAAAAGAACACACAAAATGTCTTTTTATATTGTTCTGGCTACTCCAGATATCTCCCCACTTGGGGCTATGCTGAATGATGAGTGCTTTTCTATACGTTTTATAACCAGTGAACTGCTTCCTCCTTTATAACGTCTAAAATGTTTCATCATCAGGTGAGCACAATTACAGTGACCTTTGACTGTGTGTAGAAATTGCTGTTAAGATAATGCTGTGTTCAACTAAAGCTCATAAACAGGACATTTGACTAGGCAAACAAATGGGTATCAACTGGGAAGTCTTACTCAAAGTCAGGAAGGTATCTTCATCCCACTCTTTACCAACATGGCTCCTCATGCAATCAACAGTAATAAAGTGCAACTTTTTCACTTTCCAAAACCAATCAACTAGTGATTAACAATGTACAAACATGTTAAATCTATGACACTGACCATAAAGTTTACAGTTCCGAGAAGGTAAATATCTCACTTATATGATGCCTAGCTTGTCTAAGCTCTGTCTTCCCATGTCCTAGTTAAATTAGTCTATTAATTACTGACAGCTGCGAGTTTTATGATGACTGAGGCTATAAACTGTATCAAAAACCTAAATTGTAGTGTTACAATGCAGTGTTACTAGTTAGCTAGCATATATAACTAGCAAATCATGGTAACTTGACATCCCCATTTTCAGCAACAGTCACCGGTGAAGGTGTCCACAGAAATGTGATTTAAAAACACACTGGGAAAAGAAAAAAAAGATGCGACAGAGTAGACAGGGCAGATGTCTCATGTTATGTTGTCTACTGACCACTTCTGCCACTTGCTGGGCTATTTTTAGAGAACACTGCTGTGCAAAGTTTCACCAAAAGCTAGCAAGTGTGAAGTGATTCCACATGATCACTACAAACAGCTTTTTAAGACATGACCCAGGGGGTAAAATTGGGGTGAATCAGGTGATGATAGGTATCCGATTTGTACAGGTATACAATCTACTTAAATGTAGCTGCCATGCATCTACAAATAGTGCATCATTAGCAGTTTCTCCAGAGCTGGAGCACAAGGGTGGAGCTAGCCCATGGGTGTATTTAGGATCTTGGTCTTGGGCTACATCCACGGGTCTTTTTCTGTAGCCATGGGTCTCTTTTTATTGTCAAAATATTTAATACTGAATTAAATAAAGAAAACAAAATAATTATTAGCAAAACAGCAGCTAGCTTTTCTTTACAGAAAGGTACCAAAATTCCTCATGCTGAAAACAGACCCTGCTGAAGTGTTTTCTAACAGAATATACATGAAACCCACCTTTGGTTTCTGTTGCTGGGTATGACACAAATCATGAATCTACTTTTCTGGACTCTGCTCTTAAAGGTGTCCAGTTTCTTGCTCATGTGAAGTGCAAAAAAAAAAAAAAGAATATATCACATCTCTGTTAGGTGTAAACAACTGTGCTTATGTTTACCAATATTTTATAAACTGAGAGTCAAACATAGAGCCTTTAACAAAAGCGAGGTTGCTCCACTTGCTTCCTTGTTCAGATTCTCAAGGCCAACAAGGCAATAACCTCTCTTTTTATCTGCTTCTTCAATGTGATTCCCCACTCTAAAACACAGAGCTCCTGTCTGACCATCTCTGTGTACATCAGAGCGGTCTCTGGGTGCTTTGTGCCTATAATCAGGGGTAATGAAAGTATCTCCGGCTCATGAAGAAAGGCTAGACTCTGTAGTTTCCTACATCGTAGCTGTCAAATAAAAGGCCCAAAACTGAATCAGGCATGGCTCTGAAGACAACATATCAGAGAAAGACACTTTCTTTTTTTTCCCTCTTGCTCAGAGGCAATTACAAGCTAGGTCCCTCAGCAGGCCACGCAGAATGACAAAATCACCAACATACACAGAGGCAGGGCCACAAAAGCAGCCGCTTCATTGTCCTGCCACCGGCTGGGCTAATGACCTGGACGAGGCCAGAGTAAGACATCTGGAGCTGGAAGATTACCCTTAGTCATAGTTAATTCCCAACTGCTATTTTGGATCTGTGGTAATATTTTTAAAATGTCATGTCTCTCATTCATTTTTTTTTAAATGTCATAAAGCAAAACCGCGTAAACAAAAAAAAAACGAAACGTTCCAGAGTCAAAAGAAAACAAGCTGGACTACACTTGCATACATTACACGTTAATAGCAGTGACGAGTTTGGGTACATGATTGTCATGATCTTCTATACATTTTGATCTAAAGGCTGATTCTTGAGATTTGTTAAGGTTACCTATACCAGCTACACAAAGTAGATTAAAGTTGTTCCTCACTATGAAACTCTAGTGGTGCTAGTAAAGGTGGAGCTGCTCCTCTCTTCAGTGTTAAACTCTGAGCGAAGGCGTTCCATTTGTCCAAGGTCTGAGAAACTGATCGGAGTGAAATGTGCAGAGCAAACTAACAACTTTGAATTAAAGTCATTCAGGATCTTGTGGGGAAAAAAAAAACATTGCACTTATATTCAGCCGCTTGTACGAGCTACAGCATTTACAAGGGAACAAAATTCAATAAAAATGCCGGTGAATAGGAAGCCAACTTTAGCCTCATTTAAAGATGAGCATCAATCATGCCCGCTCATATTTCTGTTTCTTGGAAAGAGTATAAAAAGTACAAACACACCCTTCACGTTTTGGAGCGGAATGGGAGCCACCTGGTAGATCACCAAAACTGTCCCCATCAGAAAAACAGCATTTAAACGTTTCAACTTTTGGAAGAAAGGAGAAATGAAGTGATTTATAACTTAGAATATTAAAGATTTATAATTGGGATTACTTGGATTGTGAGAAACAGAAAATGTGCAACCAACTTCTAAGACCTGACTTCGGAAACACATTTTTGCAAAATATGCAGAAAATTTGAAAGCAAGTCTCCAATAATGGAAAATAGTGGAGACACCCTCCTATGAGTAGGGGTGTCCAAACTTTTGACTGGTGCTATACTGTTTATTGCACATTTGACATAACACTGTCTTTTTTGACATCCCGTCTAATTTATTGAGCACTGAAAAACAGCAGACCCCATTTTATGTGCCATGACATAATGCCACATCCTTCATCATAAACACAAGCATAAGTCTATCATAAATGTGCCACAACACCCATTACAGCAGTTCAAAGTAGTTTAACTCCTTAAATGGCCATGCCCTGACGGCAGATCCTTTGTTTTATTATACACTTCTATAATCTAAGAATAACTCGGTGTGTTATTCTCCAAGTGTTGTAGTTCTTGAATACAGTCTCTTAGCATGGAACAATCCTGGGATTTTAAGGGTTTAACTTCTCCTCTGACAAATGACTCCACTTTGCTAGGACACCACTATATGTTCTGTCTGCTAACTAGCAAGCCGGCAAATTTCAAGTCATGCATGTCTGATCAGAATTACAGTAGCTACTGAACTATCAGGCGGAAAAGTCCTAGTAGCTCGGATAAATGCAGTATTAGAGACGGACACCGCTACTGCGTTTATTACCTGATACAGACGGCGACTGCAGCGCATGAGCAGAATCCAGTCATTGGGGTCTCCAAACAGTTCCACACTTTCATAGTGTACAGGCAAAAAAGTGGAACAGACAGATGGGCCTGAACGACAGGGTGGAGAAACTACGATTTGGAAAATGAGGGACAGATTTACCAAACATTTTGAGTAAAGTTTCAGGCCCAAATAGGACAAATCATCATGACAGCAACACTGGAACTTACTTTTGGGTGGATAACGTTAGCACTACACTGGAACAACAGGACAACCTTATTCTCGTGACAAGCAAATTTTTTATTAAACTGATTCCAGGCCAACAACATTATATATTTGTGTGGTTAATTATTGTCATATATATTTAATGAACCTAGTTAGATTCAAGTCAAAACATATCATTTGTAAATTGTGATTTGAAGACATTCAACAGCTTTTTTTGTAAATATGCGAGTTATATCTGTAATTTTGTGGCCTTTGGTCATTTAGTTCCAATTTCAGATGTACAAGGTTTGTACAACGGAGGCAATAGCTCATCTGTTGCTGCACAGTTGGTGCTGGTCATCCTCTAATCCTTCATCAGTGGTCACAGGATGCTGCCCACGGGACGCTGTTGGCTGGATAGTTTTGGTTGGTGGACGATTCTCAGTCCAGCAGTGACCCTGAGGTGTCTAAACACTCCAGCAGCACTGCTGTCTCTGATCCACTCACATCAGCACAGCACACACTAACACAGCACCACCATGTTATTTAAGTAAGAATACTTTTTACAGGTCCAACATAAAATAAAAACTTTGGGTGCCCTGCAACACCCCTTTTGGAAAGTATCACAGCTTGTAAATACATTTTGTAGCAGCTATTGTACCCTTTCTACTCTTGTTTGGGAGATTTTCACCCAATATGGCAAAATTCAAAAGGATTCTTGCATACACTACTCTCTTGACGTCTATCCACAGATTTCTGATGAAGTTTAGGTCGGGGGACTGTGAGGACCATGACAAAACCTTCAGCCTGCGCCTCTTGAGGTAGCCCTTTGTGGATTTTGAGGTGTTTAGGATCATTATCCTGTTGCGGAAGCCATCTTCTTGTCATGTTTGGTTTCAAAATTAGCTATTTTTCTTTTAATTCATTCTACGACAAACTAATCTTACAATACACAATTTATTCAATAATACATATAAAAAGAATGACTCATCTTTAACTTCATGCCTTTTGGAAAGCAGTTTCTCTTTACTCACCTTACTATTCACAGTAGGAGAAATTTTGACCAGTGGTGCCCAAGTTTTTTGCCTGCCTCTGTACTGTCAATTGTGGTGTAAATTAAGCTGGTTCCACGCTGACTGGATGCAAGTTTTTCCCACTTTTCCCATATAGCCAACCTTTATGTTTACACACATTCTGATGTGGTCTATAGGACACATTCTGCCTGCATGTCATATATGAGGCTTGCATATACAACTAAACGCGCAGTTTATTCTTTTTAGTCCAGCATGTACACAGACTAAAGAAAAATATGTTTCCCTCCCTCATACATATGCATTTGAGAATCGTGCAAAACGTGGGAGGATTGCAGAAAAATAGTGCAGATGCTGAAAATGCGTCTGATTACATATTCCGTTCCATTTACCAATGTTTCAGTGGCCAGTTTTGCCTGGAATTTTTTTTCTGCTCTTTAAAACAGATATAAATATGCAGCAGTGTCTCAAAAGCTTCCTTTAACAGCAGCACCAGAACTGCGGCTAGACACGCTGAAAGAATATTCAGTAGCTGATTAACACTATATTAACTCCTCCCATTAACCCTTCTGGCATTGAGTTTCTGTGCTATTGTTATTCAAATCTATTTTTTGACCCAAAGCAAAGTAACAACCCGCCCGTAAAATGCTTTGGTGGGGGGGGGGGGCCATGCCAACACCATGAAAGTTGCTGATGCAGCCATTAAAAAAAAAACCCTAATAAGTGAAAATGATGAAAGCAGCAGCAAAATGACCCATCAGTGGTCTGCTGAAAAAAGAACATGTTCTGCCATGTCGTTTTCGTGCATTGTCTAGCCACTTCTACTTCCGGTTTAAGGACCGCCCTCAAGATACAGAATTGTTTAGCTCTGAAACCAGCAGAAAACAGGGCACGTTCTTAACGACTAAGAGGAAGCAAGGAAGATGAAAAAGAGAATGACGGAGACTGAACCAGAGTAAATCTTAGACTGGCATTTACTCATTGGCGAGAGCTAAAATAGACAAAAAGATGCGGGACAGTCTCACAGTTAGCGGAAAACAAGAAAAGTCCAACAGCAGTGCGTTCATCCTTACCAGCGATATGTATTTACGATAGTAGTGTAAAAATGAATTACACTTTGCAACAGTAGGGGGAGCCCAAGAGCAAAAAAATACCAATGCTGTTTTTATAGGGCCAAAGAGGACCACTGGCCAGATGTTCAGTTTGTTTGGGTCAAGTAGCAGTACATCTGTTGTAGGCACGTCTAGCTTCTAAGCCAATTAAGTTACTGCCAAAGTGCAGGTCACTCTGCTGTGGCCAGTTTTCAATAATGGTATCCCTGGTAAATAAGAGCAAAACAGGCTGTAAAAACTTTATTGCTTATTGTTTTGATCTTTTATTCAACACAAATCCAACCTTTACTTGAAGTACAGTGACTTAAAAAATATAAATAACCAAAAATAATAATTGTTGGCACCCTTTCTTTAAATACTTCCCTCTCTTTGCAAAGATAACAGCCCTGGGTCTTCTCCTGTAATGCTTGGAAAGAACAACTCCACACAGAATCTCTCCAGATTCCTCAGATTCCAAGATCCACACTTGTTGACTCTTCTCCTCAGTTCATCCCACAGTTGGGTTAACGTCCAAGGACTGGGATTGCCATTGCAAAACCTTAATTCCGTGATCAGAAACTATTTTTGTGTTGATTTTCAGGTGTGCTCCAGACCATTTTCATACTGGGATATCCCAACCACAGCCCAGTATAAGCTTCATGGCAGAGGGAGTCAGGTTTTGATTTTATTTCTGCTGGTATCTGATGGGGTCTGTGACACCATGTATAAATAAACAGGGCTTTTGAAAGGGGATGAGGTATTTTTTTTGTATGGCTCTCTTTGTATCTACCCTAAATTCACCTCTGCCGTTTTTTTTTCCTAATATTATTTTGGTCTAATTTGGTCTCATCTGACCACAGAACATGGTCCCACGGACAGTTTTAGACTCTTAGCTTTGTTAGCTCTTGAAAGCAGACATTTTCTTCTAGCAACCCTCTCATGTCATGGTCATGTGGGCGGTGTATTATTGTAGTTTAAGAGATGTTCTGATCCCAAAACCTAGTTAAGGTCTTTAATCCTCCAGCTATGATCCTTGAAGATCCATTTGAACCATCCTTCTCACTGTGCATGGGTGTGGGGTTCAAACATAGGCCCTCTTCCTGTCAGATTCTTGCATCAAGCTTCTTAATTATTGCTTTGATAGTGGAAATGGGTACTTTGAACTTTTTAACATATCCTGATTTGTGCAGTCCGTCAACCTTTTGGGGCACATCAGAGTGATGGGTGACAAAGGGAATTTGGCCTGTGTGTCACTTCATGTTTATACCTTATGGAAACAGGAAGTAATGGCTGATGAATTAAGAG
>CM067497.1:21382306-21393606 GCA_034552555.1 Semaprochilodus insignis
AAATAAATAAATGAATGAAATAAATAAATAAATAAATAAATGGGTGCCAACAATTGAAACAATTTCATGACAAGATTTAGGTTTTTCTTTCAATCTCTGTACTTCAGATAAAGGAATTGTGTTATTATGAATGAATAATCAAAGGTATAAGCAATAACAAATATATTATACAGCAAATTTTATTCATGTTTATCAGGGGTGCCAATATTTGTGAAGGGCACTGTTCAATCACTGTACAGACTGATCAATCACAAGCAAGTTCTTTAACAGATTATGTCATGACTACACAACTACTAAGCATACCTGATATACAGGCAGAATTAGCCACGGTTTATGGGATGTGGATGAAGTTGTCAAGCTGTTATCACCCGGCCAATAAAATGAAACGGCAAATCAATATTTAATTAAAGATGTCGATTTAATTAGATCAAATAATAAAAAGACAGAACGAACAACTGAATCATTTCAGTCTTGCTATTCCTCAAGAGTCATCTGATAGACAACTCCAAATCAACCTCTGTTATGTGCAATAATGGCAGCAAATTAAGCTGTTGCATTCTGACATTTCAATTGATTAGTTTTCGTTTCCATATCATTGGCAAGAAATTTACATGTTCGCTAAAAAAAAGGAAGTAAAAAAGAAATTCTGTGTTATGTGCAATAAAAAAAATGGCAAAAAAAAAACCAGAAACAGCACCACGCTGGGTGAGCAAAACAACTGAAGTGGTTGGCACAGACTTCTCCCAAGGGTAGAGCTATTTATTCTCCCGTATGTCTAATGAATTTGCAGCCTTTGAAGATGATGGAAGTTTGTCAGAGCAGCTCGGTTTGCAGCACATTTCAGTAGCTGCATTCCGTCCCCGAGAGAAGAGTAAGACTCACAGGAACTCTATAACTTCCAAGGTAGGGGAAAGCAGAACAGAGTGTGCCCCAAATTTGGCGGGGTGAAGGCATGCGGAGTCCATGGAAGTGCAAATATAGCAAATCACAAGATGTTTTATTGAGCTGTGTCATGAAAGGAGGATCTTTTAAAAGGATCAGACAGGCTGTGGGCATTTCTGGCAAAATCTTCCTTTTGTTCACATTTGCATCTACCAATGGGACTTTTACAGTTACACAAAACTTCCATCCACTTAGTGCTTCGGCATTCATATTCTTAAACTGCAAAGGATTCACTGTCTGCACTATTGGTCTCATGCATATTGGTAGTACTATGAGGGACGCAGAAGGTGGACAGCAGTGGTGGACAGTAAAAAAGTGTGCGCAATTTTTATACTTAAGCAATTACTGTACTTAAAGGGAATTCCACCAATTAAATAGTTAAAATCATTCAGATTCAGATGCTAGGACAGAATTCTTCACAGTGGTAGGGACTGGAACCAGTAAGGATGGGTATCCTTAGGATATACTGATACATATAGGTACCGATACTGCTTACTGATATATATATATATATTGATACAACCATGAAAAACCATGACAGACATTACATGAGAAGTTGTAAAAATATTTTAAATCAAAAGATATAAAAGGCTGTTCATCACCCTGCACATTTTTCAGTTCCAATATCTATACTGATACATAAACTTTGAGTATCAGTCGATACCTGATACAAATACAAATCCATTGTTAAAATAACACATCGCCATGTGGGTGATACTTTACCATGTCTATACAACAAAATATAACAAATTAACACACAGGTATAAATGTACTGAATTGCTATTTATTGGCACTAACATAATAAACAATTGTGCAGGACCTTGGCTCAACTCAAGTGAGACTTAGATTTAAAATCTATAAAAATAAATATGTAAATAATGTATTAGTTGCATGCCAGCCGACTGAGGTTTTTTTTTTTATTATTTTATTATTTTATTTTTATTTATTTACTTATTTTTTAATTTAGTGATTTGTTTATTTATTTATTGACTTACTCTCCCCCTCCCCCTTTAAATCTAATTTAGTTTGTCATCGTATCTGTGTAATGTTCATTTTAAGAAAAGGGGCGATGTTTACGTGTATGTATATGTGTATATGTGTAGGTTTAGATTTGCGCATATAGTTTATATGTATGTATACGTGTATATATGAGTAACATGTACGTATGTATATATGTATGTATGTGTTCTTTCCTTTTCTTTGTATGTACGTATGCATATAGATTCCCCCTGTGTGTATTTAGCTGGGGGTGTGGGGTTACGAATAGATTATCTTTACTTACTTAGCTAGTTATTTCCCTTTTTTTTTTTGTACATATGTTTAGTTTTGGGGGGNAAAAAAAAAAAAAAAATCTTTGAGGGACTACTTGGATATGTTAAATTACTGGATGTAACTGTGCCTTTACTCCTCAATAAAACATATTCTAAAAAAAATAATAATGTATTAGTTGGTGTATGGCGTAGCACAAACAAATTAAACAAATTTAACAAGTCACAAACAAATTAAAGTGACTGGATCTGTCCCATTGAGTGGCCTAATTATGTGATATCCGATCCAGCTGACTTTGTTAACATCGGGACCAATATTACTAGTACTTCTACAATATTAAAAGTGGTTTCTGTGGGGATTTTTCTCCCTCTGGCGTTTATTTTGGGCTTTATAACTTTGAAGACCTTTTACATGCACAAAAAGAAGCATATCATATCTCCTTTAAATTTGAATTTAAAAGCCCACACTTTCGATCATCTTACCTCTTCCGCCATGACCGAAAGCACAGATTGACATTCGGCATTAGAAATGGTTAAGATCACACAGCACCCCTCACACTAAACCAATTTAGCACCAACCATTTAAAAATGCCTTAAATAAATAAATTATAAATGAATAATAAATTATAATAAATTAATGTTACATAAACACTAATAACAGAATTGTTTGTCCAGGAGCTCATCGATATTACCAGCCAGGGTCCTGTTATTTCTTTAACGGCTGATCTTCTGGGATTTTCGAGCACAACAGTCTCGAGAGTTTACTCAGAATGGTCCTCTAAAGAAGAAAAAAACATCCACTGAGCTGCCACAGCAGAGAATGGGCAGAGTGGTTCCAAGTGACAGAAAGGCTATGAGAATCACTCTGGCCATTTTTCGCTTTGCCCGCTCAGTGGATTTGCACAGCACATAAAACCTTGAGGTGGATGGACTACAACAGCAGAAGAGTATGTCGGTTCCACTTCTGTCAGAAAAGCGACTGCAGTGGGCACAGGCTCACCAGATGCTCACCAGAAAGGGACAGCTGAAGACTAGAAAACATGGCCTGGCCTGATAAATCTTGATTTCTGCTGAGGCACACAGATGGTAGAGTCAGAATCGGGTGCCAACAGCATGAATCCATGGACAAAAACTGCCTTGTGTCAGCAGGCTGGTGGAGGTGGCGTAGGGAATGTTTTCCTGCCACACTTTGAGCTATTTATACCAATCAGTCAACGCTTGAATGCCACAGTCTCTGAGTATTGTTGCTGAACATGTGCATCCCTTCATGACCTAATGATCTTCTAGCAGCTACTTAAGAATGATAATGCATCCTTATTACAAAAGCCATCTCAAAATAGTTTTAATAAACAGGACATTGAGTTCAGGGTTCAGGGATTTAAAGACAATGAAACACCTTTGGGATGTGGTAGAACAGAAGTTTCACAGCATGAACGTAAACCTGAAAAACTTGCAGAAATTGGATGACTCAACCATGTCAACATGGATGAGCATTTAATGAAATCCACTCCAAAGAACTGAGACTACAGGCGTTACTCCCTTTAGCACAGTACAGGGTTCCTAATAAAGTGCTCAGTGACTGTATATTAACTTATTTAATATTATATTAGAACTTATTTTAACTTATTTGGTGTATTTAACAATCTATCATAAACTCAATTCAGCATGCAAAATCTGCAATGACATTTATGGCATGTTTGTGTTACTGTTATGCAGCAGGGCTCCAGTAAATTCTACACCTTAAAGCTTTTCTGGAGACTTTTTACTTTCCCTCCACCACATATCAAAGCCGAACATCCTACTTTTACTCTACTACTTTCAGCAACATCCACAGTTACTCTGAAGTTCTGAGAACACAGGATTTTCTAAAATATCTGAAAGCAAAGAATACGAGGCACTTTTAAACCTGCTGATTTGTTTGACCTACAGCCTCTATATAGAAGCTAGAAATACAGATACAACACAAATAATATAACATGAAATGATGAAATAACTTACAGTAATATAAAATGTCACCGTTCTGTTCATTTTCCAAGTAATAATTTGTTTCTCTACAAAGAACACACCTTGTAGAGTATTAACATTTAGGTAACGTCAGAGTACTACTGTTGTTGAAACTGAAGTACATTTAAAAGCAAGAACTTAAAGACAAAGGACTTGATGAAACAAACACAAACAGGCTTAATATTATAAAAGGTTGCTGCTGAATGTACATCTGTCTTTTGAATGTATATTTTTTGCGATCACTGTAATTATCTCCCACTAACTCTTCTCAATAATCCTTTCAGCATGTAGCTTGACCGTGGAAATACATCACACCGCATTTCAACAATCACTCTGCAACCTATTTCTAAAAATACAGATTTTTTAATATAATGTTTAGAAGACAAGCATTATGGATGAGATGCATCATGAATAAGAGGGAGATAAAATGCCGCCAGGGCTGCTTATGGAATACTGATATAGGCTGGTTGAAGTACATTATTAGTGTAGTTACCCATGAGTGGGCGTATAGTAGCCTGAGGTAAGATGTAAAGGGAAATTCCACTGATTTAAAAAAAAAAAAAAAAAAGCTCTGAGAATGCTCTAGAGAAACTTCAGTCAGGATGGTTCACAGTAGTGGCGAGAGGAATCAGACATCCAAAAACATTAAATGCCTCTGCAAGTTATGTCACAGAAATGTTATGTAAATATACTTCCTGATAGGACCGGACCTCAATATTTGATTATCTGGATATTTGTTAGTTGGGTAGGTATTTGTTTTTCAATTTTGGGATTCAGATACACGTGGGTTTTTGGGTAAATGTAGGCCATCAATAAAGGTAACTGCAAAATAATGTCACATTCAAGATTCTTGTGAGAAACTTAAGTGTAATACAGCTTTAACTCTATAACACAGCTTTATTTTTAACTGGCTGAAAACAGCTTCAAACACAATGAGAAGAAACACAGTCTCTCCAGTGCTAGCTGATTAAAACACAGACCTTTGCTCTACTCTGGAAAACAAACCCTCCACCTCTTTTCAGGCTCTAACATAAAAGGTCCTTGCTAACCTAAAACAGCCTAACATAAGTAATTCAGTTTTCAAAGAGAAGAAATGTTTATGACACCACAATCCATTTAGTCAGCACATTTTTGCATATTTTTGTAGCATTATACTAAATTATACTTCATTTTACTGTTAAAACGTAGAAATAAATACCACTTTAGCTCAAGCACCTGAACATAACGCTAACAGTGTGCTAGACATTCAGAACTAAACAGCAGGGATATTTTCTCACAAATACACCTTTATCAACATTATCAGAAGAAGCGCATATTAGATAAATATTAGATAGTGGATAAAATGGCTATATTTGTGTTGCAGATATTGTGACTCACTGTTCCATTTACAACCACTGTAAAGAACTCCAAGTCTGCAAGTTGCACCATTTCACATCAAACGGCTCTGAATGGCTTTGTTTACATCTAAACAGCTGAATTGGGCAGAAATGATAAAATAACAGTTCAATTCCTCTTTGAATACATTGGAGAACTGGGTCTCTATAGTCAATGCCACAGGTCAGTAGTTTCTGTGTCCCTGAAATGTAGCACAAATTGCTCTGGAAAAGATCATCACCTAAACGCAACAAATGTAACGTCTCAAATCTTCGGCACTCTGTTGAGGAAAGGCTTGCGCAGAAGTGACCCTTATGCAGGAAGGTCAGACTCCTGTATCTTACTTCTGACAAACACAGCTGGCAGAGCCTGATTTGTAGCGGATGGCAATAGACACATTAATCAACACAAATGCAGTGACTGTCAAACATGGTTTCGGTTGTTTGCGGTGATGAAGGACTGACAGGAGCTAAAATGAGATTTCTTTTCCCCTGTGCTTGGCCTGCCTGTCTCGCTCCCTTCTTTTCTTTCCCTCGCACCCACCTACACATCCCAAGGCCAAGTGATGGAATACAGGGAAGCAACTTTTCCAATTGAAATAATATGACTAGATGGCCCTCAAAATAATCATGATATACAGACAAATTCATAATGTACAAGCGGAGAAGAGGGAGTGCAGCCGGAGTGCTGCTTAAGAGCTGTCCGTGGTGCTGAATTAATCAAGCCAGAGACATAGGCTTGAGTTAAAGTAGGCTTTTTAGCTTTTAATGCGAGGGAAGGAAAGAGCACGAAAGTTAACCTGAGTTTGTCAGAGCACTTAACCAAGAGGTCCATACATTTATTCATGCAAGTTACGCTAGAAAAAGTTGGAAGCGTTTTGCTTCTTTCTGAAGACGTTTTGGACCAATGGCGGACAGTAAAGTCCAATCGCACCTGTTGTTGCACCTGCTGCCTCTTAAAGAAAACCTCTCCAAATCAGGCATTAATAGGGCAATCCTTCATTTACATATCCTAATCTGTGGCAATAAATGATAACAAGACAAGTATCTCATTGCGGATACAGCAGCATTCCATGCCCTCCAGTGTGTAATAACTTGCGGGATTAATATTCCAAAGCCCATAAAATTCCAAAGAACATTAAGCTGAAAAGTGTGAGCCAAAGCCCCAGCCGGGCCTGAATTATTCAGTGTGTAAATGATGGAGCAGATGGGGGAGACATCCCATGGTCAGGTCATGGGGGTGGCAGGTGGAAAAAGAGAGACAGAAAGAGGGGGAGAGGGAGAGAGAGAGAGAGATCGAGTGACTATGTGTCTGTATGTCTATGAATGTGGCTGGAGGGGGCTGGTGGCTGTTTGAAGGTTGGGAGTCAATAAGGGGAACCAGCAGCTGAGCTAAACTCGCTCTCACACCTCGAAACATCTGTGTTTGCTTCACATATTAACCTTTAAGCGAATAAACTTTGCTTGTTGGGGGCTGTTGTGGGAACCCAACAGTAGGCACTTTTGGCTGATGCAAACAGTTGCACCACTCCAAAAGCTGCTCTCTTAAAAGACTAATCACTCCGGGTGTGCTAGACTGTATGGTCTGGTCTTGACTGACCACCTTGAGGATGAGGTGACGGCTTGTTTGAAACTCAATTCGCATTTCTCTCACAGAATGTTGGTGTGCCTGATGTGTGTTTCAGATCTAAGCCCTCTTCATCTCAACAGACCTTCTGTTTCTGATTATCCAACTCCACTTTCCGTTCCTGATTATCGGACTCCACATTCTGTTCCTGATTATCCAACTGCACGTCTGTTCCCGAGTAGTTCTTGATTATCAGACTTCACCCACCACTCCTGATTGGCTGTATCCAACTGTCGCTCTTGATTGTTTGATACCATCTTCTGATCATTATTACCCAACTCATCATCCATTCCCAACTAGATGATTCAACGTTTTCTGCTTATGACTGACTGATTACTTCCTCCATTCCCAATTGGCTGATTGCATCTTCAGTCCTACATTGGCCAATTCCACCTTCTGTCCACCAGTCGGCGAGCCCACCTTCCATTCGTGACTGCCAGATTCCACCTTCAATTCCTTAATAGATTTCACCTTAGGTACCTATTTTTCCGATTTCTTCCTTCTGTTCCAAATTTGTCAATTCCACCATTTGTTCTTCACTGGAAAATTCCACCTACTGTTCCTGATTATCCAATAAAATGTTTTGTTCCTGATTACCTAATTCCACCTCCAATTTCTGATTGGTCAGGATCTTCTTGATTCCTCTCAGGTTCTGAAAATGTAGTTCCACTGTCTATTTCTGATAAGCCACCTTTCATTATGATTATTCAACTACATCTTTCATTTCTAAATATCTGATTCCACCCTTCATTCTTTAATAATGAGCTTACACCTCAAGTACCTGATTTTCTGACTTCCATTCCATTCTACCTTCTGTTCCTTTTTGGCCAATTCCATCTTCCATTTCCAAAGGGCCAGCTTTCACCTTCTATTCCTAATTATGCCATACCACATTCTGTTCCCAAATACTTAACTACACCATCCATTCCTGATTATGCAATTCCAGCCTTCATTTCTGACAGGTCAGGTTCCCCCTTACACTCTTGTTTATGAAGTTCGACATTCCATTCCAGACTGGCTATTTCCCACATGATCTTTGGTAATGCAATTGCACTGTCCATTTCTGATCATTTAAGCTTTCATTCCTAACTACTGGACTTCTTCATGATTGATCATGACTGGCCAGTTTTCACCTTCTATCTGTTCTTCACTGGCCAATTCCACCTTCGGTTCCTGGTTATCCAGCTCTATGTTTTGTTCCTGATTACCCCATTCCACCTTCCATCTCTGATTGGTCAGGCTCCTCATTCCATTCCTGATTATGCGGTTCCATTGTCTGTTTCTGATGTGCCAGGTTCCAGCTTACATTTTTGATAATGTAATTACACCTTCCATTTATGATTATTTGACTCCACTTTTATTCCTGATTATACAACTCTACGGTTCGTACCTGATTGTTTGATTCAACCATCCAAACCTAATCTGTTAAACCCACATTCTGTTCCTGATCAACCAGTGTTCACCAGTTCCCAAATTGTCGATTATCTGTTCTTCATTGGCCGATTCCAACCTTCTGTTTCCAGTGATCAAATTCCACATTTCGTTCCCGAGAGCCTGAATCCACTGTGATTCCGTCACTGACGCGCTAATTGGTAGTTCAAATTTTCCTTGTATTACTAAAAAAAGTAGCATTGCACCAATTTGACTTGATGCATAATAGTTCACTTCATATGGAACTGCTCTAAGTGGGTCGATAGTGTCTAGCCCTACTGGACACCATTGTTTGTAAAAAGCTTGTAGATATTTGTACATTTTTAGTAGTGCACATTGTGGGTAGTTGCGAAATTGCAGTGCCACTTGGACTTAATTCCACAATTTTCGTACTGAGTTACTGAATAGGCCCTTTTCACATTTCCAGGTTCTGACTTCCATTTCTTTCTGTTAGCAGGTAATTCCCAGCCGAACCAAAATATATGGTGCGGTACAGCTTTAAGGCGTTTTGCTGTGTTCCTAAGTGTTTCAACTACACACAAAAAACAGCCATACATGAGGTTCCAACCAAGCATCCGTTAGCATTAAAAAAAAAAGGGTCCTGATTTTAAAGTAAATGCTGCCGTTTGTGTCTGTAGGCATCACTTTGCCAAGCAGAAAGCGATAAGATTCCTTGGGTCAATTCATGCTCAAATGTCCTGCTGTACCCTCCTACCGTTTCCCTAGGAATAACTTTCAGAAGCCCAATATTCGAGAAACTGTTTATTTGAGAAATTGTTAATAAACAAATGTTAACAGCCAGCATAAGTAGAAGACTTTAGTTGGCTTCTCACTCAAAGTTCCTTTCTTATTTCCATCTTTTGAAACGACCACCAGACTAACTGGTGTTTTTACCTGCTTTGTCACCATTCTCTCTTACCAGTTTCAAGGTGTGAACTCTGTTCTGTTTGATATTTTTGGCTTGATCAGCTCCTGAAAGCTGTTTTCTAGCAAATCAAGTAGGCGCGGATGTGTGACAAGGCAAAATTTACTGCTCTCAGGTGAGCTATTTTTTCTTCACCAGCATTCACAGTAAAGCATACTATTCAGAAACGCTCTGTTCTGCAGCGCAACTACAGCCCCACACGTCCTTTAAGAAGTCAAGAACTGAGGCCCAAAGAACAGGATGACATTCAGGCGCCGACTTGGAACTAATTTTCTGCCCGTTTAGCTTTTCCTTGGTGACTCGCTGTCGATAGCGCTCAATATCGTGAACTGCCGCTCTTTTAAATGACCACAAAAGGGTGTGATTTGATGGGCTGCTGCCATCTGCATGCCTAAAGCCCAAGACCAATGGCAGGGGAAATTAAAAAACAACACTCCTCACCTTCGTAATAGATTTTAAATCCATGGGCGCTCACAGCGAAGTCGCTGGTAAGGCGAAGGGAGAAAATAGAGCCGGTGCTCGTGACTGGTGCTGGCACCTGGAATCCTGTTAACCTGAGGAAGAATGAAAGACAGGAAGAGAGATTTCAGTTAATCACAGGAAAATGAACCAAGAGAAATGAACCAAAGGGGAATGATTGACTTGTTGACATTAGACAAATGAATTGTTTATTACATTTTAGTTTGAGGTTACAAAGAACGTAAGTTGACTTCAATCTATTTGAGTGAAAGGAAATATGTGGCATTAAATTAAATTAAGTTCAAACACTTCATTTGTAAAAGGTGAGTCCACAAACCAACGCCACCAACAATACATACAATGCTTATTTGAAGTTCTGCAAAATATAAAACGATTTGGCACAGTTGCCTCTTCAGCTCCTGAGCATACTTTGACTTAAATAAGACATTATTTTAGTTTTGTTTTTACACAATGCTGCGTTTTGGCTATCAGCCATATCAACTATAAACATTAAAATCACCTCCTTGTTCTACAGTCATTGTCCATTTTATCAGCTCCACTTACCATATAGGAGCACTCTGTAGTTCTACAATTACAGACTGTAGTCCACCTGATTCCCTGCATACATTTAAGTCCCCTATTACCCAGTTGTTCAGTGACCAGGACCTCTAAAAGGACCACCATAGAACATTATAATTTGGGTGGTGGATCATTCTTAGCGCTGCAGAGACACTGACTGGTGGTGTGTTAGTGTGTGTTGTGTGTGTTGTACCGGTGTGAGTGGATCAGACACAGCAGTTCTGCAAGAGTTTTTAAACACCTCAGTGTCACTGCTGGATTGAGAATTGTCCACCAATCAAAACTATCCAGCCACCAGCGTCCTGTGGGCAGCGTCCCGTGAATACTGATGAAGGTCTAGAGGATGACCAACACAAACTGTGCAGCAGCAGATGAGATATAGTCTCTCACTGTACATCTACAAGGTGGACCAGTAAGGTAAGGAGTGTCTAATAGAGTGGACAGTGAGTGGACACAGTGTTTAAACACTCTAGCAGCACTGCTGTGTCTGATCCACTCACACCAGCACAACACACACTAACACACCACCACCACGTCAGTGTCACTGCAGTGCTGAGCATTATCCACCACCCACATAATACCTGCTCTGTGGGGGGTCCTGACCACTGAACAACAGGATAACAGGGGTTAACAAAGTATACAGAAAAACAGATGGACTACAGTCTGTAATCATAGACCTACAAAATGCACCT
>CM067497.1:21418326-21459317 GCA_034552555.1 Semaprochilodus insignis
GTTTTATATACATATATATATATATATATATATATATATATATATATATATATATTTACACCCAGAAGGAATCAACCGACAGGAATGAAACTTGGTGGGTATTTTTGACATTGTGAGACATGCGAATGATTCAAGTTTCACACTTGGCCACGCATGTGTCACAAGCAAGGACGGGCCTTATCGCTGTACCTGACTGACCCAACAGCCACAACTGTTGACATTCAGCGAGCAGTGATGCCCTCCATGAGTCATCCTGTTAGTGCCAGCACCATTGGCAGACAGCTGCACAACGCAGGACTACACACAATGACCAACAAATCCGTGTGTGGAGGCACCGTGGTCAGTGCGAAGATGAACAGTGTATTATCTCGTGTCACACATTCAGAAGGCCTGGTGTCACTCCACCTCCACCCCTACCACACAATCTACAGGAACTGTGTGAGAATATTCAAGTTGCATGGGAGGATTATCACAGGACACCATTAGGAACCTCTACAGCTCCATGCTGAGATGTCTGGCATGCTGCGTTACCACACTGAGGGACACCACTTCTGTATGTGTAGCTCAATAAATATTGTCCATATCCATATCATATCAGTCTAAATTTATCATCATTTATTGTTCCTGGTAACCTTTATCTTCCTTCCCAATAGCACTGAATTCCCACACTTCCTTTTGGGCACAGCTATCCTTTTTGACAATGAGTGCATATTTGTACTTCGGAGTGATCTAAAGGGTTAGAAATAATATATGTAGTACAGGCCCAGTGCAGAACTGTTTGCTTTATATATTGAAAACCTTCAGGGTGAAAAAAGAAATTACCCTATGAATAAATTATATTACACTGGTAAGTAGTAGGGGTGGGCAGTATGACAATATTTGAGTACAGTCCATCGAAAGAGTGCCATTTGAGTCTACAATATAGACAGGAAAACTTGCTGCTTTGTTTGTTAGTGTCAATATACTGTATAATTCAAGATTAATCATTCACAGAGTGTTTGAATTTTCATTGCACATGAAAAAAGGCATGTTTATGTGTTTATATATACCCATACCAAGCACGGGTTATAGGGGGGTGAAGCCCCCAGAATTGACTGTGTTCACTGGTATGAGGGAGCTCCATCCTGTATCTTTGGGATTAGTTGTAGTGATCCAGAACTGATGATCCAACATCATAGGACACTCTGGAGCTTCTGCACATGAGTCTATGGTCACCATGCCCGGTACCAAGCATGGGCTAGATGAGTATAAAGCCCCCCATTATTGAGCTGTAGAGCACCTGTGTTTTACTTTTGGGTTGAGTTGGAGTGATCTAAAACTGATGATCCAACATCATAGGACACTCTGGAGCTTCTCCACATGAGTCTATGGTCACCATGCCCGATAAGCGTGGGTTTGACGAGTATAAAGTCCCCCCGGATTGGGCTTTGATGCAACTGTGTGGGCTTAGCTGAAGTGATCCAGATTTGATCATCCAACATCAGTACCTGATCTCACAAATGCTCTTATGGCTGAATGCAATTAAATCCTCACAGCAATGTCCCAACATCTAGAGTAAAGCCTAGAGTAGAGGCTGTTACTGCAGCAAACAGAGGACAAAATAAATACCCCTGATTTCAGAAGAAAGACATATAACGTCGATTCACATGATTTACCAGAATGGTTCATGCTTTAAGGGACAGTTTCTTCAACACTGGTACAATTACTCCTGAATTGTTTCAAATCTTCAGTGGGCAATCGTCATTAGCAGAGCAATTCAGCCCAGGACGAGGCGTAATGTTCGTCCAGGAAACCCTCTCAAAATCTCGCTCCTACATCAGTTACATTCTGGAGGCTGTAAACTCTGCAAAAGATGAATGATGTGATAATGATTATGGAAGAACCGAAGCAGAAGTTTTGACAAAGCGGATCAATTACAGGAAATGTAATTATCTACCACGTTGAAAGCAACAGGTGTCCCAAGGCCCTTGACAGAAAACTTCCAGGCAAGTTAGCTTCGAAGAGGGGCTAGAAGAACAAAAGACTTAACGGAGCTAGCACTTGTGGAGAGAATAACTTTTCAAGCCGATGATACATTGGGTAGAAGATAATGCGCTCTCAAGCTTTAAAGGAGCTCCAGTTTTTCAGGCAGACAAGCACAGATTCGGGCTCTTCAGGGACGTTTAGTACTACTTCTGTTGTTCTTCTAGATGCCTTCTGTCCCAGTGTCTGATCTTCACAGAGACAAGCTCCTCTTTATCATTCCCCTTTGTGTATGTTCCCCATCTCTCTCTTGAAATGAAGGGGCAATCAAACCATGAGTAATGTCCACATCAGACCTCAGCAAGATTAGAAGCATCACTGCTGACATTGCCACTTCTGTGTGCTGAAAGATTAATGCATTAATAACCCGATAATGAACTGCCACGCCTGCTTTAAATGTGGAGAAACTATCGATTTATGTAAAGCTCATAAAACTCATTTCGGATTCCAGGGCATGTGTGGAAAACGGGCTCATTCGAAGGGTGGCTGCGAATCCTGCAAGGTAAATTCCATTATATCTGACTGCTGTGACAGTTATCTCTCCTCTTTCAGAGGCTCATTTTGCTACCCTTTATTTCTTCTCCTGAAGTCCACTTATTTTGTGTGGGGTTACGTACCAAAAGCAGCCATATTTCATGTTTACGTGACCTCTCTTTATTCTCAGTTTTGTTAATCTGCTTTTAAAGACTTGTAAATTGCCGCTCTGACTGACTGCCTTGTATTAACTGCCTTGTATTAGCTGTTAAGTTCAGCTGGTAATCATAAGGCCACTTCTTTCGGATGTGTGAATACTCTGGAAGCCTGCAATGATCTGCCTCCAGCCAGCTGGGAAAAGCACAATGTTTAATTGTGCCTGTCCACTCCAGTAACTCTGCTACAGATGGTCTGCAGGAACAACACTCCGCGTCACTTCAGTGTGAATGGGCAGGACTACACTGCTGCAGGCAGATGTTTGACCATGTTTTACATTTAGCCACTTCATGTGACTATCATCTGGATTGTACCCTGATAACATTTTAACCACATGCATTTACACTTGGTAGTTAAATATGTCTCCGCTTAGTCAGACTGCGTGGGTCAGAATATGCAAATCTCCTTATTACACGGTAACAAATAACCAATTGTTCAACCATTCAGCCTCGATTATCTGCAGGTTGGTTTACAGCGTGGTGTCTGTCCATATCACTATTAAGCATTTTGTTTGGTTCAGTTGTGCATTTTCAATGATTACCTTTCTTACAGACAGAAATCACCCCTGCTCAGTGACGTAATGCATAGGGAGGGGTTTTGGTTGTACTGAGAGGGGGTTGGGTTGTATTCAGAAGAGTTTTTGTTGTACTTGGAGAGTTTGGGTAGAACTGGAAGAGGTTGGGTTGTACTGGGAAGGGTTTAGGTTGTACTGGGAGGAGGTCTGGTTGAACTGGGAGAGTTTGGGTAGAACTGGAAGAGTTTGGGTTGTACTGGGAAGGGTTTAGGTTGTACTGGGAGGTGGTCTGGTTGTACTAAGTGAGTTTGGGTTGTGCTGAGAGGGTTTTGGTTGTATTGGGTAAGTTTGTACTGGGCGAGTCTGGGTAATATTGGGAGAGTTTAGATTGTACCGGGAGGAGTTTGGGTTGTACTGGGAGGAGTTTGGGTTGTACTGGGAGGGGTCTAGGTTGCACTGGGAGGAGTTTGGGCTGTATTGTGAGGGGTTTTGGTTGTAATAGGAGGTGTTTAGGGTGTACTGGGAAGAATTTTGGTTGTACTAGGAGGTGTTTGGGCTGAACTGGGAGGGGTCTGGATTGTACTGGGAGGGGTATGGGCTGTACTGTAAGTGGTTTTCGTTGTAATATATGGTGTTTGGGTTGTACTGGGAGGGATTTTGATTGCACTAGCAGGAGTTTTGGTTGTGAAATGTGTCTTGGAGAGACAGATGTGTTACAGTGCTATATAACATGTGGCTAAAATGCACATCAGACCGCCTTCTAAAATGGTTTAAATGATCAAATTTGTACTCCTTGTAAAAGCGTCTTGGGTGCCTTTACGTGCTTTGGCCTGATACAGATATAATCCTGATACTCAAGGGGCATGAAGTGACCTGGGGTAAACGGGGTCTCTGAATCATTTTGCAATATGAAAATGCAGCAGACCCTCGACTGTCGTACATATGTATATTCCATTTCATCAGAAGTACTCCACTTTTTTTTCTTGAGACTGTGGAACAAACAGCTGGTCTTTTGGGCTTAGTCTTAGCCTGACATGGACACCAGAGTGTTTGCCGTGCTCCTGTTTCTTCTCGTACCGCCTGAGGATCTCGCTGTCAGCTGCATCAGATTACGCTGCAGTCTTGGGAATGACTGGAATATTTTACAAATTCCAGCAGTGTCTGATGGTCAGAGACATAAGCATACTGGCCACATGTGTGAGATAAATGACTGGAGAAATTCCAAACTAGCTCAAGTTGGCTTTTTATGCAAATGTCTCGTTCCACCTTAAGGGGAGCATGTACCAGAATGTAACTGCTGCTCTATTTAAAGTGGAACTGAAACGTCAACCTTGCAGAAATACAGACATGAAACAACGTTCATCGCCGTCCTAGCCGGGCATGTGGGTCTACTGTTGGAAAACACTATTGGCACGGTTTATCTATTTATTGGTCAGTTTTGTTTCTACTATTTGGCATAATAAAAGTATTTCAGATTGACTTTGGTATTTAAAACCAGTTCTTTTAAATAAAAGGGAGGGGACGTTCCAGCTCAATACTATGCTCATGGCTGTGACATCACAACCATGATAAATTCATGGTCTATTTGTCCATTTGTAGACTGCATGGAACACTCATGTTGTGATAAAGAGTGCATTCTGCGAAGCTATTTTTAAAAATTTTCATAGTTAGATTAATTTGACAGTCTCGGTTCCTTCGTTTTAGAGCCACCTGGTGCTTAAACATTTAAAAAGGAGCTCGAATTCTATTTTCGCTTCCATCAGACGGCTGCGGGAATCGGCGCTCGAGTTCCTGTCACGCACTTACAGGCACAACAAACAATCTGGCCCTGGAATGCAACGCCTCTGGCTTCTACAGGAACGCGCCGTGCGAAGGAAAGAACAAAAAACGTTGCTATTTTGGGAGGAAATGAACAGATTTACAGGAATCATTATTTATTTCCTGACAATAATCCTGATTTCCAAGGCATTTAAATACAAGGATTAGAAAGAGACCACAAAGACTCGAACGCGGTGCATCTTGCACAAAACAAGCTTCGTTGGTTGACGCTACCAGCATGTGGAGAGAAAGCTGTGAAATCCTAGACTGATGTAATAGCAGCACCTTCAATCACTCCGGCGCTTCCTTTTGAACACGGTGCCTTCCCCATTAGTGACAGGGGCTTGTTAATGCTTGCTACGATATGGAATATGCAGGGCCTCTCCTAGCTCAGCTCATGGTTAGAATAAAGTCTTGTTGCAGTACGAGGCTTACCAGTAATTACATTGGCCTCTAATTAGGAGGAAGTTAGGACTGCATGGAAGTGTGTGGGTTTTAAGCCTTCTGAGGATTTCAGTCTAGGGGAAGAGGCTTATTTGCTGCTCCTTCAAGAGATGGGAGTTTTGTCTTGAAGCACCGCTAAGGGTTATTGTTAAGAATCAAATTGGGCAAACAATCAGATGAATAATCGCTTCATTAGATGATGTAGTTTTGTCGAGCCAAAAATATTTTGATGAGCTTTTGTGTGTCGGTGAGTGCGGTTAATTCAATATTTAGCCTCAGAAGCACAATTACCATGCAAATCACTTAAAAGTATTCAAAAGCAACCACGGTTCAAAGGTTTGGGATCCTTTTGCCAATAATAGAAATCATTGTAAGTCTTGTTGCAGAAAAAAGTATGAAATGATTCTACTATCATTTTAGTGCTTCACAGGTTTAATATAATTATTAGGAAGCTGAAAGGTTAGATGTGTAAAGATGATTCTGTTATCGTTTAGAATTATGTTATGGTGTAAATAACACCCAGAATTAAGTTGGAATAAATGTATGATCCTGAAAGTGCTACTAATTTTACATGAGCAATATGCAGACTGTGTCACAAATACCATATACTGAATCAGAGTTTATAACGCATTTCAGAATCTTAACTGATCTCGGAGTCAAAAACTGTACCAAACGTTTTGGTAGTAACTGAATATATATATTATATATTATATTTATGTTTATAAATGCTAATTCAAATAGGTGTCATTCGCTGTGAGGGTTACATTTGCCAGTTAGATGAAGTAGCCTACATACCTTTGTGTTTCAACAGAAATAGAGGACACAAAAACTATGGGCTACTTTCCAGAAAATAAAACTGAAATACTTGAGGCTTTATTGCATGTTATAGTGCATAGTAGTCTACAATATTCTCATGAACAGAAATGACAATGTATTTATAAAGTTATATACATATTATACAACTATATACTACCACATGGCATGCTAAACTGAACCATTCTAACCAAAATGCTTGGTTTTTTAAAGTTCCACTGACCTTGGCATTGCACCAGTATGCAGGACGCTGCCCCCTTCTTCAAACTAAAGGTCCTTTGTTTTTGGTTGCGCTGTCTGACATTTGAGGCAGTAAGAACTTACGGTCAAAAGTTTTTTCAATGAGTTGAGCATGTTTAAAGTCTTTTTTTTATCTTATTTTGCAACATGAAGTTTTTAAAATCTCAAATAATGCCAATTATGTCATTTAGAATTACCTTTAACCTACTTTAAATTACTTTATTTGATTGTTTTCTTAATTATCATATGGTTGCACAACATGATTTTTCTAGTCTTTTGGAGAAAAAAAGAAACTTTACATGGAGAAACTTTACTTGGATGCACCAAAAATGGTAAAATATGTTATGTATTTATTAAATTATTTTTGGGGAAATAATGCAAAAGTTGTATGTCGTATATACTACATGATCTATACACATATATATGTACAGTATATATGATATATTGTCACACGCTTGCGGGTTTCCCCTCTGCCTCTGTTCTCCCGAACTCCAACTCCCAAAACCCACTACCCGATGATGTCATAGTCACATGTCTGTCATTGCACAATCACGCCCTGTTTCCTCGTTCGTCATCACCAGAGTATTAATTATTCACATCGGCATCTCATTTAGTCTGTCTGCGTATAAGCTCCTGGTTCACACACACTCATTGCGGAGTATTGCCACACTGTGCCATTACTGAGCGGTCTTCATAACGTTCTCTTACTGTTACTCTGATTCTGACCTTGCTTGTTTCTCGTGTACACTTTCGTCTTTTGCCCTCTTGTTTTGGTTGCCCTTCTTATTGTCCATCTTGGTTTTGACTCTTGCCTGTCCATTTGGTTTTATGATTCAGCCTTCTCCTTTTGATATGTTTGCTTGGTTTCTCTTGTTCAACTACACTGTTGCATTATTAACAATAAATCCTTGCTTTGCCTTCAGCTCAGCGCGCGGCAATCTAGGTGGTCAAACCTGACATATATACATATACATTATAAATGAATTATAGTACAGTATGAATACTTGAGCTACTCGTACATTGGAGTCTGAAAGTTTTATTTAATGTTTTTTCCATGTAATATAGTACAACTGTTCTTGCTTTAGTTTAACAGAATTCACAACTGATTTCATTTTTGCACGTTTTCCTCCATTAGTGTCCCTTCACTATAACATCCAGCATTCATTCCTCATTCATTTCATACAACCTTCTGAGAATACACTTCATGAACTGATAAAGAACTCCTGAGTACTAGCGTAGCCACTGAGGCTAATAAATACAAATGTGATACTTGACTATTTGGCTTCCATCTGCTGGATAAAAAAAAACATTTCAAAGAGCCCACCTGCAAGTATTCACCCAAATGTGCTTGTATTTTTTTTGGTAAAGCCCCTCCCACCTTCAAGAAACATAAAGGGGGTCTGTAAACCATAAACCATTCAATCTACAGACTACTGCAGCACTGCTGTAGGAAGTGAGTAGTTATGTCTACATCAGTTATAGCGATGGTTACATTTACTTTTGACCAAAGTGTCCCTTTAAAGAGTATAAAACAAGTAATTTACTAATAACTTTAACTTTTAAATTTAACAAGCTAAATTTATAGGCCGGATTTCTGCTAGTACAATAAATCCGGGCAATATAAATACAGACCGATGTTATTGACCAATTGATATATCGGTTGGGATTACTAAAAAGAGATAAGGGTATTATTTATTATTTGTTATTTATTATTCATCATTTAATAACTTTTCATTGTTTCTTCCTACAGTGTATCTACTAGGGCTGAAAGATTAATCAATTACATATTGAAATCGCAATTTTAAAGAGTGCAATATTCAAATCGCAGGAGCTCCAATTTTAACTATAGGCTATTTTATCAAATCTGTGTCTTATATATGGGGAATGTTAACCTAATATCAGAGCTTGTGAACTGTGGATGAGTTAGACCAATCAGAGGCAGTCAAACAACTATATGCTGTGACATCACAACAACAGTTAATTGGAAAAGGGGATGCTCTGGTCTTAATGATCAAATAACAGGCCTGGACTGGATCAGAAAAATCACAATTAGATACTCTTCCTAAATCGTTCAGCCCTAGAATCGACAATATTACGATTACCTGTATTCATTCTTATTCTATAAAAACTATATTTGGTACAATAAATGACTCACAACTAGCAGGCCCCGAAGTGGACTGGATCTGAATGATGGATAAGGGAGGGAGGATTTCTCAGTGTGAAGAAAGGATAGGGGTGGAACTGGAAGATCAGGCTGTTGGCTGCACTCTCAGCTCCTGCACCAACAGCCTGAAACCAGCATCAACACAGCGGGGGGCCGCGTCTCTCACTGGCCGCGAGGCCGAGCAGTCGTTACAGTGGGCTGGTTTTATCGCTTCAGTTGTGCCCTGTGTTAAAGACACCAATGCCCATGTTAGGATGTGTTCAGCTCACGCCCCTTGTCCTTTGGGGGGATTTGAGGAAGCTTCTGGGTTGAGAGTAATGGTGAGTAGGCTGAGAGAACACTCACAGCAGCAGAGAGAAACTGCCAGCTCGCCAAAGAACTGTAACCAGGGGTTGTGTTCACCCAAACACATTCTGGATTCCTTCATGCACTACTGTGCCTGCCTTAGGTATCTAATGACAGCACATCAAGCAATTCATTATACAGAATAGAAAAATATATTCACATGTATACATATATACGTATGTGTGTGTATGTGTCTATGTGCGTGTATGTGTCTATGTGTGTGTGTGTGTGTGTGGCTATGTGTGTGTGTGCATATATAATTTTTTCTCTGTACTGTATTCTGTATAACATATATATCACCAACTGGATGAGCTTTCTGGATGTAGGCCACATCAGTGTTCAGACACTCTTCCATCAAAGAATTGTGCAGTTGGGCCAGATTTGGTGGATGCGTTCCCTGGCCCAATGGAGAGTTTCCTGTAGACTGGGATTTTAGTCACTGCTGGTAGACCCATATGACCATCAAAATTTGAGTTCTCAAACTACTCACTACACAAAATGGTTCTCCAGCACCGGTGTTCTAGTTACTTATTCTCCCCACTGAGCAGTTCTACCTAACAAACTCATATCACTAGAACAGTTCATGAATTCATTCAGATTCAGACCAATAATCACTACTTCCCCCGATAAGCTGGTTTAGACCATCAGAACATCCTACTTATTCTATTAATGCTGAAAACATGTTCAAAGAAGGACAGTTGCCAGGTGTTTGAATTTTTCCATTCCACCTTAAATGGTGCTGCAGTTACATTCTGCTGCCTGAGGCCTTACAATAACTGCTACAGATTTTAAACTGGAACATGAAAATTTGAACAACAAGCTGGTGACTGAGCAGCAGAATGAAAATACTGCACCACTCCACAAGGTGGAACAGGAAAACTCTAACGCGAAGCTGGCAAGTATGAAGCCCAGTGTCAGCACTAGAATGTAACTGCTGCACCATTTAAGGTGGAACAGGAAAACTCTAACGCGAAGCTGGCAAGTATGAAGCCCAGTGTCAGCACTAGAATGTAACTGCTGCACCATTTAAGGTGGAACAGGAAAATTCTAACACGAAGCTGGCCAAGTATGAAGCCCAGTGTCAGCACTAGAATGTAACTGCTGCACCATTTAAGGTGGAACAGGAAAATTCTAACACGAAGCTAGCAAGTATGAAGCCGCGTGCCAGCACTAGAATGTAACTGCTGCACCATTTAAGGTGGCACAAAAATATTCTAATAAGAAGCTGATGACTAAGAAGCCCAGAGTCAGCACTAGAATATAACTGTTGCACCATTTAAGGTGGAACAGGAAAATTCTAACAAGACGCTGGTAAATATAAAGCCGAGTTCAGTCTCATAGATTTAATGCTGGTAATGTTTCTGATAAGGAGATTTAAGCTATCAAAATATCCTACCTGGAGTTTTATGCATGGAGTTACAGATAAACGTGCTGTAAGACATTTCGACAAGGATTCTCTTCTTTCTGCGTCTTCCTACCTATAAGTTATATTGCAAACAAATTCAATCTGCTGCTTCAGTATAAAAACACAGAAAGAGTCGAGACTCTCTACAGCCAGTTTGTGGTTTGTCTGTTCTGGGCTACTTTAGAAACATGGCGGTGGTAGCCCTGATGTAGATATGAAGTGCTCATTTGAAGCTGATGAAAACACAACAGTTTGAATTTACAGGTAATTAAACACTAATGAGAACATAGTTCTATATTATACTCCATTTCTGCCAAAAAAACAAAAAGCCCCTTAAATTTTACACACTGCTCCGTAATATTCCATCAAATTGTGTTGAGCATTGGCCTGCCTCTAGAAAGTCTATTGACCATTGATCAGGTTTCCTCTCTCTTTCCCACCGCCTTAGAAAATGCTCAGCCAGATCAGAGGCCCTTCCTCATACTGTTTTAATAGAATTGTTTTGTTGTTGATAGAATTCCGTTTAAGAGCATTCCGTTTTGTGCTTGTCTTTTGGAAGCATTTTCTTTTGGAAAGCTTTCGAGAATTCATCCGCAGGTGGTCATCAGGACCGCGAGCCTCCATGACTCATGCCATTATGGCGCAGCAGACCACTTGTTTGGATGGAACAGGTTTTGAGCACATGCCGGACCCGATGTTGTCCGATACTGAGCCTCGGAAGGCCGTTGCGATCAGAACACGCACACAAGAAATCACAATGACGGCAGAAGAAGCACGTACCTTGTTCTGAAGTTGGCAGGGTGCGGATGCCCGTCATATAAAGATAAAAAGTCATATTCCTCCTCCACAGCGAAGGATTGAAAAACTATATGAATTCTGTTCCTTTCCTCGGCTACAATAACCCACGTACAGTTCGCTCCGTTCGGGTATCCGTGCGGATATCCCGGGCTTTCTATGGTCCCGTTCCTTCCTTTTAACGTCCCGCCACATGTGTAAATGAAACCTGAAACAAGAGGAGAGAGAGAGAAACCGCATGAGGTTATTGCCAAAACAACAACATCATTCATTTCCTCAGCCGTCCATCATTGGTCATACACTTTCTCCCACATTCCGCCATGTATCCGAACGGAATCATAAGGCCACCACCGTCTGCCTTTGCTGTCTGGCTAGTTATTTCTCTCCAGCTTTTTAGATCAAAATAAATAGCCAGTATGCGTGTTTCAGGTGCAAAAAAAGGGAACGGATGCCGAAAAAGCTATTCCGACAACAATGATGGAATGACAATGGGCAGATGACGATACTTGGCAGTGCTAAGGGTTTCATTTCATGGTTTGTGATTTGAATGGAAATGAAAACTTTTTTTTTTTGTTCTCCTTCACAGTTCACCAGCACGACGACAGCGGATGTGCACCTGGCAACCCAGGAGAGGTGAAGCCAGGGGTGGTGGTGAGGGGGTTTATCACCGAGTTGAGTAAATAGACTGGCATAGGCAACCAGCATTAATTGAGGTTTCCTATTTAACCCTATTCCGCTCCCTTAAGGAGTAATTAGCTTTTACAACAGCGGGAGACAGAGGGCTCTTTCTCCTTTACTCACCCCCTCCCTCGCTCTCTCCCCTCTCTCTCTCTTTTTCCTGTTTCGTTCTCTCGCTCGCTCTTTCCATTCCTCTCTGTCTCTTTCATCCCTGCCTCCCATCTCTCTTCCCTCCCCTGTTGTTCTGTTTCTTGCTCTCTTTCGCTCTCTCTTTCTACTTTCTCTTTTCCATCTCTCTCTCTCGTTTTGCTCTTTCTCTTGCTTTGTCTCACGTATTATTAATCAATTTTGTCTTTCTGTCCCCCCTCTCTCTTTCACTCTTTCTCTATCTATGTAGTTTATCTGGTTCTCTCTCTCTCTCCACCTCCCAGATCTTCATTTCTCACTCTCTCCCTTTTTCTGTCTTTCTTTTCTTGGGTCTTCCCACGTCTCTCTTTTACTCTTGGTCTGTCTTCCTTTATTCTTTTTCCTATTCTGTCTTTTCCTTTTATCTCTCTCCTTTTTCCCTATTTCTCTCTTTCCCTTTTACTTCTCTCCCTTTTCTCCTTCTCTTCCCCTTTTATCTTTCTCTCCTTTTTCTCTTTTTTGTTTCCATCCCTTTTATCTGTTTTTTCTCCCTCTCCACCTTCCTCCACTTTCTGTACTCTCTCTTTTCAATCTCTGTTTTTCACTCTCATTGCCCTTTTTTTGGGTCTTTCTCTCTCTCTCGCTTTGTATCTCCTTCTCCACATCCCATCTCTCTATTTTCTTTCTTATACATCTCCCTGTTTTCTTTTTCTCTTTTCCTTATTGTCTGTCTCTCTCAGTTAATCTTTCTTTCTCTCTGTTTTTCTCTCCCTCTCAACCTCCCTTTATTCTCCTTTATTTATTCACTGTCTTTTGTTTCTGTCTCCTTTTTTTCTTTGGGTTATTATCTCTCTCTCTCTCTCTCTCTCTCTCTCTCTCTCTCTCTCTCCACATCTCCTTTTTCTCTCTTTCTTACACTTTCTCTCTACTCCTTTGATCTGTTTCACACCCTCTCCACCTCCCATCTCTTGTTTTTCTCTCTTTCCTTTTTTTCACTCCCTCTCTCTTTCAGCCCTCTTCTGCTCTTCCTTTTTGTCTCAATCTCCCATCTCTCTTTTCTCTCTTTCTGCAGTTCTTGCTCCCTTGCTGTCTTCCTTTTTGTTCTTGTTCCTTTTTGTTCCCTCTTTCCTTCCCTTTCTCTCTTTTTTCTTGCCCCTTCATCCCTCTCTGTCTCTCTCCCTCTCTGTCCTTCTCCCTCTCTTTCCTCACTCTCCCTCGCCACCTCTCACTCTCTCTTTCTTTCGCTCTCTCTAGTTTTTCCTCTCTCGTCATCCAAGAATACAGACAGGATGAATTCGGGGGAGGGAGGGGGTCCACGCTGACTCACAGCCACCCACATCCCATCTTCTTTCTGACACACACACACACACGCGCGCAGTGTTGGAAGTCTAACGGTGAATCATTTCATTTGTTCAGCAGCACTTCTGTGATATAATCACATTTCAGCCCATGCAAATCTTTATTATTCAGCAATGAGGAGAACTGGCTACGAGCGGGACTAAAGCACAGCAGACACGCAGCCAGCACCACAAAAACAAACCCAACAACTCCATCAAAATAAGCATCCAAAGAATTCTGTAATTCAGCATCTGAGGAATTCAATAATTATTACTCAGCTCGGCGTGGGCGTTCACAGAGGCAATGTGGCACCAAAGCGCTTCTCCATCACTCCATCAGGAGATTTGGGGAGATGGTCATTAGCAGGGTCAACCCTTGACCAACACAATCTGACCACAAAGCCACAGCACTCTGTGAGACAGGTTTGAATTGGCTTTCACATGCATGGTTTGAAATACGGGCTCCTAAAAGGCTCCTGAGAAAAAGTATTCCAGGAAAACTTTGATGGAGGAGCTTTTTAAAGAACCTCTTTTACAAGTAGCCATAAATGCTATTCCGGCCCATCTGGGAGCTCCGTTTGTGCACTGTGCATTTTACCTTCAATAATGTTGGTGGAATACATTTCAATGGAAATGAAAAAAAAAAAAACTAACTGTTTTATCTCTCCAGACATTTTTATTATCTCAGTTAGACGGTGGGTTGATATGAAGATTGTGCAGTTGTGCTTAGGGCTGGCCGTGTACACCTGACTGGTATGATGTCATGATGATGATGTCTGCTGAGGAAGGGAAAGGGGTGGAAATATTGGGCCACTCTTTCCTCTCTTTCCCTCACTTTTCCTAATTGTGACTCCTGTGTTTCACGATTACGGCTGAAATAACCGGTTGGGGAATGGAAGTGTCGGTCGGTGAAGTCAAAGGAAGTGAGTTTATTTTTTAAGTCATTGTTATTTTGTCTAATGAGGCGTTTCTGGGACAGTTTGCTGTTTGCAGACGTCAATACAGCAGAGTGAAGGTGGAATTATGGCAAGAACAGCAAAGCTGCAAGCATAAGTAGCACAGATATGAAAGTGTGCCCAGTTGATTTCATTAAAAGCAGTGGCCATTAAATGAAACCGGATGATAAACTGCCAGTTGCACATTACTGTTTGTTCCTAACAGACCCGAATTAACAATATACATGTTACATTCTTGTTAGAACTGGCTATATTCTGCTCTCACTAGCAATAGAGCTGTGTATAGGCAAGAATCTGACAATATGATACATATCATAATAGGGGGAATATGATTCAGCATGTTGACGTATATTGCGATACTGTGGGCAAAGAGCTATATTGCAGTTTTTTACATCTAATTTTAGGAAAACTATAAATTGTAGGAAAAGTATACCAACACACTGATATATGCAATGGTTTGCTAATGCTAACATTAGCAGTGTACATTGGAGTGAAAGAGGTTATTGGCTAACACAGCTATATAGCAATCAGGGGATTTAAACACAACTCAAAATGAACCACCATCTGCCAACATGTATCTGTTGTCTTCCCTTTCCTCAACAACTGACACGCCCACGGATGTCATCACGGTTTGTGCTGAAGGACCTACTATTCTTTGGTTCCAGCTGGGAACAAACTTTTTTTCGGGTTCTGAATGTATTTATTTTTTTGGTGGAAATACGTAGAATGGTTCAAAATTAGGTGTAGAACTGGAATGTAAGGGCTACGAAAGGTTCTTTAGGACTCATGGTTCTCAGCTCCAGTCCTGGAGGACCCCAGGTCTTCACAGTTTTAACTATTCCCTCCCACATTACCCCTGGTCCAGCTCATCTGCTACTTAAAGACCAGGTCTTGTATTGCTCCGTCACTTTAAAGAAACCTGTTTGGCACCCCTTTATCATTAAGAGTGTACTAAGATCAGTCTTGTTGAACATCCCTTAAATATAAAAGGTGCACTATCCAATAATGCTTATAGCTGGGTCATTCCAGTGCCAGTCAATACAATGGGCATTTAACCTTGATTAGCAGCCAAAGTAGAGCGCACCAGTCAACCCGTCTACCCGCTAGCACTTAAATACTGATTGTCCAGTAATGCGCTGATGGTATGAAAAATGCTTTTATCGACAGATAGCAGCAGGTGTCTGTGTTGGGATGATATCAGCAGAAAATGTTGGATTGAATGGTTGGAACAGAACAAAAGAAAGAACAGAATCATGGAGAATCATATTTGTAAATATGAACATATGGTTCTGTTCATTTCAGTTACAGTGCAATCAGATCTCTATGTTTATATTTAAGCTTCTCGGCACAGAAGGCTGGACATACATACCAAATAGCAAGTCTACAATCTTCCTCTGTTCGAAAACCCTTGTCCTTTACAAATGAAGTTATTTTTTCTAATGCAAGGCTTGATGTCATTCCTCTCAACTACTATGATACACCAGGAATGTCTTCCTCTTTCCAAGAACGAGCTATTATAGGTTTGGAGATGTAGGGAGATCAATCAGGATTCTTTATTATTACCTTTAAAGCCATCTAGATTGAGGATACACAATTTAGGACTAAGAGTGATGATGCTTGTCAATAATCAATGAGGCTAAATGAATTACCCTTTTCCAGAAACCTTGTACCGCAGAGCATTCCCACATGCAGTGGAATAGCTTAGCTTCATTCTGTTTACACTTAATACCAATATGTTTGGGTTAAAGTGGGGTAATGTACAATCTGCCTAGCCACTTGTATTGGAGAAGTTTCAGATTAGTATTGATCGTTTGTGTCTGGGCTTTCATGCAGTTGAGCCTACATTCCGTCTCAGATATTTCTCCCTGTGGGTCTTTCTCCCGGGCTCAGAGTTTATAGTTACAGTTGGAAGAAGAAGTAAGTGAAACCCTTGGAATTGCTTGGATTTCTGCATTGATTAATAACAAAATGGTGTCTGATTGTTGTCTAGGCCACAATTATGGACAAACACAGTCTAACTAAACTAACAACACATAACCAGTTGGACTTCTCATGTCTGTTATGGAGCACATTGGGTAACATCCACAGTGCAGGCTAGAAAAAGTAAGTGGACTTAAATTTAATAACCTGTAGATCCTCTTTAGCAGCATCACCTCCATCAAATGTTTCCTGTAGATGAAAATAAGACCTGCACAACACTGAGGAGGAATTATGGATGTGCTTCTGTTCCGCAATATCCCTATCTTTAGGTCATCTCACTGCAGCCTCTTGATAAGGATTAAGATCGGGACTCTGATTTGGCCATTCCAGAACACAAACCGTCCTCTTTTTCAACTATTCTGTGTTCCTTGTGTGCTTTGGCTCATTGTCTTGTTGCATCACTCAACATCTTTTCAGTTTGAGGCCATGGACTCCTGCCCCTACATTGTCTTGTAAAGTGTTTTGTTCCCTCAGTAACTGCGAGGCATCCAGGTCCTGACCCTGGAAAGCGGCCGCAAACCATGATGCTCCCTCCACCATGCTTCACGGCTGGGATGAGGTTTTAGTGTTGACGTACTGCCCTTTTTCATCCCAACATGTAGTTGTACATTTGTGCTAAATCTTCCTAGAAGCATGCTGAAAACTTGAGGATGGGCCACAAGGATTTTCCCTCATGGTATCCTTCCATTAAAACCAGTTTTGTTCATGTTGTTCTAATAGTGGACACACTGACAAAGGTTTTTGGTTTTTGTGTAGGTTTTGTCTTCTGCAGGTCTTTTGCTGTTATCCTTGGCTCCTTTCTCTCCTTATTCAGGATTGTCTGATGTGGTCTTGGAGTGATCTTAACAGGACGTCCACTCCTAGGGACAGCAGCAACAGTCCTGAATTTTCTCCACTTGTAGACAGTTGGTATGAGCGTGGACTGATGTACACTCAGGCCTTCAGCAATGCTTTTGTAGCCTTTTCCAGCTTCATGTATCTCTATAACGTGTCTTCTGAGGTCTTCTAAAGAACAACCTTTCTTGAGAAGAACAGATTTGTCAGTGACCAGGCTTTGTGTGCTGCTTTTATTTAATGGGTAATGCACTTGCGAAACCCACACGTCCACTCTCACCTCCTTAATTAAAACACCTTCTGTCAATTAGCTGTCGGAGAAATCATTAACACAGAGGTTTACTTCTAGCCTTCCAGTCTAAAACCTCTAGTTTTTCTAGCCTGCACTGTGGATGTTACTCAATATGTTCATTAAAAGACATCAAAAGTACAACTGTTGATGTGTTATTAGCTTAGTAAGATTAGACGGGCTAGACGGGCTGGCAGTGACTCAATAAGGTCCTGGTAGGTTGTCACAGGCATCTGAAGCCATGCTGACTGCAGTGCATCCACAGCTACAGGAGAGTGCATGGGAGAGGACCCATAAAGTGAACATGACGATCGAGGTGGTCCCACAGATGCTCAATTGGGTTCATATCTGGGGAATCAGAGTGTAGTACTTGGAAGTCATGGCCATGGTCTTCCAACCAATGTCGGACATTTCTAGCCGTCTGACATGTCGCATTGTCTTGCTGGATCCCATCCGCACCAGGGAAGACCATCAGCATGTATGGATGTACGGGATCTGCAAGGATGGATTCCTACCCAAATCGGTTGAGAGTGCCTTCCACATGGATGAGTGGGCCCAGAGAATGACACGAAAACATGACTTCTTTCCATTCAAGAAGTGGTCATAATAATGTGACTCGAGTGTGTATACCGTTACATTATACTTTGTATTATCTTATTAAAATACAATTTTAAATGTAAATACAGAAAAGAAAGGGCAGCATTTAGGCAGTCCTGTTTTATAGCAAAAGTTTAGCCATTCACTTACAACTCTTAAAGCAACAGGACATTCAGCAGCCTTTCACATAGAAGAAGTCATTTTACATATTACTTAGCTTTTTGTTTTCTGCAGGTTACTATTCAGGCCTAAAGCTTAATTAATAAATACATTATTATCAACATTGTTCTAAAGCAATTCTCATATGCTCATATACACATACCATCACAGTTTAAATAACCACAGTTGGATAACCACATTTGATTGTTCACCCATGTCATAGGTCTCTACGAATCCAGCAAGCTTACATTTTCAGGAAGGCAGCTGTTCATGAAGTTCAACAAAAACACAAATGTGTACCTACTAAAAGTGTGAAAAGTGAGAAGCAAACTGTGATTACTCTAAAAAGGAGCATTTAGGCTTTTTAGTAATGGTGACAGCATAACAACACAACACCTTAGAGCAAATCCTTAGAGCATCACGGAACTGAGTGCCACCCCACAGCAGCTTGCGTGAATGGTGCTTTTCACATGCAAATCCAATTGCTACGAATGAAGTGTTCATGAAGGCTCCAGTAGCTGCTATGTTTGAGGAGCTTTGCCTATGTGCACACCTCAGTGCAGGTGCAACTGTTCCATGTAATGGTGATGGCAGAGCTACAACAGGATGAATTCATTGCAAGGACTGCTTTTTATAGGGTGTTTTATAGCCCTATCATGTCTATTTAAGGTGGATTCCATGGACATACGGTGCACAGTGATCATTGGTAATTGGAAGACTTGAAGACTTGAATGTGAATAAGACTAATCCGGGTGCCATGCTAGTTGCTGTGGTTGTTGCGGCCGCACAGCAAGAAGGGCCAGGGTTCGATTCCTGACAGGGGCGTGGGGGGTCTTTTTTTGGGTGGAGTTTGCATGTTCTCCCAGTGTCTGTGTGGGTTTCCTCCGGGTGCTCCGGTTTCCTCCCACAGTCCAGAGACATGCTGTCAGGAGAACTGGAGATGCTAAATTGCCCCCTAGGTAAGAGGGTATGAATGTGCATGTCTGCCCCTGCGATGGACTGGTGGGATGTCCAGGGTGTTTACTGCCTTCTGCCCAGTGAGCGCTGGGATAGGCTTCAGCAGCCCCCACGACCCAACAGGATAAGCAGCTTAGAAGATGAATGAATGAATGAATGAATAAGACAAACCCCATTTCTGGAAAAGTTGTGACATTTCATAAAATGCAAAACCAAGAATCTTTGATTTGTTCATTCTAAATTCCTACTACTAAACTATAATCAATCACTCTACATCAGTGGAATGTCCTGTGAGCTGATTACAGCAGGTTAGCTGAGATATCCAGGAAAAAAATAAATCTCTAATGCTGAATTCTGGGAATGGACTCTGTGCACCGAACTATGCGGTATTTCATAAAGTGGTTTGGCTCAAAGGAACTGCAAGGATTTTTACAGGAGCCTAAAGCTGTGACAAGATTACAGCTGAGGAAAAAAAAACACAATGATGGAATCAACTCCTGCTTCAGTTATCAGTGCACAATCAGATGAGTGATTTTTGTCCTTTTGCTCCTTATTGATTTTCTTGGCTGCAGATCTGATGTGGTGAAAACTGTCATAGGCGTGTTCTTATAGTTCATTTCTAGCAGATTCCATATCACCAATTATTCATCCATCATCTCATATTTTCTTCTTTTTTCTCATCAGGTTTCACGACAGGTGTTTGGATTGCTCTAGAATCTTGAGTGTTGTGAACTATTCTATCAAATTAGAATATATATATACTATATACACACACACACACTCAGACACACATATATATATGCATATTCTAATTTGATAGAATAGTTCACAACACTCAAGAATCTAGAGCAATCCAAAAACCTGTCATGAAAACTACAAAATAAACAAGGAATCGACCGAATGAAATGAAACTTGGTGGGCAGGTTTGACATCATGAGACATTCAAATGATTCAAGTTTCACGCTCAGCTGCGCATGTCACGTAAGCAAGGACGGCTCTTATCGCTGTACCTGAATGACCCAACAGCCACGATTGCAGACATTCAGTGAGCAGTGATGTCCTCCATGAGTCATCCTGTTAGTGCAGCACCATTGGCAGACGGCTGCACGACGCAGGACTACATGCACACAGACCGTTACAACGACTGTCCTTAACACCACGTCAACATCACCAAAGACTGCAATGGTGTTGTGCCAGACTGTCAAAGAGTGACTTAGAATGGCAGCGGGTCATCTTCAGTGACGAGTCCCACTTTTGTCTTGATGGAGACGACCAACGAATCCATGTGTGGAGGCACCGTGGAACAGTTTGTTGTCGCATGTCCAGAAGGCCTGGTGTCACTCCACCTCCACCCCTACCGCAAAATCCACAGGAACTGTGTGAGAATATTCAAACTGCATGGGATGGATTATCACAGGACACCATTAGGAACCTGGCATGTTGCGTCAGGAATCATGGCAGCCTGACCCCATACTGAGAGACACTACTTTGTGTGCGTAGTTTTAGTATTTGGCCAGTCCCAATTAGACTTGAATTGTTACTGAGCTGATTGTCCCTGAATGAGGAGATTATTTGTTTAAATCGTTTAGTAATAATTATTTAGTTGCAATTTTATGATTTAAATAATATAAACCACAGGCAATGACACGTGGCCATCAGCCAATTTGTTGCCAATTTTTTTTCCCCAGCTGTTCTATACGTTGTGTGATCATTTCATACTGAATGGACTAATACACATTACTACAAAATATTTTTACATTAACGTCCATTAAAATAAGTTTTTCTTTTATTTTTTTATTTCTTTTTTTAAGCTATTTCAGAAATAGATATTTTTGATCCAGCAGTAACGATATTTAGATTTGACATAATGGAAACCTGAACTGGCTCCACTGTTAGGAGAGCATGGAGCTGTAAAGCCTGGATCTCTATTTGTAATCAAGACATGCTGACTGAATGCACACAGGTGTGATAGCCCACTGGTGTTGTTGTGTCCTTGAACAAGACATTTAACCCCAGAGGAAACTGAGACGTGATACTGCACCACCAGCTACTCTGTCCAGGGAGCAAAAAAAAAAAAAAAAACAGTGGAGAGACTTTATAGTCTCTACCTGAGATAGAATAAAGAAAGAAAAGACCTACAATGATGAGCCATTCATTGCACTCAAATCACAAGTTCTACATGCACTAATCATCAAAAGTTCAGACACAGCTACTCATAGAAGGTTCTCCTTATGTTTAGCTTAATGCTTTACTATAGAACTCACTGAATTATGCAGTCCACCTTAAAACCCCCCAGAACGGAACTTTACAGGATGATGAACCAGCTTTCTTAACCTGCAGTGGAGGCTGATAGAACAAGGTTTATTTCTAAGCAGGTTTGGAGCGATTCTATTGGTCGGTCCATCATGAATATTCACTAAACTGAAAGGAGAGCTAGAGCTTTTACACTGTGCAGGAAAAGAGATCAAAGTTTTTACACCACTAAATATATATTAGAGGTGGAGATATGGAGAAATATCATACTGTGGTACATCAAGAGGATATGTGGGATATCAGGATATGGACTGTTCAGATATCTCATCAGTTGGAGCTGTGAAGTGTAAGTCTGTAGAGTCTTTAAGATCACCAGCAACATCCATTTAGATGGGTGTGTCTAAACTTTTGCCTGGGACATCCTAGCATATACTGCTAAAAAGAGGTAATACATAACTCTACCTCTGCATATTCTGACGTTAGAAATATTGAAAGCCAGTAAAGAATTCAGCTGGGATGCTGGAGTTTATTACTATCCATCCTTTCAAAAAAACACTTGAACCTATGTACATAGAGATAGATAGATCAATGGATTATTGTAGATACTGGTATTTTGCTATGCATATTTTGTTGCTGTACAAAAGAAGAAGACAATATTGTTCATAACTCCCTAAATGTTGGAGCACATTTTTTTTAATTTTGGTGAATATTTATTGGACATTTTTTGGGGCAGTAATGATACGCAAGATTTTGTCCTAATGTACATAAGACTACAGCGCACCGGCACCAGACCACCATGTTATACTCCTCTAGCGCAGGCCAAGTTTCAGCTAAGCAAATGGCATCATTACACATCTTTACCCCTTTTATGCTTTCCATTCATTCAGTACCGCAAGAGCTTCTTCTGCCTGCAGTTGCTCTTTACAGCACCGCTTCTCTATGTACTCGAAGGGTTAAAGTCTTTGTATTTAATCCGCCTCTCAGTCTAACTGGTATGTAGTAAAAAGCACTGCACAGCTGCGCTTTAATGGAACAGAATTCAGAGTTCCATAGCCTCCCTGCCTCCAAACACTTAAAACGAAAAAAGAGAAAGAAGAAAGAAAAAAACCCAGAAGAACCTCCCTGACAAACAGAACACATGCATCACATTCATTTTACAGCTTTATCGTCAGGACTTCTCTAACCTGATAATCCACTGCATCAGGGAATCCTAAACTTCACTACCATTCAGTTCAATCTATTTCTTAAAAATTCATTTAAATTAAGTTTCTAGGAAAATTATTGGCACAGCAGTGGTACACAGACATCAACAACAACAATCAGTACACAAAGCTGCTTTTGGTTTACTTGTTTTCTTGAGCCCAGTCTACTGATTATTTTCATGATTATTTATGCAATTAGAGTTTAATTACAAGGGCTAACAATAACAGTGGGCTTAAGTGAACAGTAACAATCATGCATAGCCATGACGTCTCAGCATGGAGCTGTAGAGGTTCCTAATGGTGTCCTGTGATAATCCATCCCATGCAGCTTGAATATCCTCACACAGTTCCCGCAGATGGTGCGGTAGGAGTGGAGGTGGAGTGACACCAGGCCTTCTGGACATGTGGCACGTGACAACAAACTGTTCATCTTTCTGCTGACCACGGTGCCTCCGTACACGGACTTGTTGTACTAAAGCGGGACTCGTTACTGAAGATGACCCGCTGCCATTCTGAGTCACTCCATGACAGTCTGGCACGACACCATTGCAGTATTTGGTGACGCTGACGTGGTGATAAGGGCAGTCTCTGTAACTGTCGGATGACTATTGGAGGCATCACTGCTCATTGAATGTCTGCAATCGTGGCTGTTGGGTCAGTCAGGTACAGCGATAAGACCCGTCCTTGCTTACGTCACATGTGCGGCCGAGCATGAAACTTGAATCTTTCGCGTTCACTGCACTGTAGCACCTTTTCTTGATCTATGAATCCCGTCACTCTCACCCCGCAGGTATCTATAACCCCATCATCCTTGTGCAGCGCCATCTGTAGGAGCCTGAAGTTACTACCACCTTAAACACACAAGGGGACTCATTTTGGTCCGGTGAGCTTATTTTGACTTGTTTACATTATACATTACTTGTTTACATTACAACCACTGAACCATGCAGACATTTACAACAAGTCCTGGCATTACCTATAATAATGTAAGAAAAGGACTGTGGCGTAGTGTAGTGTAATTAAAATATATATATAATATTATCTCACTGCCGTCACCCACTACTGTTAAAATGATCATCATCACTTGATCAATCACATCATAATTACTTATGATCAGTTCTAACCAAAACTGATGCAGAACACAACTGCCACCTTCAGATCAATACAGCGTAATGCACTGATGTATTTGTACACCCCTAAGATGACTCATTTTCTTTTTTCTCTCTACTCCTTCTATCTCGCCAACCAATCAGCGTGATTACACGCCGGCTCCCCAGGGTGACCGCTGACACCAGCGATGGCGGAGCGGCTGCCATAAATCGCGAAGAGAAACAGCATTAGCTGTGCGCTGGGCATGCCGGCTGGAGAAAATAGGTCAGTCATACGAATCGGCATCTAAACACATAAATCTCATTCGCGGAGGAGCGAGGAGCCGAAGATGGAACCCAGCTGCTTCTGCTGTGCTTAAACAGATTCGCCGCCGAAGCCTGATGGCCACTGTACCGGCCGTATGGGAGCGCCATCAAGACTGATTTGTTTTTCACACCAAAAGCAGCAGGCCAAAGACAGCAATAGACCTCCGTCTTATTCTATCACACGCACACAGCTGGCCCGGGGAAGGACAAAGAGCTGACAAACTCCAGATGCTCGGGGAATTGTACGTCCAAGAGGGTTTGTCCTGAGATTTGTCCCGGTGCAGCGTTTTTCAATATTGAAGGCAGCGTACCGATCTGAGCCGGCTGCCCTCGCAGAACTGACGCACTAAGCAGTTTCTGGACAGCATGAAAACCAACTGCTACCTTACACTAGTAAGGGCTTTCCTTAAAGTGATAGTTTTGTGTCCTGTTGTGACAGTTATCTCCTCACCCTAAACAGCCAGAACATCCCATATACCATAAAAGGTCACCATCTTCTACTTCACCATTTAATAAGCACATTTTCACAAGTAAACACATCATGCAAATACACTCATCATCAAAGGAATAGCTGCACTCAGAAGGAAGTGTGGGACTGCAGCGCTGTTGGGAAGGAAGATGAAGGTTACCAGGAACAATAAATGATGGTAAATTTAGATTGATATGATCAATATTTATTGAGCTACACATACAGAAGTAGTGTCTCTCAGTATGGTGTCGGGCTGCCATGTTTAGTAATGCAACATGCCAGATGTCTCGGCATGGAGTTGTAGAGGTTCCTAATGGTGTCCTGTGATAATCCATCCCATGCAGCTTGAATATTCTCACACAGTTCCTGCAGATTGTGCTGTAGGGGTGGAGGTGGAGCGACACCAGGCCTTCTGGACGTGTGACACATGACAACAAACCATTCACCTTGGTGCTGACCACGGAGCCTCCACACACGGATTCGTTGTGGACTCGTCACTGAAGATGACCCGCTGCCATTCTGAGTCACTCCATGACAGCCTGGCACAACACCATTGCAGTCTTTGGTGATGTTGACGTGGTGTTAAGCGCAGTCGTTGTAACGGTCTGTGCGCATGTAGTCCTGCAAGCACTCTGCCAATGGTGCTGGCACTAACAGGATGACTCATGGAGGGCATCACTGCTCACTGAATGTCTGTAATTGTGGCAATTGGGTCAACCGGGTACATTCGAGACACTGCTGGTACAAGGCTAACAAGACCTTTTCTCAAGAAACAGAAACACATAAATGTCGGGTAAAACACATTATGGTTCATGAAACCTCAGAAATACCGGCGTTCCTTCACCTTAGCTCACCATGGAAAGGTATGTCACTTTATCTCTGCCATAGTTGCCAGGATTAAATTTTGAGGATGTGTCCAGAGTCACTGGAGACCAAACACACAACAAGGCAGGAGTCCAAGCTGAATGGTGGATACTTCTTTCACAGTTATCAGAGTACAGTAATGTCATCTAATGTCTACAGAGTGATGAAACAATGAACATAACTATAACCAAAATGCTGTATTGGCCATGTTAGCTGGAGATGTTGAAACCACTTACTGGTTGGCCAAAAGCTAAACAAGCATGATGAGGTGCTGCCTCATCATGGCCAGAAGCGTCACTGTAGACGTTTTCCACATTTTTGAATGGGAAGCATGGAACTTGTTCCTCTAAATACAGCCTTACGTGGCTGCGGTGGTGAAGTGCTAACAAACAGGTACTTTTTCTTCGTATGACAAAGTTTAGTCTTTCATCGCTCCTAATAGCACAAATCCATCTTTATCTGGGAAGCCATCCAAACTGGGGTAGAATGTTTTTTTCTTCAAGCTGGAATGCTTAAAATCGCAAGCTGCAAACGCTCTTATACTGGGTTTCGTCCATCGTTGTTAATGTAGTTAAAGTGTTTTAGCAGAAGTGACTAAACACAGCACAAAAGAGGGAAATGTGAAACGGGATCATTTGGCAAATAAATAATGGAAGCTTATAGAAGTCAATTCGTTTCCCCAAACTGTGTTGAGTTGTTATCTCCAATAGACTTGCTTATATGGTTTGCTCATGTCTGATCTACTCACACCTGCACAAGACAGTGTCAGTGTCACTGCAGTGCTGAGAATGATCCACCACCAACATGATACCTGCTCTGTGGTGGTCATGTGGGGGTCCTGACCATTGAAGAACAGGGTGATAAAGTATACAGAGAAACAGATGGACTACAGTCTGTACCTGTAGAACTACAAGGTGCTCGTATATGGTCAGTGGAGCTGATAACATGAACAATGAGTGTAGATACAGTTAACCGAATGTCACTCTTACAGATACTTGAATATCACAATTAGTCAGAATACACACCCCTATTGTATTCTGGACACTAAACACTTTTAATAAAAACTTTTTGTTTAATACTTTGGTTCAAAAAACACTTTGGTTCAAATAAATAATAGATAGCATTATGAGAAACCATATTTGAGATGACTTAACACGATCTTAAGCAGGTACATGATCATTCCGCGATAATTCAATGCTAATTGGTAGCATTTAAATATTCCTTGCCTGTTAGCTAATTGGCCTCGTAGCTGTGACACAAAAATAAGGAAGCAAATCTCAGATACCAAACATGACTATTACCAGGGGTGGATCTGTTCAACTATCATCATAAAAAGAAACAATGCAGTTATTATAAATCATTTTTAAAGACACGATATTGCTCAACATACTAACAAAGCCCTGGCAACAATAGAATTAACAATAGAATTATTGCCAGAGACCATCTGCACTTCTACACAACAACCTCAACAACAGTAGAGGAGCTGTTCCCCACATTCAGGTAGATCCAGGGCCATCATGGGATCCAAAACATCCCAGCGTTCCAGAGTTTGGCTTTGTTCAAGGCTGCCGATCATACTGCATGGGACTTCAGCTGTATCAGCCAGAGAGGAAATCCAGTATTGATCGCTGCCGAAACTAGCAGGTGAGTTAACCAACAGGGTTCCCTGTGTGAAGCAGCCGTGATCAAAGCAGAGCAGCTAGCCCTTTGAAGCCTGGGAAAAAAAGGTCAAGCTATGAGCTTATCGCACTGCCATAGGGTAGCTAAACAACGGGAGCAGCGAGTATCAGGCACCTTGTTTACCTCCCACCTCATGCTGCGGGCGCCGGGGCATTTGGATGCCTTGCACTCGGCTTTCAGACGCTCATTACTCTCCTTCAGCCCCTGTTAGACACCGTGGACACGGCTTGCTGAAGGGACATTTCGAGCATAGGGACCCCTCAGGGCAAATCTGTTATGGAAAAATGAAATGGAAGGTGCTTCACGGCAAGCCTGATATTGACAAGCTGGTGTATCTTATCAGTACGGCTGCCGCAATGAATTAATCAAACTCGGTTATTTGATTTAAAAAGCCATCAGTTAAAAAGTAGTTTATTTTAAATTCTCCTAGTGTGCTCTCGTACAGGACGTCTGAAAAAAAAGCGCTCAATCTCTATTTAATTACATGGTTTTTAAAAATCAAGGTCTGTTTTAAAGGATTCCTAACCTCATTACGGATACCTTTAATATCAAACACAGCACTGTGCAAAACCATAGGCTCTTCATTTATAATAGTTTCAGTCCATACTGCCAAGGTACTGATTTTTGAGGCAATGTTTTTGTTGAGATGTCCATCCTTCCACTGTGAGAAGACCACACAATGCTATGGGGTCTGAAAGGAGGTGTAGCTGTTCAAGAAGCACCTCACTCCATCAAACAAAGAAGCTGCTGGTGCTCTCAGAACAATGGACTGACCACCCCAGAGTCCAGACCTCAACATCACTGAAAGTGTTTTGGGTTATTTGGATTGTGAGAAACAGAAAATACAACCAATTTCTAAGACTGAACTTTGGAGGCGTGGCCGCAGATTCTTTGAAAATGATGTAACTATGTAGAAATAGGTATGTAACTTGTCCAAAAGCAAAACTACAGTAGTAACTCTTTAACTTGTTGCAATATGCAGTACATAAGCTCACCAGACAAAAAATGAGTCCCCTGTGACGGAAACATACCTAATAGCGTGTAATACGAGCTCCGATAACAGCTGTGACTGGATTTGGCATGTACTGGACAAGTTTCTGGATGTAGGCCACATCGATACTCAGCCACTCTTACATCAAAGAATTGCGCAGTTGGGCCAGATTTGGTGGATGCCTTCCCTGGCACAATTCCGAGGAGAATTCCCTGTAGACTGGGATTTTAGCCACTGCTGGTAGACCCGTATGACCGTACGCTTCCATACACCTGCAGATTCAGCTACTTCCTTCACACTATGGTCGTTAGCACGCCCAAATGCAGTCACTCCTTTTAGCCAATCATTAACATCTGCTTTGGAGCCATTTTCCACACATGGAACGAGACATTCACTGCACTGTACCACCTCTTCTCAATCTATGAATCCCATCACTCACACCCTACAGGTATTTACAGCCCTGTCATCCTCGGGCAGCGCCTTCTGCAGGAGCCTGAAGTTACTACCACCTAATGTTTTGTCTGGTGACATTATTGTTGAAATGTATTTACATTTATGTTTACTACAATTCTCTCAGCTCCCTCTTAAACTACTCCAGTACCTGGTTGTATGTACCTCCAATTGCGCATCACATGTGTAAAGGCATTATATCCTTTTCTATATCTAATTTATTGGACCCGCCCTAAGAGAAGTCCCTTCCACTTGTCACTTTTCTGGTTCTTGATTTAATTCCAGGCTTTTATTTTGTATATTTTCAGTTGGTATTTATGACTCTGGAATTCATTTAACTCATCAAAGTTTTGCATCATTACTCAAAAGTAAACTACATGTCAAATAGGTCTGAAATGAGAAAATAATTGCATCAAGAAAAACACAGCCATGCAGTTTACCTGACAAACCGCTGACAGTTGAATACAAAACAGAAAAGTCTATTGTGGTGACATAAAAAAAAAAACAGTCAAAAACACAATAGACATTAGTCATGGCAGAAGATTAGAGGGCGAGCCAGAAAGAGAGTGCTTTAATCATTAGAAATCCCCAAGCTCTCTCCAGGAACACTACATCGTGCACCTTAATGCAGCTAATCAAACATTATCACGGCCAATTAACAAAACTTCCTGTCGAGCTCAGATGTGCTGTGATTTTAACGTCAGCTCTGATCAGTTTAATGCTCGAAAAAGCTTTTTGCCGGTTTGCTGCTGAAAAACTACAGCCGTCCAAGTCTGCCATCTGTTATTAAACTGGGGAGGCGAGCCTGCATTGTGGAGCGGGAGGTTTCTGGAAGAACAGTCCGGAAAGCTTCAATCCACAATAGAGTATATTCACACTGGCTGTCAGTGCACTCTCAGGTGCTCAGTATGGCAGCTCACCAGTAACCCTGTTTTACTGCATGTACTGTGGGAAGTATTAAGTTGGTAACACCGTACAACAAGGACACATCTATTAACAGTACTTCAGAGAGTTATAAGCAGTACTAAGAGGTAATGTAGCAATAAATCATAAACTATTATTAAAAATAGAATGTAACATTATTTTAATCGTTCTTAAGTAGTTTTAAATCTGTATTAAATGTTTAAGTAATATCTCAATTAATCATTACATAGTGTAGGTATAACACTGTACTACACTGTGTAATCTCTTGGAGTATTCTCACCCTGTATGTTTATGTGTTTCACTGTTCCAATTAATCATGGCCTAATTTTCCCAAAAGCATCTTTTTAGAGTTATTTTTACTCTTAGAGAGTGTTTTTAATGAATATTACATAACTCATATACACTTCACATATGAATTTGATGTGCACTTGACAAACTCAGTGCTTATATGTGTTTTAATTTTGGTACTTTAATTAAGATTTTAGCTAAAATTATCACTGGCTTCAGTAAGCTGTTCATTAGTGCTTACTTCATACTGTTCCAATTGTTAACACACCACACCGTTATCATTATTTTTTTAAATAATTAATCGAGACATCGCTTAAGCATTTAGTAAGGATTATAAACTGCTTAATAATTTCTGAAATAATGTTTATCTATGTAATCATTATTTGCTACATTACTTAACTATTTAATCATGCTATTACTATATTAAGTGCTGTTAACAGAAGTACCTTTATTGTAAAGTGTTACCATTGAGTCTTTATTAAAGCCCCTTTAATCCATTAGAGGGTCACGGAAAACTGAATTTACTCGTTAGTGTAGTATTTACTCACTGTGCTGAATTCAGAGCCCACCCATTCAGTCAAAATGGCCAATAAATACAACAAATTCATTTTTATCACCAAGAAAATAGCATCAAAGACATTTAACAAAAATATTACACTACTAAAAACAAGCTAATATCACATGTTTCAGTATTTGTTCAGTATGTGTCCAGCCTTTTCATTTATTACAGTTTCCATTTTTTTTCTTTTCCAAAGAAATCTGCTGGAATGCCACACCTCCAAAGTTCAAAAGTTGGTTGCTAATCCCAGTTACAAAGACTCAGCTCACAAAGCTTGTTTGCTGTTTTGTTTCATATTAATGTTCACTATGCACAGAGAAACACGGCTTAGTACTCAAGTCAGGAACACAGAGAAACATGGCTTAGCACTCGGGTCAGGAACACAGAGAAACACGGCTTAGCACTCAGGTCAGGAACACAGAGAAACATGGCTTAGCACTCGGGTCAGGAACACAGAGAAACACGGCTTAGCACTCGGGTCAGGAACACAGAGAAACATGGCTTAGCACTCGGGTCAGGAACACAGAGAAACATGGCTTAGCACTCAGGTCAGGAACACAGATGCACATGTGTGAGAATGGGAGGAGCCAGGGTGAAGCCAGAAATTAAGCCATATGGAGTCTTTCTGGGGGAAACGATCCCACGTCCCACATAGAGGGCAATACCGGAACAGAGAAAGCTGAAGCATGTTTCTAAATTTGTACTTTCAGCTAACCATGAATTAATCATGCTGCACTGAAGATTTACAGTGTGGCTGGTTGAACTACCAACTAATTAAAAACATTGATCTCAGGTTTGTTCTCCTGCTATGCCAGGTTAGACGACCGGCCTAACACAGCTAACATATCAGTTCTCGGAGCCCAGTGCTAAGGCTAACTAGCATGCTATTTGTAAAGCAGAAGTTAAAAGTAAATATTTGACTGTATGTAATATCATTAAATATTTAAAGTAAAATGTTTTATCTTTCAAAATTCGAGTACTGGTAATTTTCTGATCTGGAGACTCAATAAGATAAAACAGATGTCCAGCTAGGAACCTAGACCATTCAGTGGGGGTGCTGCACCAGGCTGATGTTGGGAGATGGAAAGGACATGACATTAAGATGGAGCAAATGTATCTTTTCGATGCATTGTTCATAAATGACCTACAGACGCTAATACAATTCTGATGATTCCCTGTTGGTTTCGTTTTGTACTGCTTGTTGTTTTGTTTTCCCCCAAAAAAGAAGAACCCTACTGCCTATTCAGCCTGTAGCAGTTCCTGCTGAAGTCACAAGCAGCTTTTCAGCCCTGTTTTTTGAATGGGGCACAATGCAAGTCCAATCTGAACAGAGGCCATTTATAAGCCCAGTACTGTTGAATGTACTGACTGTGATGCCTTTACTGTTGGATGTACTGACTGTGCCGCCTTTACTGTTGGATGTACCGTCTGTGCTGCCTTTACTGTTGGATGTACCGTCTGTGCTGCCTTTACTGTTGGATGTACTGACTGTGCCGCCTTTACTGTTGGATGTACTGACTGTGCTGCCTTTACTGTTGGATGTACTGACTGTGCTGCCTGTACTGTTGGACGTACTGACTGTGCTGCCTTTACTGTTGGATGTACTGACTGTGCTGCCTGTACTGTTGGACGTACTGTCTGTGCTGCCTTTACTGTTGGATGTACTGACCGTGCTGCCTTTACTGTTGGATGTACTGACTGTGCTGCCTTTACTGTTGGATTTACTATCAGCTCTGCCTTTACTGTTGGATGTACTGTCTGTGCTGGGAATGTTTACTACCGATTTGCTGAATCAGTGTAACACTGAAAGTGAAGTATCTTCCTATTTATATATAAAACACACGTACACACACATTCTTGGCTTTCTTAGTCGAAATTCCATATGAAACCATATACAACAACAGCATTAATAAATCACATTATAAAAGAGGAAGAGAATAGCAGCTTCTTTTTCCCCCAAGCAAGAACCAAACGTCTTTCCAGAAGCTCAGGCAATTTGCAATGTACAGAACTGAGCTGATGGGCAAAGTACACCTCAATGTAATGGTGAAAATAGATGGAAAACATAAGAATAGATGCTAACAAATAACCCACACAGGAGCATATGTACCGTGCAGTGCATTTATCTTCCTTGGAACAGAATGTTTGCATGCAGTCCATTGGCAGAACTATCATGCCGTAATGTACTGCTTCAGGCTGTAAGCCATGCGCTCTGTAATACACCCAAGAAATGTGCCATTAATTCCATTTATCATTAAGATACATGTTTATGCCGTACATCTAATATTTATTTGAGTTATTCAATTAAGAACAAATAATGAGTTGAACAAGAATGCTCATCCAGTCCCATCACTTATATTTAAAGCCCCATTCAAAATAACGCCACCCTGCCAGGCTAATTAGGGGTTTATAATCACAACTGTGCAATTACTCTACAATAATAGAGAAAGAACATAATTCGAGCCTTGCCCGGGTGAAAATACACTGGTTGGAACAGTGAATGTTTTCGCAAAACAATTAGTGCCTCTGTAATGTGTGCAAAAAAAGGCCAAAACGGAAATAAACGCAGGCCACTGATTACCTCTACCAACTTCATCAACTGAGCTAATCTGAACCAATCATCATTACGAACCAAATCTGACACGTGAGCAACCTTTCAAGCCAATTACCTTTGATGAGATCGGAGAGGTTTATGACAGATCGTGCTGTCAATTACGCCTCTTTACCGCTTGGTACGACTGATTAAGCCGCTGAGTGCTCTTGCCCTGCTCCAAGAAGAGTTTAAAAACGATCCCACGCAGCACTTAAGAGTACCAGAGCACTCCCCACTCTAATGACTACACATTTTGCCAAAGGGCCATTTCAGCAGTGGGCCCCAACATTAGAGGCTTATAGTTCTGGTCCAAAGCCTGGAAGCATACCCATATAACAGTTTCCATGTTTCACATTTTTAGAACAATAGAGGCAACAAAAACTCTGAAATAACACATATGACCAAGTTCCATGTTTGCTGAGACCTCGATGGCTTATGAAGAACATTTGTTTTGAGAGCATCTGAACAACAAAAAGACATTTTCAATTTATTTCCAAAACTAAAAAACAACAAAAAAGGAGATCTTGGTCCAACAGCAGCAAAGCAATTCCGGAGTATTTGTATTTGTATAATCATCTCGCGGAGCTCAATTTATGCAGAAAACTAAAAACTGTAAAAAATATTTGTGGATAGCAATGCTGCTGGAAACAAATCCCCCACTTCTGCACATGTTGAAACACAGTAACTGTTTATTTACTGAATTTATCATATTGAGGGAAAAAATAAAACATCAAATATGTGCAAAAGTTATGCTTTATATCTTTCATTTGTTCCAATTTAAACTCTGTATAGATATAATGTATAAATAAATAGACACTGTGCACAAAAAAATCTATCTATATTTGACTTCATGCCTTGCAGATGATATTGCATTATTTCCTTGTAGAAAATCACCAGAGCATGTCATCTGACCGGGAGTTTGGCATGCAACTATGTCTTTCAAATGCGTTCAAACTTTTAATTGCTACTGCAGAAGTCTTCTCATCCACATTGTCTTTTGAAGAGAAAGCACAAAGGCACTCTGACAAGCTGGACGAACGGCTGTTACTGACCTCGCACATGCAGTTTTGAGCTGAGCTCCATTTTCACAAGGTACCTGGAAAAGCCCACATAAACTATACCCTCTTCTCATTAAAACAATGATCACGCTGCTTTACGACCCGGCCGTAATAATCTTGTCATCGTGCCCTTTCCCTTTAAATAATACATAGAGTTTAATCTAATCTAAGTAATTTACTTTGAATGTCATTTTGGGTCAATTCTTTAGGTCCAATCATCATGAAATTTACACCCGCTATAAAGCTCAGTGGAAACCTTTAAATTATTTCTAAAACTATGGAGTAAGATTACTGTCAAAAAACACTTACATAAGTACATTTGTTGTACACAAAAGTCTGCTTTCATACATTCACATATAGACTGAATCATGCATAAACACAGTTTGTCATAATGCTGTGTGTTTTGTGAGAATGCAGCCCGTAAAATTTACAAATGTAAACATTTACACATATGGCCTGAATTTTTACAGACACAGAGGAAGAGGGAACACAGAGGGAGAAACGACTGTCAAGAATACGTCATTAGAGTCACAGGCAAAATGCATCAAGTAGAGGACCAATCGATTCGGCACAGTGTAGTAAACAAGTAATAAATAAATAAATAAAAATAAGCATAGTAAGTACCAAAAACCGGGAAAAATGGAGATCTAAGGTTTTGTTCCAACAGCAGCAAAGCGATTTTGAAATGTTTCTTTTGGTTCACTCATCATACAGAGCTCACATTTATTAAATAAATAAACGTAACAGAATTATATATTCAGGTTTGTTTTTAGACAGGAATATAGAAAATATATAAAAATAAATATAATAATATAATAATTTTCTATACCTTTTACACAGGCCACATTTTCTATGTTAAATTCAGTAAATAAACAGTAATTGTGAATTAAACGTGTAGATAGTAATCCTGTCTGTAGAGGATTTTGTTCACTTATTTTCGCCGAGAACATCAACAAACATTTTAGAAGGGGTGCCCAAACTTTTGCTTACGAGTGTATACAATCAGTGCTTTCACCTCCTTGGTGACTGTAGCCTCCTGCTCTTGTTTATACAGCTCATGGATTCTTGTTCCAGCAAAGGATCTCTAGGGGGAAGTGGAGCTGCACTTGCCTGTTCCTTTTGTTAGATTGCTGCTCATTGTTTTATACATGCTAGTGATGGGGAGTCGATACCAAAAGAATCCATTCTTCAGCTCGTCTGGGACTCAGGATTGACTCCTGGCCAATGGCTCTTACAGTCAAAAGGCCTGGAGTCAACTTTTTGGTTCCTGTTTTTCCATCGTAACCGGCTCGAGGGAAGGACACAAGTGTGAGGCAGAACAGAGTCTTGAGTTGAGTAGCAAACGTTTCTTTAATTGCCAGGCTCAAACAGTGCCAATGCCGCTCACCAGCTTCTGTAAGTACAAACTCCTCTGCCTCTACACTGCACCGTTCTTCACACTAACCCTACAGTTTCTTCATGATTAGGGCTGCAGTAAATACTGATTAGAAGGAACGAAAGCCAGACTGCCTGCTACTTATTCAAAATCTCTGTTCCATCTTAAACGGTGCTGTAGTTACATTCTGGCACCTACGCACCATTAAGGTAAATGCCGCATCATTTAAGGTGGAACGGAAAAGTTGAATGAGTTAGTGAATACAAAGCCATTTTCAGCCTTGTGAGGAACAAGATAACATCCATCTGCTACAGAATGAAAACTTGGTTCCTTTTCAAAGAACAACACTGCTATATACCTACAGTAATGATTTTCTCTTTCCAAGTTTGCTCTCGTTATAAGAAGTAGGCTCTCTGATGGGAAGATGTGTAAAACATGAAATATTTGATAAGCTACCTATGGTTTTTTTTTTTATCCTGGCACTTTAATCTGTAGCTAGGTTGGGCAAACTAGGTTTAGGATGGTTTAATCTCTGCTGTATTCCTTTATAACAGGTCCCAATCGTGTCTTGGTCAATATTAAATCGAAGTCGAAGAGTCTACTCCATCAGTTCCAGCAGCGGGTGTCGAGTCGAGTCATCAGTAAACCTGGAGTCGTGCATAACCAATCCATTGTTCCCTGTAAGTGTCACATGCCACCTCCTCTGGTGCCTACTGCACATGGCTTCTTTTCTTTCTCCACCCTGGCTCCACCCACTCTGCAGCTGATGTAGGACGCGTCAGGACTCCCACATTTACCCCATAGTTTGCTCTGCCTGTTTGCAAAGTCTCCAAACTTTTAGAGTGTCCAAAATGTGTCCAAACTTTTGATTGCTACTGCAGAAGTCTTCTCATCCATGTTGTGTTTTGAAGAGAAAACACAAAGGCACTCTGACAAGCTGGACGAACGGCTGTTACTGACCTCCCACATGCAGTTTTGAGCTGAGCTCCATTTTCACAAGGTACCTGGAAAAACCCACATAACCTATACCCTCTTCTCATTAAAACAATGATCACGCTGCTTTACGACTCGGCCGTAATAATCTTGTCATCGTGCCCTTTCCCTTTAAATAACGTGAAGGGTTTACTCTGAAAGGTCACACACGTACCCTCCTAACCCCCCCCCCCGCCCCACCCGCTGCAGTGGAGTTTATCTCACGGACGAATGAAGCCCAGTCGCTGTCCCGCCGATGCCAATGGATCCGTAATGAACGAGCAGAGAAGCACATAATGCGCCCCTGTAGTTCATTAGAATATGGCCCTGTTTATAGCAGGACTGCACGATATATCACTCGTTAATCATTATGCAATAGTGAACTCACAGAGGACTGCAGCATGCAAATGAGCCTCCTAACTAATCATTCGCCTGGACCAGCAGTAGGCCTTCCAGAGTTTTGGGTGTTCTGGGGAATTCAGGAACTCACGTGATCCAACAGAAATGAATAATATTAGCATTAATTCGGGCCTATCAGTAAACGAGTATTCCAGCATTTTCCAACCTAATCTCTATCTGATCCTTCTGGAGTGTACAACTGATTACCATGGAAGATCAAAACAGAAAATCCATCAACTGACAACACAGCCAGTGGGCAGCTGCTGAATCCCGGCGATAAACATTTACACAAAAAAAGGCCAAAAAATCGGACATTATAATTTGACATTATTCCAATACATCTTGTTGAAAGGTGTGTCCCTTGTTGTTTTCATAGATCTGAGTCCAAAAAACTATACGTTCATTCTACCGATGGGAAACAGTACAGGAAATGGTTTCACCTCCAACTTAAGAAAGTATTTTTGATGATGAGTGCAGACAGTGAGTTTTGAGTCACCAGGTTCCTAAGTACAGGGAAACGCACTTAAAATGCCACCTGCGGTCATCGAGAGTAAGGTACAAACAGACCTGAAAAATGCTGGAATATTTCTTTAACCACATAAAATCAGGGGTTCACTGCTATATATAATGTACAATATACTGCCATCGCGATATATCTTAATATAACCTTTTGCAACCCTACTTTATACATGTAAATATAGATATATAGGACCTGGATTGTATAAAGAGCCATTGTGTGCTAATGAGATGGGGAATAATTCATTGACGCATAAGAAAATATCCTAGTGAAATCTCACTATGCTGTTTGAGGCTAGACCTTGACTTGTACACAGAGGCCTGGCACATTTATAATTCACACTTTCTGTTCACGTTACAGCATATTCTACGTTCTATTATGCTGCATGTTTGCCCTGGAAAAGAGACTAAACTTTTTGCGCTATGGTAAATGAGTAAAACAAATGGGCAATCATACTTTGTGTATGCAACGACCACCAACACAGCTAGCTATTAACGCTCCTAGTTCCCTGAGGGCTTATAAGCCTTGAAACGCCTCCTCTTACAGTTTGATATTAATGATTTGTTATGCTGCGTTCACATGTTTACATTAACACACTGTTATTCCGCCACTTATAGCTGTACACGGCTGACTGCGGCGTGAAGTCACGTAAACACCGGCATGAAGCATTACCAGCAAAAATGGATAAATATCAGAGGAGAACTTCATCAGTGTAGACTGTTTATTTAAGGTGGAGAAATTTAGGAGGTGATCTGTACCCCTTTATTTTTGTTGAATTATACTGTTATATTTACAGCTCCATACAAATATCAGACCACCTTTCATTCATCTCACTTCCAGTCAACACAGCTATTAAGTACAAGTTACACATTTTCCAGGAAATGCTTCTGTGTAGATATAAGATAATATTCACATAAAACAGAGGAAATGGGGCACCTAACAATCACCTGGAAGACCTGGTAGATCCAACAACACTGTCCTAATCAGATATACAGCACTTAAAGCTGTCATCTTTGATAGAGAGGAGAACATCAAGCTCCACTCTTGCTTCAGTTCTGAGAACATCCACAGGTATTTCCGTACATCCCTCCACTGTGAGAAGACACCTCAACACTATGGAGGTCTGAAAGGAGGTGTAGCTGTTCAAGAAGCTCCTCACTGAGAAAAGGAGATGGACACACCACCCAAAGAAACTGCTGGTGTTCTCAGAGCAATGGACCTACCACCCCAAAGTCCAGAACCTCAACACCACTGAATGTGTTTGGGGTTATCTGGATGGCAAGAAGCAGAAAATGCTAAACCGACTTCTAAGACTGAACTCTGGAGGTCTGGAGTGCAGATTTCTTTGAGGAACTGAAAGCGAGTCTCCTGTAAAGAACAAAAGCTGTAATAAAGGTAAAGAGTGGACGCACTATTGAAAGCTTTGATATTACATTTGGCTGGGTCATTTTCCAGGAAATGCTCTCAGCTTGTTTCCTGCTCTAGCAAAATGAGTAAATTCTCCTTTAATGGCTACTGTTTAAACAAATGATGGTCTGACCTCTGACTTTGGCACAGCGCTACTACTTAAGTAATTATGCAATTATGTCATTGCATTTTGGTTATGATGTCATGCAAGCTGAATATATGGTGAAATCACAATAACTCTAGACCTTTAAGGGTCAAACCTTCCAGTACCGCGAGGGGGAATTAAACCGCATTGTCCTGTACTTTAGAAGAGTGAGCACAGTGGCTCCTGTCTCTGCTCACTCTCAGTAATAACAGTGCAGTGGAGAACCGAGACAGAGGCGTGATGACCAGCCGCTACTGAGAACCAGCAAACAAATCACAGCCTGACTGCCAACCAGTGCGATTTCACACACTTCATTTACTCTCAATGAGTCAGTGATTAGAATAGCAGAGTACGACACACTGATACAGAGAGTGTCTGCACGCTGTAACCTGCTCTACACACGACTCGGTGCGCCTTTTGATAGATACACAATAGAAGTGTCAACGAGATGAAGAGATAGAGATATGGGCCATATGTATATGTGTATATATGAATCACTCTAAAGAACTGACTCGAAGTCAGAGATTAAACACACTTCGGACTTTCAACTGATCTTAGTCTTTAGACTAAAATCCTTTAGTCTGTCCTAATTATGACTGATCATTACATTATGTCGCTACCAAATCAACCATAACACTACCCAAACATTTCCGTACTGTGGTTTCAGTAGTGACTGTTTCGGACAATTTTGGCTTCTTTCGGGCTGAACTCAAAAATGCTAGCCAGTACATGACTTGAAAACCCAGCTTTAAAGGACTGTACACCATTAAAATCATAGTGTTTATTCAAAGACAAAAGTCTTTTTTAAACTTTTTTTTTATTAAAAATCTGTGACAATTCCATATGCGCCAGACTGATTTTCAGACCTGGGATGCATTTACTTCAAAACAATGGTCTAACTGCTCATCATGTGGCCAAGAAAGACAGGGATGCAGTCTCACTTCCTGCTCTAAAATGCAAGGGCGTGGCTACAATAAGGCTCCGCCTACAGACTCTACCTACTGGCATATGTGATATGAAAATGTGGAACTGCTATTTTTAAAAAAAATTTTTTAGTTTTTTTTAACTCACTTTTACTTTTAAGGAAATCAAAAGGACCTTAAAATAATATAAAACATATAAGCATTATTTTCACAAGTGTACATTTAGGTGTTGAGGGGTTGGGGACACATACCTCCTAATGGAAGTACCCTACAAATGATGATTTTGTAGATATTCAGTTTATTTCTGTAATGAAAGGGGCTTGTAGTAATGAAGGGCGACACCACAGATTTACCACTGATACCAATACCGATACTTTAAAATACATGTGATTTCCAACAATGACACATATGAATAAATTTGATTTGTTACAAATGCAGTTTTTCCCAAAAGGTTTTTGAGACTATGGTGGCTGGAACTCTTTGGGGGTGGGGGTGTCAAGGTTGCATCCTCCCTGTGAAGAAAACCATATATATTCTGAAGTTAAATGCATCAATCTGGTGCCCTTTGAGAGCAAAATTAAGAAGTTCTCTTTGCATGCTGAACAGTGCTTAGGTGGTTTAATGAGAAACACACTGGCTGTATGGGCATAAACGGTGATGACACAGCAAAAGGGCCATGTTGGCTAACATTACAAATAGCCGACGTTACAGCTACATTGTCGGAGCTTGTATATGACCTAACCGGCTGCAGCGAAGACCTGAACAAAGAATCATAGTTCTCAGAACTCACTGAAATATCACGATAGCTCTGGCTACAGCCTGCAGTCATGTTTTAAACGGTGACAATACGCTACCAGATGTGTCAGCAACATTGATGACAACCTTTCTGTCTCAGAAACAAGCTGAAAACTATATCTATTCACACAGTGACAGGCAGCGCCGTTCACCATAACTAGCATAGTGCTGTTCCATTTTTCTGCATTGCAAAGTGGTGCTTTCACTTGTGAGGTGACACAGGGGCAGGTGGAGCTCTCACAATACTCATATCTTCCAATCTATCACACTTTAGTTTAGTCTTCTTTACATCAGTAACCGCAGCTGCCTGACTAACTAACTTACCTTTTTAACTTGGCTTTGAGTGCATGTTTAGATTTCAGCTGTGCTTGTATGGTTGGTTAGTAACTTGATGCTGTAAGATGAAAAACATACACCTGCAAGTTTTAACATTTCGTGCGTGTAAACATCCCACTCGTGAGCGCAAATGTGAAACCTGTGAGCACGATAAGAAGATTTGCATGCGCATATTTCATAATATCGCACTCAAACTGTCAGTTTTTTCAATTT
>CM067497.1:21469306-21515280 GCA_034552555.1 Semaprochilodus insignis
ATATATATGTATATATATACACACACACATATATATATATATATAATATTAAAAAGGAATTTTAAATTAACCAGAAATTTTCACCAGACGACATGAACAGCATTATTTATAAACATTATCCACTGTAAAATGATTGGGGTGAAAATAATAATTTTAATGAAAAGCTGAGAAATGACTTTTTAACACTTTTGTAAGTGTGAACCATCTTCTCTGGAACTTTCATGTGTTATAATCGGTACACCAAACTCAAAAGCAGGTGAACGCTGTGACTACTCTTCCCTGCGTTAATCAGAGTCCAGGAACCGTGCAAGTTCAACTTTTGTATCAGGCAGCAAAAAAAAAAGTTGTAGCATGATGTTTCATTTAATTTGTCTTTCTTAACACTGCAGGTCCTGCGATGTGAGTATTGCGCATGTGCAAATTGCGGTGCCGATGCTGAAATGATACAGTGTGCAGCCCTAGATTGCATGCTTAAATGGGTCTTTGCATGGTGCAAAGATCATTCTTCAGATTGATAGAGAATGTGTTGTACATGTTTCAACAAGCCTGACATCATAACAACAATAGCAGAACTCTTTCTGGTGCTATCCAGAACCTCACATTGACATGCACCACCATGAAAACAGGAAAACAGAAAGTAGAGACTCCTAAAGTCTATGTGTATAACAATCAAAGCAATAACAATAAACCCTACATGATATCTGCTTCTTTATGACTGTTTGGCGTATTGGAAGTTAAACAATAAGCTTGCTGATGCTTGGCCAGATATGCAGTGTTTTTGCTTGTCTGCTGTCATTAGGATGGTTAGGAATGGTGTGAGTGTTTACAAAGAGTAACATCCCCAGATGGCGAGCATATATGGATTTCCTGGCTTGATAATGTCGGCACTCTGCTGGCTGTACACCACTGTTGGTCCACCCTGATTACAGGTTAACCAGGTTACAAGGTCTACCTAGACTTACACTCATATTTTGGAGAACAAACTGAGGCAAATATTATAAACAAATGGAAGTAATAGATCTGAAGTGATTTGTTGAAAAGGTTGTTGCTAAGACTGTGCCAGATGCAAATTGTTTGCTAAACTAATTTACAATGAATAATGAAAGAAAGAAATGAAGAAAAACGGACTGTGAGTGTAAACCGAGTTTTATTTTGTCTAATATTCTGCTTAACCACAGGTGGTCCTCCCAGAAACCGCCAGCTTTGCCACCAGTGGACCAGGTTGTTAAAACAGGCAGATTATACAGACAATAAATGAAGCAGGGGTCACTTACAGACCCCCCAGCATCTGCCACCAGAGGTAAGCCGATCCAGCACAAGAGGATCATTAGAGAGAAGCTCTCCGTTCATGTCCATCATTTTAGGCTGTCTGTAATGTCCAGTAATAAAGGCACATCTGAGCACATCGTTTTAGATCACCTGTCCTCTTCCACAGAGACTGGACTGTCTGTCCTTTGATCTACAGGCCTGTCCATCACCTTACAGCTCCAAAATAAGAGCCTTTCTGTGACGGTACAGATAATTATGTGATAAAATTGAGACTAGAAATACTGAGCTGTGATATCTGAACTAGAAGCTCCTCAATACTACTACTACTACTATTATTGTTATTATTATTATTATTATTATTATTACCACATTCTCATTATAAATTAATAATGACAATAATAATTCAAGATATTGAGCTTTTTCCCCATCTTTTATTTATTTTACAGTGATCATTATTAGGCAGCAGTAACTACTTTTGCTGAATGGTTTCAGTGATTTATGTTCTTTCAATACGTTCACGGTTTGTTGATGGGCCGCTTCTAAAAACGGGCGGAGATGAGAAACTAATCATGAAGTGCCACGACTGTAGTTCTAAAAAAAGTATATTGCTAGGTTAGTTGCTAGCTAAGTGCTAGCTTAATTTAGCTTATTTATTTAGCCTTTTGTGTGCTTCTCTGGAAGCTTCTCTTATTCTGTAGAGCAGGGGCTAGTATTGAGTAGGCTTGGTTGTAGCTTTAAGGACATCTGTAAACAGAGTAGAGCTACGCTGCTCTATCTGGGCTGTATTCTGAGTATGAGCTGTAAGCTCAGCACACAGCTACTGTTATAACATCTGAGTTTCTTTGAGTTGGGTTGTCAGTAAAGGTGCAGTATGACTTGCTCAGGTTTGTTGGGGAAGCAAGCTAGGAGTTTTGTGGATGGAGTAGTTGTAGAGCTTTTTTGTGATTGTCTGTTTGGCTGAAGGGTTACACTACTGGTCTCCCGCCTGAGACCAACAGGGTTTGATCCCAGCACAGGGAGGCACTCTGTAAGGCTGGGTGGACTGACCAGACGCTCGCAGATGTTAAGGTAAAAACCTGGTTTAATAACAGGCAAGTGAGTGTGCATGAAAAAAGACAGGCGCTAACAGGAAAGCTAAGACCAAAGCAACCAAGACAGCATGAGCAGAACTGAGTCAAAACCAGAAACTAAACCATATGGCAAACAGAACCAAAAGGGCAAATCAAAGGAGAGAATCAAAAGACGTGTGAGAGTAATACATGCACAACTCTAACAGGATAACAAGCGGCTCAGTAAGCAACTGAAAGTAAGCTCAGAAAGCTGGCAATACTTCATAAAGTGGCAAACAAGCTGAACAGGTATATATACATGAGTAAATGAGACACAAGTAGAAGGCAACAGTACTCAGGTGAAGGTGCACAGGAAAGCCGTCTCTGATTGGTGGTTCGTGGACATGTGATTTTGACATCACAGAGAGGTGCATCGTAGGAATTGTAGTTTACAGTGGCAGAGGCAAAGGAGTGTGACACACTCATTAGGCTTCTAATGCTTTGTGTCATCGATGCAATATCTGCATGTATGAGGAAGTTTGATCTATTGTACTGAAATTGTATTTCTAGCAATTTGTTCAATATGTAAGCTCATATCATAATAATGATTAAAATATGATCTACTGTACAGCCCTACTGTCACTGGTCACTTAGCAGACTGGGAATCATGTTCCTGGACCACAATTTAGCTCTTTGTTGTGTACCTGACTACAGGTGGAGTGTTCACGAGTTGGTCAGTCAGTTGTTGACAGTTGCCTACGAAAGGCCAATTGGGTGAACCAATTTGCTACAGCACCAGCCTGAGGCAATCCAGTGCTGCATCTCTAGTTAGTGAAGGAAGACAGAAGACTCGCTGATTGGTGGTTGAAGCAGCTAAATGGCGGTTTATTTGGGGAATTTTGATTTTGAGACATTTAGGGGGTACAAGAGGTTAAATGCGGGTCCCGGACCCCTTAAGGCCTGTATTTCACACCTTGATTGGTCCACACCAAACAAGGTAGGTGTGAAAGTGCCTGTAACAAAGCAGTAAGAAACATTTAAACTTAGTAAATTTGCAGTGTAGTAACAAACTGTGACCCAGAAAGTGGTGGGCCAGTTATTATGTGAGCTGGTGGATCATTCTCAGACCAGCAGGGTCACTGCCACGTTGATGACTGTCCACCACCCAGAAATATCCAGCCTAGAGCGTCTCTGTCAGAAACTGACCCTTGATGAAGGGCTAGAGGCTGGCTAATGCAAATTGTGCATCAACAGATGGGCTACAGCAGGGGTCTCAAATGCAAATTACCTGGGGGGCCACGAGCCAGGTGGTCTTCTCCAAGGGGGGCCGGATGAAAAAATAAAAAGCGGCCTATATGAGGCCCAGAATGAGTTTTAACTACATAACATTTACACTCATTTAAGGGCATCCTAGCCACCTGTTATATACAAATAACATATAATAAATATTATAATATGTCATAATATGTTGTCATATTCTTCTTTGCACAACTCTACATATTGTCAGTACTGTGTACTGTATCTGCCCTGTTTTGTATTTTGTCGCTGTCCAAAGGGAAACATGTATGTCATTTTTTGTTGATTTTTACTTTGATGCGTCATTTGAACACAGCAGCTGCTGTTTACACTGTGTAAAAAAACATGATGAATGGACCAACAGAAATGGCCAAAAACTGTCAAAAAAGTCTGGCTCCACTGACTTACATTCAAATACATTTTTTGAAGGTTTTTGCCCTCTCCTGTAAAGTTGCCATTTTGGAGATACTTGTTTTTCGTTGGACAGCAACAATATATTGTATGTCTTTTGTGTTTAATGTCCTGTATTGTCTGCACTGGGCATATTATTTTGTACTTGTGTTTTTGTATTGGAACATGGTCCTAACGGAATGTTGCTGTACTATGCCGTAGGTGGCAGCCTTTCTCACAAGATGCGAGGCAAAAGTGGTTGTATTTTGTGTTGCATGTTTACTAAATACAAACATCTGTATTATCTATTTATTTCTTGAATAAACTTTTACATAGATGGTAAAAAGATAAAACCTAACTTGCTGCTGTGCTAGCTTTCTCACCATGTGATGTACCATTCTATGAATAGGGGGAGATGCAACTCGTGTTTACTACCGTAGATTATACACTCGCTGGACACTTCATTAGGCATCCGTTCAAATGCTTGTAAGTGCAAATATCTAAGCAATATCTATATCAATATCTTTAGGCATGCAGACATGGTCAAGACAACCTGCTGAAGTTCAAACCAAGCATCAGAACATGGCATAGTTGTTGATGCTAGACGGGCTTGTATTTCGCACAACAATTTCTAGGGTTTAAAGAGAATGGTCCATAAAAGAGAACATATCCAGGGAGCGGCAGGTCTCTGGGTGAAAACGCCTTGTTGAAGCCAGAGGCCAGAGTAAAATGGCCAGACTGGTTCAAGCTGATAGAAAGGCAACATTAACCAAGATACGCAGTGGAGAATCTCTGAACACACAACAAGTCCAACTTTCAAGCAGATGGGCTACAACAGTAGAAGACCATACTGGGTGCCACTCTTGAAGAACAGGCAACTGAGGCTACAATTCACATAGGCTCAACAAAACTGCACATTAGAAGACCAGAAAAACATTGCCTGGGCTGTTGACTCTCGATTTCTGCTGGGACATTCGGATGGCAGGGCTGTGAATGTGGCGTAAACAACATGAAAGCATGGATCTATCCTGCCTCGTGTCAATGGTTTAGGCTGCTGACTGTGGTTTAATGATCAGGGTGGTACTTTGGGTTCCTCAGCTCAACTGAGCATCATATAAATGCCACAGCCTGCCTGAGTATTGTTGCTGACCGTGTCAATCCGTTTATGACCACAGTGTACACATCTTCTGATGGCTACTTCCAGCAGGATAACGCACCATGTCACAAAGCTCAGGTCATCTCAAACTGCTTTCTTGACCATGACGATGAGTTCATGGTACCTGAATGGCCTCCACAGTTAGCGGATCTCAATCCAAAAGAGCACCTTTGGGATGTGGTGGAACGGGAGATTCGCATCATGGAGGTGCAGCCGACAAATCTGCAGCAACTGTGTGATGCTATCATGTCAATATACACCAAAACCTGTGAGGGATGTTTCTAGAGCCTTGTTGTATCTATGCAATTAAGAATTAAGGCAGTTCTGAAGGCAAAAGAGGGTCCAACCAAGGTGTATCAAGGTGTACCTAACAAAACAGTGTTTATAATAGTGCAAACACAGCATTTCTTTACCGTTTCTGACTAGAAACTGTTAGCATGCGGTACGCTTATGGAACGTCTCTTGGTTCGTCTACATTAACATGTCAAATCTTAAGATGACAGAAACTAACTTGTTTACATGGCAATTTTGAGCGTCTTAAGGTGTATGGACCACTATGGGCATTCATGCTGTTGGTTGGATTCAATATACCAACCACTTGTTAACGTAGGGGCTATGTGTAATCATGCGTGGTCACTGTAGTCAGGTGGGCTCTTACTAGGGCTGCATACCTATCACGTGTCACATATACGAAGTTTTGATGTTGTGTTTGGGACAGTCCATTTATGAGGGGTAGATTAATTTGTGCAAAAAGTGTTCTCTCTAGCAGTGACTGAGTTTTCCCCCTCTGAAGCTGATGAAGTGGTAGCACCCAGTTTTAAACGCCTTAAAGTGCATAAAAATGCCATGTAAACAGGTTAATTTCTATCATCTTAAGATGTTAATACGGACACTGAACTAGATGTTGAGGACCAAATGGCATTCTATGTACGCCAGATACAAGCTTTGCTCACTACCTTGTGTTTATATTGAAGCGCCAAACAATGCAGCAGCAATCTACCAGTTGTCTGAGCAAGAAAATTAAGGTGTACACATTCCCATTTTTAAGAAATCATGAGTGTGAAGACATTTGTGAATAAAGAGACTCAGGTAAGATCACAAACTCACCTGAAAATACGACACTGTGTTTGTGTGGAATTTTATCATATCATTTCATATTAACTTTAGACTCCAGTATCAAACTGAATTACATCATATCATGGCAAACTGATCCAACAATTGCATCATTGGCTAAAAGGATTGATTATGGATCACATCGTGAAGAAACTTATGATCTACCCCACTACTTGGAACGGCCTGCATGCACCCCTCCACTAATAATGGATTTACCCAAATAAAACACTGGCTGTATTTGAAATGGCACACTACTATACTGCACACTACAGTAGTATGTACTGCACACTGTATACGCCCCCTTTGTGTAGTATACAGTACAGTAACAAGTTCTGACCTACAGTGTAGTATACTAATACAGTCACATGACCAGTTACCTCACATTTACCTCAGAGCTGTTATTACTGTATCCACTGTTTAGAGCTAGCTGCTGCTAACGCTGCTCAGTTCACCTGAAATACGTTTAGCCTAGCTGTTAGCTACCCTCGGCTATTTCACTCTAAAACTGAACCTCTAAAGCGAGTTCATCTTTTATTAATCTTCAGACCTGTATATTTAACTTTCTGAGGCTCATTCTGGTGAAAACATACGCCACTATAATCGCTACACCCACATTTATACTCAAAGTTGGCTGCGTTTTGCTCCCCAGTGTTACCTGCCACGGTGCATGATGGGATACAGTACACCATGAAGATAACTCCGCCTGTATACTAGAAACACTGACTGGAGTAGAACACCATCTGGGTATCTTCAGTGCACTACAGATCTTCAGTTTGGTCACATACTGCATACTACATACTACTTTTAGGCAGATTTAGTATGTGAGTAGTATGTAGTATGGCATTTCCAATACAGCGAATGTCTTGGGCATGAGGCAGAGCATTCATAACCATTTCATACAATATCTTTTTGTGATTGAGTCTTTCAGAGGCACTGAACACGTAAAGGAGGTCTGGTTCCATTCACCACCACTGCGAGCAGTTCTGACTTTCTCTAGAACGGAGCATTTCACACCAAACCACTCTGAATGGCTCTGTTTAGCTCTCAGCCATTTAATTATGAAGACGTTTAGAAAAAATCAGTGGAATTACCCTTTAAACTGTGGCTAAATGGTTTGCACTTGCACTTGTTTTAGTCGGTGTTGTGTGCTTCGATCACACTTGAGCTTGAATGAGTTTGTTAAAAGCTCTTGTCTGTAGGTCAGTGGCCCTCCGTGTCATTCCCCGCAGCGCAGTTTTGTGGGTTCCTTTGGAGTCCACGCATTATCAAACCCTTAGAACAGAGAAAAACAAAGCTGCACTGATGCTCTAATGCAGTGTTTCTCATTCCTGGTCCTGGAGGCATCCTGGCCTGCACATTTTAGGGCTTTCCCTGCTCCCAACACACCTGATCCAACTCATCAGCTCATTAACAAGCCCTTTCAGAGTTGCAGTGGGTGTGTTAAGACAGGGAATCTATTAGAATGTGCTGGGCAGGGTGCCTCCAGGACCAGGGTTGAGAAACACTGATCCAATGTGTATTTTGCAGTTGGGTATGAAAGTCTGGCACTTCTGAAAGTGTAATTGTGACACAACCAGACAAATGAACATGCATAATTTGATTCACCTAAAGGAAAACATCAATGTGCGGTTAGTCTATTTGAAGAGGTTACCAAACGTATTGAACGTTACAGCATTGACTTGCTTACCATGTAGTTCTATTGGAAAAACACTTTCAATACCCGTGATGGACGATGCTTAGCAACTCCATTAATGACTGAAGCAGAGGGATAAACCCTTATAAAGCTTATTAACGATGTGTTATTCTGGTCTACTTCAGCAATACAGTATGCACCCTGTCTACGAAGGGAAAATCCACACACATTTCAAAACCATGTAATCAAATGTAATCAAAGTCATTCAGAGTCGGTTCACGTGAAAAGGTAACACTGCAGAGAAATGTAGACTGTGTTCATACTGCATCAAATCTTTTGAGGCAACTGTCCGGACTGTTATTGGCGAATGACCAGATCGGATTAGGGTGTCCAGGCATCACCAACCTATCTGTATGGGTTGCTGTGGTAATGATGTAGCACTCAGTAAGTATGGCAGTGACGCCGATTGGAAACATGGATGCAAGAGAGAGAAGGACATGCATCATTCCATACTGCACACGATCGGAAATTCTCTGGCATAAGCGTGAATCTTTGGCAGTCTTCCTGAATCCCACCACTTCAATATGGATTTAACATTTGCTGTTGTTGAGTTGCGAGTGATGCAGAAGACAGTTTTAAATTAGATTTGAGCATCCAGACTGAGACACATCTGTAAAAATCCAATAGGAATCGCATTTCAAGGCACCTCCAAATATGGTTTGGATCTGATTTGTAAAAAAGTGAATTTCATGTGGCTTTTGCTGAGCAGATTATCAAATATCAATCTGGATGCATACTGAATATGCTAAAATCGGATTTGGGTTGGCAGTCTGACCAAGGTCCTATATACTTAGCTTTTTAACTAACTTTAGCTTTTTTAGACTTATCTTTTTTTAACTACAGTGGTGGTGATGATGGGAACCAGGGGTCTGAATGTGAATATAAATACTTACATTGTTTTACTATGGAAAACAACCAGTAAACATACGCATCTTTTGAGTTTCTATCGTTGTCCGTGGAATCTCGTATAACCATTTTTAGTATTTCAGTTTTTCACATAATTTGAAAGTACCTGTTGCGTCATTATGTGTAAATTTCACCATAAATGGTCCAAATAACTGTGCCCATAATTACTTGGAAAAAAGTTTGGTTCCATTCACTTACATTGACGTAAAGTATGTTTTTCCTTGTCCTGTAAAGTTATAACTTTGGAGACACAAGGTTTCGTTCTGACAGCAGATGGTGATATGGTAAAACAGTCAAAAATCTGAAATAAGTTTTTCATACATGTAATACCTCCACGAGCACAAATAACAGCTGCGAATGGAATTGGCATGGACTGGACAAGTTTCTGGATGTAGGCCACATCAATGTTCAGACACTCTTGCTTCAAAGAATTGTGCAGTTGGGCCAGATTTGGTGTATGCCTTGCCTGGCACAATTCTGAGGAGAATTCCCTGTAGACTGGGATTTTAGCCACTGCTGGTAGAACCGTATGACCGTACACTTCCATACACCTGCAGATTCAGCTACTTCCTTCACACTATGGTCTTCGGCACGTCCAAATGCAGTCCCTCCTATCAGCCAATCATTAGCATCTGCTTTGGAGCCATTTTCCACACATGGAACGAGACATTCACTGCACTGTACCAACTCTTCTCCATCTATGAACCCCGTCACATGACTCATTTTTTGTCTGGTGGGATTATATATATATTTTTTTGTACGCATATATATATATATTTATCTCAAACCCCTCACAAAGAAATGTGTATGGCATGAGGCAGCATATTGTGTGAGATAGCTTTGAGTCATTTAACTCTTCAGACATGTGGGAAAGTTTCTTCAGAATGGAGCATCTCATATCAAACCACTCTGAATGACTTTGCCAGCTTATTAACCATTGAATTAAGCAGAAGTGCATGGTGGAAATCCTCTTTAAAGTGGTGACTTTTAGAGCAATTAATCCCTACCAGCATTAGAACAAGAGTGATTTTATAAAGCACGATAAAGTGGACAGGCCTCCCTCAACTTGTTATGAGCATCAGTTACGGTTTGGGTTACTTTGATTCTTCACTTCAAACCATGCCAAAGGCAGCCCACTCACAAGAACATGGTAATTATGTCTGCACAATATAATTGAAGTTCTAAAATGGATTTGAGGGACAGAGAGAGAGACAGAGAAGGAGAGAGAGAAAGGCTCTTTGTTGAGTGGACGCTTAAAATGTGGAACAGTGTGCGCTGTTCGGCCGGCCTTCCTTCAGCATTCTAAAAATGCACAAGCGAACGCTTCGGTCACACAATCCGCTGCCATCTCCTCACGCAGCCCCCCCTTATCGCTTCCTGCCATTCTGACTTCATGACTAAGAGCAAGGTCATATTATAGTGATGTGTGTGATACGCCTACGTCCTCAAAACCAAGAAAAGCATATGGAAAGGCGTACGCTGCTCCACCAATGAACCAGTCTCATCTAATCTCACAGAGAATTCATAAATGCTTGGCCAAGTTGAGATAAAATAATGGGCTACTTTTGACTGAATTCACCCTTCAAACTGCAGGCTTATTCGGGTATTAATATTAAAGGGAACCTTCCTTGTATTACTTAAAGCACGATCATGTAGCAATGTGACCTTAAAATAACAGCTTAAAAATCTATTTGATGGTACACTGACTTATACTGTAAAAGGAAGAATGGTGTCTCTGTCATTGCCACTCCAGGGCTGGAACAACCTGCTACAGTGCTATGTAACTTTGGAGGAGACCTCTCGCGAGAACTGCATAAGGCTTCATAGCACCATTTCATCCACCAACAACTATAAATCTATGGAACAACTAGGGAACTATGGAGCTATTCTAGAACCCCAATTCCAAAAAAGTTGGGATGCTGTGTAAAATGTAAATAAATGTCAATAAAAAAAAGATGATTTGCAAATCTTATAGACCCGTGTTTTATTCACAGTAGAACATAGAACACATATCAGATGTTGAAAATGAGATTTTACCATTTCATGAACATTATTAACTCACTTAGAACTTAACGCCAGCTACGCATCTCAAAGCAGTTGCGGCTGGGGAAACAAAAGGCTGGAAACGTAAGTGGTACTAATGAAAAACAGCTGGAGGAGAAATTTGCAAATAAGTCACATGACTAGGTATAAAAAGAGCATTTTGGAAAGGCAGACCAGAGGTTCACCAATCTGTGAAAAAATGTTTCAGAAACAATTCAGAAAAAATGTTGCTCAATGTAAAACTGCAAAGACTTTGGATATCCCACCGTCTACAGCCCATAATATCATCATCAATCAAAAGATTCAGAGAATCTCTAGAAATCCCTGTGCGCAAGGGACAAGGCCGATGGTCAATATTGGATGCTTGTGATCTTTGAGCCCTCAGGTAGTACTGCATTAAAAACAGGCACGGTTCTGTACAGGAAATCAGTGCATGGGCTCAGGAACACTTCCAGAAATCAGTGTCTGTGAACACAGTTCGCCGTGAAATCCACAAATGCAAGTTAAGCTGCATCATGCAAGAAAGAAGCCATATGTCAACACAATCCAGAAACGCCGCCGTCTTCTCAGGGCCAAAGCTCATTTAAAATGGACTAACACAAAATGGAAAACTGTCCTGTGATGAATCAAAATCTAAAGTTCTTTTTGAAAAGCATGGACGCCGTGTCCTGTAGACTCAAGAGGAGAGGGACCATCCAGCTTGTTATCAGCGCATAGCTCAAAAGCCTGCATCTCTGATGGTATGGGGTTGCATTAGTGTCTATGGCGTGGGCAGCTGGAAAGGCACTATCAATGTTGAACAGTATACAGAGGTTTTAGAACAACATATTCCCCCATCCAGACAGCGTCTCTTTCAGTAAAGGCCTTGCATATATCAGCAGGACAATGCTAAACCACATTCTGCATCCATCACAACAGCATGGCTTCGCAGAAGAAGAGTCCGGGTGCTGAACTGGCCTGCCTGCCGTCCAGACCTTTCACCAATAGAAAACATCTGGTGCATCATGAAACGAAAAATCTGTTAAAGAAGACCCAGGACTGTCAAGCAGGTAGAACCCTACAGCAGACAGGAATGGGACAACATCCCTTTCCTAAAACTCCAGCAACTGGTCTTCTTACTTCCCAGAAGTCAACTTTTTTGAGATGCTTGCTGCCATCAAGTTCTAAATGAGTTAATAATGTTAATGAAATGGTAAAACGTTTCACTTTCAACATCTGATATGTGTTCTATGTTCTATTGTGAATAAAATATGAGTCTATGAGATTTGCAAATCATTGCATTCTGTTTACATTTACATTTATTTACATTTTACACAGCGTGCCATCTTTTCTGAAATTGGTGTTGTACAAGAAGAAGCTAGCTCAGTATTCCCAGCATGGACATCAAAGCAGAGGAAGTGAGGAGGAGGAAAAGAGAGAGTGACCGAGCAAGCGACCAGACAATAATAAATCACGGACTGGCTTTGACTCGTGGCGAGAGCTAAAATAGATAAAAGGATGCGAGACAGTCTCACAGCTAAGAGGAAAACAGCTTAAATCTGACAGCAGAGTGTTCATCCCTGCCAGTGTTATTTATGAAGGACTGCGATGTAGGCTGTAACCTTATCTGTATCATCTCTGTCTGATTGTTGTAGTTTGAAAAGATGGCACAAGTCAAAAGTCATCTAACCTCAGTTTCATAAATTCATCACATGTCAAAAAGTTTAGACAGTCTTTGTCCATCTCACACCAAATAAGCTATTTAGTCAGTATATTGACTTTATACAGTGTTTAGTCAGTACATTGCTTCAAACAGTGTTCAGTCAGTATACTGGGTTTATACAGTGTTTAGTCTGTATACTGGTTTTATACAGTGTTTAGTCAGTATACTGGCTTCATACAGTGTTTAGTCTATATATTGACTTTATACAGTGTTTAGTCAGTACATTGGCTTCAAACAGTGTTCAGTCAGTATACTGAGTTTATACAGTGTTTAGTCAGTACACTGGTTTTATACAGTGTTCAGTCAGTACATTGGGTTTATACAGTGTTTAGTCAGTATATTGGGTTTATACAGTGTTTAGTCAGTATACTGGCTTATACAGTGTTCAGTCAGTATATTGGGTTTATACAGTGTTTAGTCAGTACATTGGTTTCATTCAGTGTTTAGTCAGTATGTTGGGTTTATACAGTGTTTAGTCAGTATACTGGCTTATACAGTGTTCAGTCAGTATATGGAGTTTATACAGTGTTCAGTCGGTATAGTGGCTTTACACAGTGTTTAGCCTTTAAACCGGCTTTTACTGTCTCAAGCCCAGAGCACTTTATTTTTGTAGTGTTCTAATATGTATTTAATGCACGTTGTGAGTGCAAGTTGTATTTTTGCCAATTTTCACACTCCAAGTATTTATGGCAAGTGAATATTGGTTGAAAATATTGGTTATCAGTATCCTATCAGACAGGCGAACACCCACCAGTTCAGATATGATTGCAATATCATTGTGCAGCCCTAGTTTACATACATAAAACTCTTTAAAAAAGTCTTTTAAAAATTCCGTAACATGAACACGGCTGCTTTGGGCCTCTTTTCAGGTCACCGTATCTCTGATGTGCATCAGCCCCATAGGGACACGCCAGCCAGTCTCCAGACCACCTCACCTCGGCGAGCTTCTCATTGGAAACACATGCACGTTTTGCATAGGTTGACCAATGCTTTGGTCCATGACGAGCTGAGAAACACGCTGCACGCAGGTTCCATTTAGGAATACAAGATTCCAATTAGAGATAGAAGCTTCTGCACACTACATTATGCAGGTCGCAAGCAGACGATTACACAGCCTCCATGCGCTATCAGGAAGTATATGCGGTTTATAATGATGCTGATATACCTGCTTCATGCTCATGGACAGAAGCTTTCTGACAAGAAGCCTGGGCAGCTGTTGAGGTGCTGTAAACACAAGTGCTGTTTACAGTGGATAATAACGAATGCAGTGTTTTTTGAAGGACAGGTGTCCGGCTTGGGTGGATAGACGAGGAAAAGCCTGATGGAATCACAGGGGGATCCATCATGGTCAAATCAAGAGAGCTTGAGAGAGAGAGAGAGAGAGAGAGGCAGAGAGAGAGAGAGAGAGAGAGAGAGAGAGAGAGAGAGAGAGACACTTAGGTCCACTCGACTGTCCAGATCCAGATGTTTGTTCTCTACCTCTCTTAATTGCAAGCCACATCTGGCTCACTGCGTTGTCATACGCATGCACGCCTGTGCGCATGCGCGTGCAACAATTAGTTCTAGTTAGAAGAAGGCTGAAAAGCCCTGAGCGAATGGACTGATGAGGAATAACCTATGGTGATGAAACATTAAATAAGAATTGCCCTCCTGTCGCCCTGTCCTCCATTTTAAGATCCGCATGGCCTTCCGGACTGAAAAAGTACCCTCATCCAAACCTTCCAAGCGAAATCATGCAATGCAAACTTTGCACCATGTACGATTTCGAGTCTTTCAGTGGTGCCCTGTTTAGTTGCACGGTCCAACACGTCTATGCACAGACCGTCTCACCCAGCTTACTGCACGTTTCACCGCCAAACTAACGCTTGCTGGGCAATGGAACTGATTGCAAAACGCTGCGCAGCTGCATACAGCCCCGTGTTGATGCAGCAGTGCTGGAGACTACTCTAGACCAATGCTGCTGAAGGCTATGAAAATGGGGTTTATTCACTGTTAGCTGGCACCTCATGACATAAAACCAGATACACCCCCCCCCCACACACACACACACACACACACTCCTCTTGAACATCAAGCTGTAAATGCCCCCATGACGTGTTTAAGAAAGCCTGCATTGACTGAACCGGCTCTTCTTAAACTGGCTCTTCCTCAGTTCTTAAAAGCTCTGCATTCTCTGCAGTGGGAAAGGAAATCAGTGCTGGATTCAAGTGCGTACATCGGTTCCACATGAATAAAATGCATTCCAGCAGCAGGAGAAGCAGCGGCACCAGCAGTAGCTCCACTGCAGCCCCCTAAAAAGTAAGTAAACTGAAAGACAACAGTGAGCACGCACCGCCTTATGCGCGTCAATTCAGTGCACTGATTTTTTTTCCACTCTTATTTTTTTTCTGAGCATCCATGCACAGCCAGCCTCACCTCCTCACGAGAAACAAGCACGAGCCAGCGAATCTCGGACACGTTAGCTCACCACTCACCTTGCACGCGAGTGAATATGAGGGAAAATATTATATTCCAAGTTATAAATCCGGCTTTAATCCTCATGGTTTTGGCGCGTTGCGAGTTCGCCCGCGCGCATCTGATGCATCCTCTGCTGGAAAAGGCTAAAAATCCGCTCCACCAGCCAGTGTGTCCGTCCCTATAAACTGCTTTCATGGTCTCAAGTGTGCTGAAGAAGTGGGTATTCCTCGCGTACAGAGCCGTGGTGTGGCTGGCGAGGGTCACTTTGTCGGTGTGAGGAGCGTTAGGTGGATTTTTTGGAGGAGGAGGAAGGGGAAAGAGGAGGGGGGTGGAGGGGGGCTAGCATAGCAACCCTGATGAGGACTCAACCATCTCGCTTACAGGAGTTGGGCTTTTCCCACCCGTTTTCTGGCAAATCCCTCCCTCCTGTGCTGGGATTGGTTTGTAGTTCATGTTCACAAGCAGACTGCTGGAAGGCTAAAGCCACGCCCTCCTGCGCTGGGATTAGCTGGAAGTTCACGCTTACATGTAGACTGCTGGAAGGCTAAAACCCCGCCCTCCTGCGCTGGGATTGGCTGGTAGTTCATGCTTACATGTAGACTGCCGGAAGGCTAAAACCCCACCCTCCTGCGCTGGGATTGGCTGGTAGTTCATGCTTACATGTAGACTGCCGGAAGGCTAAAGCTCCGCCCTACTGTGCTGGTATTGGCTGGTAGTTCATGCTCCCAAGCAGAATGCTGGAAGGCTAAAGCCCCGCCCTTCCACGATGGGATTGGCTGGTAATTCAGGTTCACAAGCAGACTGCTGGAAGAATAAAGCCATGCCCTGCTGCACTGGGATTGGCTGATAGTTCATGCTTACATGTAGACTGCTGGAAGGCTAAAGCCATGCCCTCCTGTACTGGGATTGGCTGGTATTTCAGGTTCACAAGAAGACTGCTGGAAGAATAAAGCCATGCCCTGCTGCACTGGGATTGGCTGGTAGTTCATGCTTACATGTAGACTACCAGAAAGGCTAAAGCCACATCCTCCCGCACTGGGATTAGCTGGTAGTTCAGGTTCACAAGCAGACTGCCGGAAGGCTAAAGCTCTGCTCTCCTGCACTGGGATTGGCTGGTAGTTCATCTTCACAAGCAGATTGCCAGAAAGGCTTAAGCCACGCCCTCCCGCGCTGGGATTGGCTGGTACATGATGTTCACAAGCAGACCGTCTGAAAAAAAGCCGTCCTGTGCTGGGACTGGCTAGTAGTTCATACACACCAGCAGCTCACCTCATCTAGGACCCTAAAGCCCCGCCCCCATCCTGGGATTGACTGGTAGTTCATAAATACAAGTAGCCCACAATTCCAGAAATCTCAAGCACCGCCCCCTTCCCATAATTGACTGGTAGCTCATGCAACACAAGAAATCTACTGCTCTTAAACTCACAAGCAGTCGTTCCTAAAAGTTTCACGGGCTAACAAGCCACGCCCCCTGCAGTGAAATTATTCGCATATCCACAAGAGGTTGTAGCCATTCTAAAAGAAGCCCCTCCCACTAGTGCTGAATAATTAAACCTCACAAGTTGCCCGTCGATCCAAAATGCTAAAGCCCCGCCCCTCCCACGCTTGTAGCTCATACTCCTGAGTTCTCCGCTGTTCTACAAACCAATAGGGGGAGGGGGGCGGGACTTGTTGGAATACGGGTGGAAAACCATAACACAGGTTTGTCGGAATGCGGGTGGTAAAAAGCACATCTAGTATGAACCACTAGCCAACTGTAGCGCAGCTCCAGCTAATCTTACAGCACGGGGGGCGTGGTTTGACGGAGTACGGGTGGGAAAGAGAAGAAGAGGGGACACAAAAAGTAGTCTGTGTGCTCGGGTGGAAGCCTCTCCAAAGCCGCTCGACACTGTCTCTCCGTCTCACGAAGCACGAAGGTAGCGTCTTATGCGGATCCTCCGTTCCACCTTAAACGTTCCACCATTTAAGGTGGTCCGGAGAATTCGTCGAGCAAGAAGCAGGTGGGCCAACTTCGTGCCTCTCTCTCTCTCTCTCTCTCTCTCTCTCTCTCTTTCTCTCTTTCTCTCTTTCTCTCTTTCTCTCTCTCTCTGTAGCAGTGGGGTTTAACCATGCTCGCGAGGAGAGACGCCCAGGTTTAATATCATGACACTTGTTTGTGTTGTATTTCCCACCCTGGCTGCAGCTCGCGACACGTTTTCCAGCGCGTGAATCAGCCAGCTTGGGAACTCGCATGCACTGTGTGGGTTGATCAGCATGTAACTTCTGATAAACTACGTCCTTCTGCTCAAACAGCTCAATCAATGAATAACCCCTTTAATAAATAAACAAATAAATAAATAAAACTCCGCCTTGAAATGTGTGATTTTGGAAGAGGTCTTCTGCCATCTATAGGTTGTTGTACTACTCCCAGCTCAGACGAGTCTCGCCAGGTGCCACGAGAACATCAGATAAACATGCTGCGATCATAATATACAGATAAAAGAGTAATGAACAGGCGAGCCCGGAGGAGGAGGGAGAGCACGGAGGCCACTTAGGAGCTGTCCAAGGTGCTGAATTAATCAAGCAACACAGATGGAAGCTGCGGTTACAGCAGGCTTTTTAGACTTTAATGCGCGCCAGTGATAGAGCACCGGGGGTTAAACTGGTAGGAGCAGGCGAGGCACGAGACCACTCACTCCATACATTAGGCTGGGCCCTAATAAATTAATACTTAGAGCCACGCTCTAGATGCGTTCTCCTCCCGAAAGTGCTCATAATTTTAGACCCACAAAAGGGCGGCATGGGGTCACTTTGACCAAGCTGGCATCATCAGCAATGCCCTGACTACGGCTGAACAGTGTGCTTTTAGGCGTACCCTGTGGGCTATGTGTCCAAAAGTATTCAGACAACTCCTCAGACTAGTGAGCTCAGCTACTTTAAAGGGGCCATATGCTATATTTGTCATATTTTAAGAAAGATCATGTCATCTTACAAATCACTACTTTATGACCACCTTGCAGAAACACTGATCGACAAAAGAGCAGGTGCACTCAGAAGGAAGTGTGGGATTGCAGTGCTGTTGGGAAGGAAGATAAAGGTTACCAGGAACAATAAATGATGAGAAATTTAGACTGATATGGGGAATATTTATTGAGCTACACATACAGAAGTAGAGTCTCTCAGTATGGCATCCAGCCACCATGTTTGCTAATGCAACACGCCAGATGTCTCAGCATGGAGTTGTAGAGGTTCCTAATGGTGTCCTGTGATAATCCATCCCATGCAGCTTGAATGTTCTCACACAGTTCCTGCAGATTGTGCGGTAGGGGTGGAGGGGAGTGACACCAGGCCTTCTGGACATGTGACACGTGACACCAAACCGTTCATCTTGGCCTCCACACAGTGATTCGTTGGTCATCTCCACCAAGACAAAAGCGGGACTCGTCACTGAAGATGACCTGCTGCCATTCTGAGTCACACCATAACAGTCAGGCACGACACCATTGCAGTCTTTGGTGACATTGATGTGGTGTTAAGGCCAGTCGTCGTAACGGTCTGTGTGCATGTAGTCCTGCGCCGTGCAGCCGTCAGCACCAACAGGATGCTGGCACCAACAAGATGACTCATGGAGGGCATCACTACTCGCTGAATGTCCGCAATCGTGGCTATTGGGTCAGTCAAGTACGGCAATAAGGCCCATCCTGGCTTATGTCACATGAATGGTCGAGCATGAAGCTTGTATCAATTGCATGTCTCATGATGTCAAACCTACTCACCAAGTTTCATTCCTGTGGGTTGATTCCTTCTGGGTGCAGCTATTTGTGCAACTATTCTATTTTAACGATCTCTGTTCTGATTGGTTCCCCTGTATCATGCCTCTGCCTGAGTTGAAACACTTGTTGGCATGAACAGGTGGTATTGGTTTTTGTGACATCACAAAAGCGATGTATTTAAGTTATGTATTTGTCTTGTGGCCTAGTTTCCGCACATGGGCTGGGGGTGTGAATCCTAAGTTTTGAAATGTTAACGATGTTTACATTCTACATCAGAGTCCTATTTCATTCAGTATTGGGTTTTCCATGGTATGGGCCCTTTAAGGTGCACCCATTGCTGCTGACACATAGAAGCAGCATTACCCGATAGAACAGGGTCCTCACAGAGCAGCTGCACATATCCAGTGCCAAGCATCAGTTAGAGGGGTATAAAGCCCCCCAGCATTGGGCTGTGGAACTGTATTCTCTGGATTGATGAAGCTACTTTGGAATGAGCTGGAGTAATCCAGAACTAACCTGATCTCTCCAATGCTCTTGTGTTTGAATGCAGTCAAATCCTCACAGCCATGTTCCAACATCTTCTGCAAAGCTTCCAATAAGTGTAGAGGCTGTTAACTGCAGGAAAAGACATGAAAGAAAGAGAAAATTAAAAAACAGCAGGCTTTAAGGTAAAATATGTACTAAGAGTAGAAATACACAGAGTAAAACATGCTACATATTTAAAGCTGTTAGGAGTTTTGGTGCTGTGTTTAGTGCTCAACTAAATGTGGGAAAATGTTAGCTTAGCAGAGACATGACTGACATGAGACTGATTCCCATAGCCAAAGCTTAACTGAGCCTTATAATAGCAGCCATAATCAGATCAAGCCCAAAGATGGACATTTACAAAGGTTCTGCACGTTCTGCTATATAATGACAAAAATAAATAAAAATCCATAATCTCACTCGAATATGATGGTACAGTGCTCCTAGTCTAAACTGTCTAGTCTACTGCTGTTCTGGTGCTGGTTTAGCTGTTCACCCAGCATCAAACCTTTACAAATAATTGTTTTACTGGTTATCATCCATGCTGGTCCATGCTGGGTTTTCTGGCAGAGTTGTTCTAGGCAAGCTAGTTCAGCTAGTGCTAATGTTACTACTAGTTAAAGGGTAATTCCACCAGTTTTCCAAACTTTCTAAATGAATTAGTACTTCAGATGCAAACAGTCATTCAGAGTGGTTAAATGTGAAAAGGTACATTATAGAGAAACGCACTGACTCTGATTTACAGTGATGGTGGTGGTGGTGGGAACCAGGGGTCACCATGTTTACAACTCAAATCTAGGCATTTTATTTACTATACAAAACCACCAGTGAACCTACACACGTCTTTTGATTGGTAATATATAATGATGGAAAATAGTCATAACTTGGGGAATACAAAGTTTTCTTTGGGGTCTATTTTGCCTTACAACTCCCTGCATGTACCTGCATGAATGGATTAAAATACACTCATCATCAAAAGAATAGCTGCACCCAGAAGGAAGTGTGGGATTGCAGTGCTATTGGGAAGGAAGATAAAGGTTACCAGGCGCTGACCACGGTGCCTCCACACACAGATTAATTAGTCATTTCCACCAAGACAAAAGGAGGACTTGTCACTTGTCACACTCCCATTCCAGACACACCAGTCAGACCATGACAGTATGGCACGACACCAGACACCATGCATGGAATTTGAATCATTTGCATGTCTCATGATGTCAAACCTACCCACCAAGTTTCATTCCTGTCGGTTGATTCCTTCTGGGTGCAACTACCTGTGCTTTTTGATGGTGAGTGTGCATCTGAAGTCAAAACAATGTTATGAGATTTAAGTACAGGTAGATGTTGCCTCCCGCTTTGGCATTCCTGCCTGTCCCATCTCCACCAGTGCCTTTGGAACAGCTGCGGGGTCATCAGCTAGAGACCACCGTTCACTGGTGGTTCACCCCCTTAACCCAGTAACCCATCTTGTGGGGGGTGGTGCAGTAGCAAGATGTGGACGTCTCTGTGCCACTCCCTGCAGCTGCAATAAAATAAAACATTGTGTCAGACACATACGATAATCGTAATTTTTTAAAATTAATATCATAATAATAAAATACTGGAAAATAAAATTGAACTGCAGTGAAGACGATGATCCTAAAAGTCCCTTTGGCCCCAAGTTTTGCAGTAAAGCTGATGACATTGCATGATTTGTTTTCCTATTACAATATTACAGTAATTTTACAGTAGACATACAACAAAGTGTTCCTGTACTGTAAGCGTCTTCCCAGAAGTCAAGACAGGATGCTGTACCTGTAACGAGGAGTGGGACGAGGTGGCAGGATGTAAGTGCAAGTCAATCTGATTTAATATGAACCACAATAACTAGAAACAAAAGCAATCTACAAAGGTAACAAAACAAAGAATGAACATGGAAAATAAAATTATTACAAATAAAAGACTACAGAGAACAAGGAAGTCAAAACCAAACCGATCAACAACGAAACCGACATGGAGGCAAAACACCAAGCAAACACAAAGGGAACAACTAGGGGTGGAAATATACAAGGGCTAATGAAGAACACCTGGGAAGGGGCGGAGCCACAAACTCAGGACAGGTAAGGGGCGTGGCAAGAGGGCAGAGACATGAGAAGCTAGAACCAAAATGAAACAGAAGCACACATGGCACAGAGCAACAAAGGCACATGGAAGACCGGAGGGAAACAAAGACAGAAACAGAGAAAACCAAAGACAAACAGGGCCAGGACTCGACAGGATGTTGCAAATTTAGGGCAGTAATTCTTTGTTGTATTTCCTTCTAATGACAAATAAGTCAACTCTAATTTACATTGCAATTGAATTATCACCAGTATTTAGTGTTCAGGTTATAACTGTAAACATGTGTTGTCCTGGCACATACTGCAGCTGGTTATTTACTTCCATCTCAGCTTTTTAAAGGGACTATATGCTTGATGATGTTTGGGAGAGTTTAAATGCCCTCTTCCTCATGTCATCTGTTTAAAACCCCAGAGAGCCTAAATCTGTGTTTTCTTCCGAATACAGGTAATCTAGTTCCTCTGGGCCACAGTATACATGTACAAAGCGTAACCTATGAATATCTTCTGTCTGCTGTATTTCACCATATATCTCTCTTCTCCATGTAAACTGGGCGGTCCTAATCTCGGGTAATGCTTATGTAAGTATCCTCCAACCAATCACAAGGCTGACGTCTCTTGCCCCGCCCACACAAAACAGTTTCACAGTCAGAAACTTGCCGAGCTAAAACCAAACAGCATGACCAAAAGCTAGCCAGCTAGACCACCTATCTGTAGCTGCCTGTCGCTCATTCATTTGTTTGTTCATACACCAACATCCGCTCCTTCATTCATGCGTTGCTTCAGCCGTCTGTTTGTTTGTTTATTGGTCTGTCTGCACACCTGTTTATCCAGTCCTTCATGCATTGCTTCATCTGTTTGATTGTTTATCCGTCTGTGACTATTTTGGTCCACATAAAAGCTGGATAATGATTTTAGCTCTGAGTGGCTCTGAGTGGCAGGAGCAGGCTAGAAATATCCGACAGAGAGCCATCAATCAAGCTGCTCATTAAACACGCCCACACGGTTCTCAGATAGGTCTGATCATCTGTTTTTAAGCCGTGTTTAAGCCCGCTGCTTTTGTATCTGTGTCTTTAGGAACGTAAACATGCAATGTTCTGATTGTCTGTCTTGTGTTGCTGTATTGCACCTCATTCAAAAAGCAGGCAGGGCTCAAACATCCCTTAAAACTTTGACTTGAGGGGGCGGGGCTACAGTGCTGTAGGCTGAATACTAGGCAGTATATTTGTAAATGTGTTGGTTTTTGTGACATCATAAGGAATTCAGGTTTTTATATGGAGTCCTCCATAATTGCACAGCACAATATTGTGTTGAAATACAAAATACTGCGAACAAATTCACCCCTGCCACATGCTAAAATCTGGAATCATCTGGAATGCACCGTACCCACTGATTTATTTATTCCTCTAAGCACCACTTCAAACGAGGCCACTCCAAATGAAGAATTCCAGGCCTGACTGCTAAGGTAAGCAAACATTCGAATTCAAAATGTCTCCCCCACCTGCCGACACGGATATACCACTTCCCTCTCCACTTTCACGAGCGAGGCAAGACGAAACACCTCTCTAGCATGTTAAGCATTTTAATTTCCACCTTAATGGCGTAGCTGGAGAGCTGGAGTTATCCAGGCCAGTCTGTCTGGAGGGCCTTTTGCACATTAGCAGTCGGTGGTGGCCTTCTTGCCTCACGCTGGATCCTCCGTCACCATCTGGAGGTCTGCTTTCAGAAAGAGAGTGTGCATTACCGGAGCTCATTAGTGCTCCGCTTTGCAAAGCCTCGCGTGCCCCCGCATTCCGCCTGCCGGCCAATTTAATAACTAGCAGCGCTCACCTTGTCTGATCTGCGGCGCTCTGGTGACTCTGCACAAGTCCTCTCAATTTACTCTGCTAACCGCCAAGGTACATCTACAATTTTTCATCCATCTGGAAGCGCTGACCCCACCGAACTTTCGGTCCGGAGAACGGCTGACAGAGGTCCTCTATCTCGCCTGCCTTTTCATGGGTATTCTTGGAAGATGAATATTAGCAAATGATCTCCATGTCAAGTCAAGCCTTTCAGATGAACACAGGTACATGGAGTTCTCTCTGTAGCTGTGTTTGAACTCCTTGATATAAGAAAGTAGCGCGCAGAGCCAGTTTAGCAACAGCACTGGATCCCTTCACGGATGTTGGTGAAGCAAGTTAGCAAGCTAATCCACAAGAGTCTGGCACCATTTCAGTTGATGTCCCTATTGCGCAGCCCGCTGGCTTGGCCCCAAGTTCCTGCTGTTTGAGTTCTTTCTCACAGGGTGGTCGGACTGTTTTAACCAGCCTCTTTTGGCCCCCACCGGTGCTCGGCTGATATAGCCCTGAACACGAAAGGCAAAGTGGAGAAATAGAACTGCTCCGTGTGTTAATTCAGCAATAAATCACCTCAGCTCGGCTCACTGGAGGGCCAGCCGAAGGGTTCACTCTAAGCACACGTTGACTTCGCTCTACCTTCGCTGAAATTGCTTCACGGCAGAAAAGGCTGGAGGTCTTATTAGCTTGGAAGGTTAATACGCTAATGGCCGCTTTGCTAACGCAACCAAAGTCCATAAACCCGTACGCATTGTACGAAGATCATTTGAGTGGAAGAGCATCCGAGGTGAAGGGTATTATGGATATTTTGGGTATCATATGTGGGCTCGCGCTCGAGGAGCTGGAAAACGACTGATGCTATACAAAGCAGAGAGAGCTATAGTCAGGTTCTTGCCAAGATCAGAGAGATGTGGGCCTACAGATGCTTTCTTCATAGAGCACAAGAAGTTCTTGCCAAAAACATTCTATTCTTCCTCCATTTTCCAAATGTTCCGATGCACTTTTACAGAGTTTCTCATAGCTGCTCTTAAAAATAACGGTTCCTAATTGGTTCTTGGCTTGGAGGTGTGGTTCTAGGAAGTCCCTTATGCTGAGGTTCTACATACTCAGGTCATTTACATAAAAGTCTCTTTTCTGATTAGTTTTGTGTATATCGTGCTGGACTGGTGCCAGCAGAAAACGCTGGATTGGATATCGAAAAGAAAAAAGAATTCATTCAGTCCGGCCCTGTTATGCCATGTTGCAGGGTAGTGTCATGGGCCAGACATGATCTTATAAGGAAAACATCTATGGGCAACCATGTACATTTTTGGCTAAATGTGGGTGGGAACAGAAATCTACTAAGGTGGGAACAAACTTTCTAATTTTGCAATTTCTAAACCAATCCAGCCAGTCCAGGGTATATATCCTGCCTTCTGCCCTTTGAGAGCTGGGATAGGCTCCAGCACCCCCTGCGACCCAGTAGGATAAAGCGTGTTAGATGAGTGAGTGAGTCAGTGAGTGAGTAAACCAATCCACTGTCACATGCCTCACTGTTGTTTGGTTTACTACCTACCATCCTCCAGATATACATACGAAGATGCCAAGTTGGGTTCAGCCAGTACCATCAGGTATCGTTACAAAGCGTCAGATTAATAAAGGTACTGTTCAAAATTGTACTTCTTAAAGAACACAGGACTATGTAACAGAGAATACACACAATCGACACTCATGTTTGTGTGATGCTTATGTGTAGATATGACTGTGTGGTTTGTGAAGCACAGAGAATTTGTTGGTGTGATTGTTTGTTCTCTGGTGAGTGATCGGTTGGGAAATAAGGCAGTTATGACCAGTTTAATTACGAGAACTGCACATATCTCAGTACACATGCATTTGTTTACAAGTGGATCTTGACCATGCAGCTGCGTAGACATATCACCTCAGACAGAGAACAGAAGATAAGAGGACAGCTATGTATTTATATCTTTGCCCCGAGCTCATTTTGGTGTCCCCTTCAGGAACTGCTCTTGAGAATTTTCTGACTATTGTCCAATCCACACCCCCCACCCCCCTACACCCCAACATTTTTGTGTTTTAGTTTACAGGTGCGTCCCAGTGCCCACTTAACACTAATACTGACTGCACAGCCGAGTCACATTATTATGACCACTTACTTTCGACAGTGGCAGCATATAGCTCATAAAGGAAGTCACATGTCTGCACACATATCCCTCACTGCTGTCATGGGTAAAAGGGGAGATACATGCTGATTGTCTTCTCTGTAATGTATAGCACTGTTACGAATGTCAAAGTTGAATATACTCAATAATCCACAATGCACACTTAGAACCAGTCGATTTTTGAGTATGCTAATGATGGACACTATTGTCCCACAATGCAACCAGAAACAGAAGGGGAGGAGCTTCTCACACCTGGAAAATTTTGAAAAATGGTGGATGTGGATTGATTTGGCTGATATTCAAAGTTTCAGCATTGGTAGGGAAAAATTATGCCCTTCCATCTCTAATTGAAAGATCTGTTTGGGAGCCAAAAGTGGTTCTTCTATGGCATCGCTCCAAAGAAATCCTTTTGCTGCCTTAATTCTTAAGAGCGAGTTTCATTTCAGAAGAGTTAAACCCACCTGTTGCTGGAAGATTCAATTAAACCAGACGCTTTCAGAACAAACACAGGAAATCTCGGCTCTTTTCAAACAACCTATATTTGCATGGCAGGTTAATTTTACTCGAGAGAACGTCTTGGCTCCTTGAATATTTTCCAAAGGTTTTCCAGGTAGGTAGACTATTCGCCCAGCAGGTTCAGGTTAAGTGCTTTGCTCAAGGACACAACTGACGCATAGTCTTCATGGTGTTATTGTGAAAGCCATAACCATTTTTATCTCTCTCCAGCAGGCCGGCTTTGCATGCTTGCTGTCGCCTCATCGACCCAGCGAGTCCCTGCTCCTTTCTTCCTACAGCTCGGGCGCCAGTGATATAACCAACTCCAGGCTTAGATTTTAGGGTCAGAGTAGTGCGATATTCCTGATACGTTCAGGTATAAAAACAGACATTAGACTAAATTGCTTCTGATTGCGAGACATTTGAGGGAGAGTCGATATTGATTGCGAACTTGATTGAATCCCCCTGCTGGAATCGCGGTCGCCCAGTCTGGGGCCGCTCCAACGCGGGCCGGCAGGTGTCTGAATCTTTTTTTCTCTTTTGGTTTTAATTAGCAACTCTGAGACAAAGGCCTCATTTGTATGCAGCCACTGCCAGCGTCCCTCGGAGGGGAGAAAACAAACACACCTTCGAGAGCTTCCACAAGGGAACGGCCAGTCCGGATTACAAAGACAGCTTTTTTTTTTTTTTGCTTTGTTTTGTTTAGCCATCCAAAGTAGTTCCAAAAAGTTTCCTACTCCCTTCAAAGTGACCCAAACTCAAACCTCTCTGAACCAAACTGAAGGGAACCTGACTGCATTTCAATTCACTTCTGTAGTCACAAGAGGATAGTATAGGAGCCATACTGGGACTGAGTAAAGGAGTCATACTTCAACTAAGTATGTCTATTGTTCTATGAATCGACCAAAGCAGACCTTCTTTGGTTCCTCTGCCTTTGTAGCTGCCGTCAGTCAAAGTTTTGTATGTGCAACATGTGATGTCTTCTTTATTGGTCCAATGAAACAGTAAAAGTCATGTGACCCTCTACGCTTACTGTAGTGTATTACTACATTTCAGCTTTGCCAACTACTGATCACCAGCAAAATCAGTATATGTTGTCTTTCAGATGCTGATATGGCTGTCGGCATTACTGGAAGTTAATATTCTGGTCACCAGCAAAACCAGCATATGTTGTCTTTCGGATGCTGGTATACTGGTCAACAGTAATGGAAGTTAATATACTGGTCACCACCAAAACCAGTTTACGTTGTCTTTCGAAAGTTGGTACAGTGGTCGGCATCAATGGAAGTTAATATACTAGTCTCCAGTAAAACCAGCATATTCTTGTGTTTTGACGCTGGTATACTAGTCAACCAGCATAAATCAACCTGGGTGACCATATAAACCAGCACCAGCCAACCTTAGACCAGCTTAAACCAGCATTTAAAATGTGTTTTTTTTAATTGCTCAGCACCTGGTAGGTGGCTTTTTATGATAACCCAGATTGAATTAACATTTTTGTCCAGCACACACAAACTTAGAAAACCCAGAATTAGCAGTAGCCGCTTAAATAGACTAATGAGAGGATTATAACATATGGCAACCGGCAACTGAGACCAAGCTAACTGAATTTTAGATGTAGTTTAATTAAATAAATGATGGTGATATTTAAAATGACACAATGACATTAAGTATCCCTCAGTGTGTGTTAAGGTTTAGGGATTCCTTTTTGCCTTTTATTATTATTATTATTTAAACTTTTTTATTATTATACTTATTATTAAATAAACTAGGGTATACATTTATTTAGAAAACCTGCTAGAATCTCAGCAGTGCTAACCCGAGAATTTCTGGTGACAGAAAATAAATAGGCTCTGCTGTGTGATTCAGACATGAGCTCAGGCTGGATGTGCGCAGCTGTCAGTGCCACAATTCCTCCACAAATTAGAAATTGTTTGTATGAAGTACGTGCTTCAAACACCAGCAAATCTACAAACGCTGTCCGTGCCCTGCATGCTATGCCTTTCCGTTCCATGCCAGAAAAGAAGGAAAGGAAACAGGCGCAGCTTGCAGCTGAAATATCCTTCAAAGAGCGTATATGCTTTCTCATAAAAGTAGGATATATAGCAAATCGGATATATCTAAGCCTTCCACAAGACAGCAGCATCAATCCTGCAATGCACGAGCAATCCACAGTCTCCGCCGCTCCGCTTTCCCTCATCATTACCCATATCTGATGTTCACCTTCCGGATCTACCTCGGAAAGAAAAAAAATGAAGTTGCTTTCCTTTATAAAACTTGCATCATTTTGTTGCTATAAAGGTAATTGTATGTCTCTGTGCTTTTATAGTTCCACCGTCTACACTTTCAGAAACTCAAAATAGTTCTCTATACCGATAACTAACGTCAGGTTACCATGTCCGAGCAGCAGCGACAAAACCAGAAAGGCTCCCATTATAATCAATAAAGCGAGAGAGAGGCGAGGCAGAGCTGCCCAACACAATGCCTAGTTTTACATACTTTTACTTATTATATTTAGTCTATTGACATTAAATGTGTGAATAAGAGATAGCACACGCAATTAAATGTCCCTGGACAGCTCTGTCAGTTGGCAGTTGATTTGACGTTACCAGTGTAGACATCCTGAAGGCTCTGTGAGGTGATTTGATACTACATTTGGACAGACGGGGTACTGTCAAAACACGTTCACCCCAGCTCTTTAAAACGTCCTTCGTAAGCAGCCGCCTAGTATTTTTAGCCATTTTAGTATAACAGCAGCGCATGTCCACTATTTCATATGTTCAGAAACCAAAAATGTCTATTATGAATCACTGAAAACCGTGGATAAAAGTCCGGTTTATGGTTTAGGGAAAGATGTTTGGTATATACTCTCATTTTTAACTTTCATTCTTTGCTAATCTGAATCAGACAGTAGCATTACTAATTCTGAAGAATTTTGAACATAATTCTTAACCCAGAGATTAATTCCACAATAAAATCTTAAATTGTCTTAAATCTTAAATCAGTAAATTGTGAAATTATTACAGCAGTTGCAGCCTGACATTATTTTAGCTAGCTAGCGGTAGCTAGCTTTGGTGCTTTGCAGATTAAGTAAGGCTGTGTCCAAAAATGCCTGCTTAGATAGTTCGTACCAGATTGGATATCTCTATATATTCCTAAATATATTCCTAAATATACTTCAGATAAAGCAGCGTTCAGAGTTCAGCTCGGTATGAAGCGGGCTTCATCACTTCCTGTTAGTCAGAAACGATGTAGTATGCTAGTATTGTGTGTACTAGTCTGCTGAACTCACACTATTAAGATTAGTACATAGTATACACTATGTAGTATTAGTACATAGTACACAACTGAGACGCAGCCAAAGTTCTCTACTATCCGTATGACAGGTAGCTCGGCTATCTAGCTAACTAGCTAATATAACAGGAACTTCTGTTACCTCAGTTTGCATTTACTGCCTTAAAAACACGCAAGTTACGCTGATAACACTTCAAAAAACAGACAAACTGGGCTCAGTGTTCTCTACAAAGCCACTCATAACATGATTTGGTGTCGTACATATGCTTAATATTTTAAATGTTTAGTTTTTCTGGTTGTAGCTTACTTACACTTGTACACTGTTTTTCTTCCTCAGCTTTGTTTTCCAGTTGAGTCATGGGATAAGACAGTAGTACCTTCAAATGTCCCTCGGTTCTGTAGGTCATCCGGAGAACTTCACGTACTACTGGATGAATACTGTATATTCAGACACACTAGCCATTCCCACCTACTGCTTTCGTACTAATTAGAAGCTGAAGAGTTAGCTAACTGGCTAATTAACACCTGCTGGATAAGCAAATTAGGTTAGCTAACTCTAGTCAATTATTTCCTAGCAAACTACTAACCTCCAAAGATGGCCATGCTGGTCTGTGAACTGTGCTCCTTGAGCTCAGCTTTTAGTCGGTCAGTTATGTTTGTAGAGCTGGTAATGATGCTGCCTGCTACCAAGCTAACTCATTTTATATCGCTAGCTCAGAAACTGCTGTTAAGTCAAAAAGCAGCCTATTTAAAATTACTTTTACAGTGTTGAACTAAACTTTTAATCTTGAACCCTTTATTATTTAAAAAGCCTGACAGCTAAGTTACTCTAGCTAGTGAGGTTAACAGAAAATGTCCCATCCCTTACTGAAAACAAGCAGCACAGACCAACATGCTGGTTTAAGCTGGTATAGTGTTAGTGTGGTGCTGGTTTAGCTGGTCATCCAGCACGGTCATGCGGGTCGACCAGCATGCCAGCATCAAAACACGACACATTGCTACTGTCGGTAGCTTGTATCTCCCAAATGAGAAGTTTACACAACAACAAAACTATTTTACTTTAAATTCAAACAAATGCAAACAGGCTTCTTCCCCCCCAAGTCATTTTGCACAATTACTTTTAGCCCATTCATCATGAAATGTATACGTCATGTAGGTACTTTTAAATTACGCCAAAAGCTGAAAAATGGGGTATAAGGTTTTGTTCCAACAGCAGGGATTTGTTAGTGATCAACCATCCTGGTTTTTCTAGCAGGGTCAACTGGGATAGGGAATTCCTGCTCAGAAAGTTGGGATGATGTTCTCAACTTATTTCTGTCCACAGAAATAATGGACTCTACTGGTAAAGGAGCTTTGCTTTAGATCAGTCATCCTGCATGTTCATCATGAAAGTTAAAGTTATCACTGATATCACGAACGTTCGCTCGCTAGCTTGTTGCTACCGATACTTGCTATCATGTCAGGTTTTCCCACTTTCTGTCTCAGAGGTCCGACCTTGCACATGTGAGCCCAGTTGTCCATAATATAGGCCCTACATACAGTGGAATACTGCATTGTCATGACTGCAGAATCGGAATAAGAAGCCAGATAGGTAGGCTGAAGTGCCAGAATGTAACAGCTGCGCCATTTAAGGTGGAACGGAAAATTTTGAACAAGAAGCTGGAAAGGTAGATTGGGGCGCTAGAATGTAACTGCTGCACCATTTAAGGTGGAACAGAAAAATTTGAACAAGAAGCTGGAAAGGTAGACTGAGGCGCTAGAATGTAACTGCTGCTCCATTTAAGGTGGAATGGAAAATTTTGGACAAAAAGTTGGACAGGTAGACTATGGCACCAGAATGTAACAGCTGCACCATTTAAGGTGGAACAGAAAAATTTGAACAAGAAACTAGAAAGGTAGACTGAGGCGCTAGAATGTAACTGCTGCTCCATTTAAGGTGGAATGGAAAAATCTGAACAAGAAGCTCAACAGATAGACCGAAGTGCCAGAATGTAACTGCTGCACCATTTAAGGTGGAACAGAATTTTTTAACAAGAAGCTGGACAGATAGAATGACTAGCCAGAATGCAATTGTTGCACCATTTAAGGTGGGATGGAAAAAATTAACAAGAAGCTGAACAGGTCGACTGACTAGCCAGAATGCAACTGTAGCACCATTTAAGGTGGGATGGAAAAGTTTTAACAAGAAGCTGGACAGGTAGACTGAGGTGCCAGGTTGTTATGTGCCCTAACAGTCTTTTGGAGTTCACTGTAGCACTCAAGTGGAATGTCTTAGTACATCAGGCGTCTATCCGCATAGGAATTGAAGATTGTCAGGCTTCTTTTTCTGGACTCTTTTGGTTTAAAAAAATACTGAAGAGGTGTGAGAAGAGCAGAGCAGATCCAGAAGCTGAATCAACATAACAGAATGAATATAAAGCAAATTAAAGGAAATTAGGAACGATTACAGTAGCGCTCTGAAGAAGGATGAAAGCTCACACGAGTAGAAGCTAAAGGATTAATTAATAATTTGAAATCAGTAAAGTGTAAATCCATCATAACTGCACAGAAGTGTATGGATCCACCTCTGGTAATTACAGGCCTTTCTTTCTGAACCGACACGCGCAGCAGAGAAGATTCGCCAGAGTGGATTTCTGTTTCATTTGTAACAGTCTGCTGTCTTTCTTTTCATGGATGAAATGCATGAGCAGCATTAAAAATCACCACCTATAGCGTTTAACTGGTCTCCAGTGTACACCATGTGGTTACGCCTGCCTCTAAAGTATACCGCAGGTGTTCATTTAACACTTGGGAAATGAATGATTATGGAGTTTCAGGATGCTTCCAGAAAAACACTGGCTCTCAGTGGTCTTGCACCTCCGCGCAGTTTTCAGCGCTTGATGTGTTTTATTCTAAATCGTGATTTAGTGCAGACGTTCTGAATATTCCAGCGGTGGAACATAAAAGTGCGGAAGGATCCTCTTTGTTTCTATGCAGGCTCTCCTTTAAATATTTATCAGACGCCCTCACTTAGCAGTCTGAAAACATCTTAACTTCGGTGTGTCTGCATTTATTACATTTCACCATGAATATCTGGTTATTCTGAAGGGAAACTCCACCATTTCTGAATTTCTGTATGAACAAATTCAGGGTGGTTTGACAGGAAATGGGGTTAACTGTGTAGAAACGTAGGCACTCTTTGCAGTGGTGGTGGTGGTGGTGGGAACCAGGGGTCACCATGTCTTCACATATAGCCATTTTATTTACCATCCAAACCTACAGGTGCTGGACAAATATCCCAGGGCACCAGAATGTAACTGCTGCATTATTTAAGGTGGAATGGAAAAACTTCAACGAGAAGTTGGACTGGTAGACTGAGACATCAGAACTGAACTGCTGCACCATTTAAAGTGGAACGGACAATTTTGAACAATACACTGGACAGGTAGACAGAGGCGCCAGAACTGAACTGCTGCACCATTTAAGGTGGAACGGAAAAGCTCTGAGCAAGATGTTGGGCATGTATCGTAGGGCACCAGAATGTAACTGCTGCACCATTTAAGGTGGAATGGAAACATTTGAAGAAAATGCTGGACAGGAAGACTGAGGTGCCAAAGTGTAACTGCTGCACCATTTAAGGTGGAATGGAAAAACTTCAACAAGAAGTTGGACTGGTAGACTGAGATGCCAGAATGTAACTACTGCACCATTTAAGGTGGAACAGACAAATTTGAACAAGAAACTGGACAGGTAGACAGAGACGCCAGAACTTAATTGCTGCACCATTTAAGGTGGAGTGGAAAAAATCTGAACAAGATGTGCATGTATCCTGTGGTACCAGGATATAACTTTTACACAATTTAAGGTGGAATAGAAAACTCTGAACAAGATGTTGGGCATGTATTCTAGGGCACACGAATGTAACTGCTGCACTATTTAAGCTGGAAGGAAAAATCTGTACAAGAACTTGGATATGTATCCTAGGGCACCAGTATGTAACTGCTGTACCATTTAAGGTGGGATGGAAAAATTTCAACAAGAAGTTGGACAGGCAACCCTAGGTACCAGAATGTAACTGCTGCACCATTTAAGGTGGAACAGGCAAATTTGAACAAGAAACTGGACAGTTAGACCTAGGCTCCAGAATGTAACTGTTGCACTGTTTAAGGTGGAACGTAAAAAAATAAACAAGAAACTATACAGGTAGACAGAGGCGCCAGAACCGGACTGCTGCGCCATTTAAGGTGGAACGGAAAAATCTGAACAAGAAGTTGGGTATGTGTCCAAGAGCACCAGAATGTAACTTATGCACCATTTAAGGTGGAATAGGGAAACATCTGGTGAATAAGCTTTGGGTCAGACACAAAGTGGTCAGCACACACATGTACAGGTTTTTGCCAACTAGCTGAATCTTGTCATCAAAAATAAACTTTATCCACTTAGGTACAACCAAAAACAGAGCAGTTTCAGTGCTTAGCTCTTAGCTGTCACATAGCACTAGCAGGCCCGGCGCTTGCAAGAGAAAAAAGGTGCACGACTTGACGAATCCTGTGTTTTCTGATCCAGGCTGATCCTGACTGGGTTGTCTTATTTCCCAGTTTGTGGGCTGCTAGGCACTCAAGTTAATGGAGTTAATTTAATCAGGTTAATTTTTTGTATGTCTTGCTGCTATTTTCGTTCTCGTTACGTTGATTTACCTGTTCCCATTTTCTTATTTACTCTTTATCTCCTCGTGTAAGCGCACTCTAAACACTACAAACTGAATCTGGAATAAATGAGAGGAGCAATATAAAGTTATTATTGTTACACAATGGAACAATTGCTGCTTTTATTACCTGAAAGAAATGAGAAGAGCAATTATCTCATTTCTCATCCGTAAGCGTGTACTGCCCACAGAGGTGGCTATTGTGCTCCCTGCTAACATAATGTCCATTGCACAACAGCACCTGCTGCCAATGACAGCAACAAAACAACAGACAAAAAACAAAGCAGGGCCTTCGGAGGCCTCGATCCGCTTAGATACACTGTCCAACCAGGCCACATGTCAAGCTGCGGTCCCTAAATGGCTGCAGCACCATGCGGTTTTGTGTTTTCCAGGCTGACACATCTGACCGAGCTGATGAAAGACTTGATAATTAACTGGTGATTTGAAAGGCGTGAGTTAAAAGGGGGAAAATGTCCTGTAGGATCTCCATAACAGGATGCTTAGGAAATACAGACAAGCGTGGAGCGCAGATGAATCAGTGTTGATATGATTTAAAGGGCTTTTCTTATGGGGAAAAAAAGGAAATTCCACCAATTTTTCAATTGTCATTCAGAGTGTTTTGATGTAAAGTAACTTGGGGGTCTTTTACAGTGGCAGTGATAGGAACCAGGGGGTCGCGATGACTACATCATAAATATAGGCATTTTATTTACCATCCAAAATGACCAGTATACCTACACTAAGTAATTCACTGGCAGTGATAAATCTAGACATCTATGGAATTAATATAGGAATTGTGGAGATTCTGGAATTGAGTTGCCATGGAATCTTAAAAAGAAATCAGACCTGATAAATCAAAGCCCAGAGGACGCCAAGGGACATCCCAGGATAAAGGGCCACGGACTCACAAATTTGCTCCAATCTATTCCAATTCGACAACGTCCTTGAAGGCCTCACCTACTGGGTAAGTTAAATGGAACAGCTCAAGTGGCCAATTATCCCATTAGTAGCATTAAGTGGCCTAATCACTGTAGCTCGCTCACCAGTCACCAGTGACCACGGTCATTTGCACGCCTGCAATTCAACAGGTTGTTGTTTTCCTTTTTGAATCAGCTTTGACCCAGATTGTTAAACGAATGAGGGTAATTCTATTGTGCTGTATTAATGAGAATCGCTACTGTCCAGCTACTGTCATAACAGCACTTGTTTTTGCTGCTAACGTCGGCGTCTTGACCCTAATCTACTCCTTGTCACACTCGTTAAATGCGAGGAAAATAAAGAATGAGAACGCAGTCGGACTGTGATTGTAATACTGTCTGTTAGGCTTTTAGTGGGAGTAGCCCAGGAGTGATGCCATAGAAGGTTCCCTCAGGAACATGGCTCTTTAAAGATGCTTCCTGGCACGGGAGATTTGGGAGTGTTTAAGGAACCTCCACCCAATGGAAAAGGTTCTATGCACTTAAGGTGTAGTTGATCAACCAAGACATATTTGGAGTCCAGGTTTTCCTCTTTTACGTTAGATCTGGAGCTACAAGGTGAATACGCCAGTAAGAATCAAGTTCCTCCGTGTTAATGCTGGACAAGCTTGTGCTACATTAATGGAGACCTGGATGTGGTTCGGAGAAGGTTAAGAGAACCTTAATATGATGTATTTACAGAAACGATTTGGGTGACTATTGAGTTCCAGTGTTTGTTAGCAATGTTAACCTCGCTGCTCCAGTTCTAAACTACAGATGTCTCGGGCAGTTGACCTTGTCTGGGGTAAAGCAGAAACGTGTGATTTTGATATTTTGCCAAACAATTGCTTTAAAAGGGTTTTTTTTCAGAGCAAAGCAGAAGAACCATTTAGGAACCTTGATTCTTAAGACCCTACACCTCCCTGAAGCACTCGAATCTTCAGCAGGCCTCTCCATCTGGAAGAAAGGCCGGCTTGCTTGCACAAAGTCCAATGCGATCAATATTCTCCAAGTTTGCAGAGAAGGTTGGCAATAAGCTGAAAACACAGTCTGTTTGCTGCCAAGAACCACCTGCAGGCGTGATAGTGAATAAAGTCTTCATGCAAGACTTGCTTCTTGGATAAAGCTGCATTCGGCGGCACTGCCTGCATTTTTTTTCCCCGTTGCTCAGCGTATGAAGAAGGAGAGCCCTTCTCGGGAAAAGGGGGAGAATGGCCCGCTCAGAGTGAGCTCTTGTTTGGCTATAATTGAAGTGGAGAGGCCCGAACCCGTGCAGATAAAAATGACTCATCCAGACAAGTGCACGGACCAGTGGTTCTCCAGCCCACACACAGTGAGCAGCTGTCGGATAAAAACGATATGATGTTACCAGGAGGAGGACAGCGGTGTGCCTCTAACCTTCCATCAAGGCTGATTATGACCCTGGCTTAATCCAACCAAAGGTGTGATAAAGCATGCCGCTCATTCCTGTGCCAGTGCCAACAAGACTGGTACAGCAGAGTTCAAACACATAGAGCATGTTGTGAATCCAGGTCTTGTTAACCAATCAGGTTTCTGGTCTCTTCCAGGTTTGAACATAAAGAAAACCAGCAAAGGACTAATAACATCTCAAGATGCTGAGAAACCACTCAAGAACTACAGAAACCATTCAATGGAGCTACACTCGGCCGTCAGTCAGTTCATTAGAAAACAAGTGGCCGGTGAGTGAAGATCCAAGGTAGTTATAATAATTGTTGAGTAACTGGACATACAAGGTTGGTGTTTCTAATAAAGTGGCCAGTTAGTGGAACTACAAGGGATGGGTTTCTAATAAAGTGCACAGTCACGGTAAATATAAGGGAGAGTTTCTATTAAAGTGGCCAGTGAGTGGAAGTACAAAAGTAGGTGTTTCTAATAAAGTGGTCAGTGAGTGGAAAGACAAGGTTGGTGTTTCTAATAAAGCGGCCAGTGAGTGGAAAGACAAGGCTGGTGTTTCTAATAAAGTGGCCAGTGAGTGGGAGTACAAGGTAGGTGTTTCTATTAAAGTGGCCAGTGAGTGGGAGTACAAGGTAGGTGTTTNACAAGGTTGTTGTTTCTATTAAAGTGGCCAGTGAGTGGGAGTACAAGGTAGGTGTTTCTAATAAAGTGGCCAGTGAAATGAAAGTACAAAGTTGGTGTTTCTAGTAAAGTGGCCAGTGAAATGAAAATACAAAGTTGGTGTATGAAAGTATAAAGTGGCCACTTGCTGGAAGTACAAGGTAGGTGTTTCTAATACAGTGGCCACTTAATAGAAATACAAAGTGGGTGTTTCTAATAAAGTGGCCAGTTGATGGAAATACAGGGTGAGTTTTTCCAATACAGTGGCCAGTGAGTGGAAGGACCCACTTTAACCAACTCCAGATGTAACTGCATAGTAAAATACTATACTTCTTGGACAACATGAGTTAAATGATCTTCACATTAACACATTTTAGGACAAAGGTAGTCTGGTTTAAACCAGCTCTGCTTTTTTTCTAATCGCTGGTGGTTAATCGAACAATTTGCGGAAGTGATTGGCCACTTTTAGTCCCAGCTACAGGAGTTGTAGGAAATCAACAGCACTCAGCCCTCAAGCACTAGGAATTAAGAACCCCTGCAGGAAGAGCTAATTCAGCACCGCTGATGTGGCTAGGTGTGTGTGTTTTTGAGGGATGTGCCTTAGGGCGACATGTTAACCCGGCCATACAGCAAGTCTGACAACAGGCTCCATCAGGCCATAAGCACCAGTTATAGGCCTTATCAGGTCTGCTGCTGAAGCTGTCTAAGCCCAGCGATAAGTGCTCCTCCGTGGCCTAACTGCCCTTCGGTAATTACTGCCTTGACCCTGATTTATTCAATATGGGCTCATACTGAGACTTATTGACTCTATCACGGTCAGAACTGCCTGCTGTTCATCTACTGAGCCACACACATGTGCATACACACACAAACATAGAGCACACAGCTTTAGACATGCAAGCAGACTAGACAAGTGCTGATGTAAGCGCTTAGCGAACCCTATAGCTATATGTTAGTTAGTTACACTCATTGTCAAAAGAATAGCTGCACGCAGAAGGAAGTGTGGGATTTCTTCTTGTCTTGCGTGTGGTAGGGTGGTGTCCTGGTGCCCTTAACACGCTTGATGATGCTATTTCAAACTATCCACAATTAAATAATCACAGCTGCAGCATCAGTGGTCTCCCAGCAGCTCAGGCGGGACACAGCCAGTGGAACGAAAAACCAAATAGTCCAGAGTTCTCAAGCCTGGAGGAACATGTGGTTCACAGAGACGCAGTGTTCAGTAAGTATGAATTGAACAGCTGCAGGCTTTTCCTCCTGATACAGCAACTAATCACTCACCCACACATACAGCAGCTTATATAACCAGGACGTGAAAGATGGATCTGTGGTCTTTTACATGCAGCAGATCACTATGCATCCAACATACTAATAGCTTCAGACAGCCAGCAGTCACAGAGCTTAAAAGTTAGAATACCTGTTTTAAAGGAGCAGTGTGTAACCTCTAGTGGTGAGTCTGCGTATTGCATTTTGGGCAAGAACAAGAATTTGAACCAGAATTTGGTGAATAAGAAGCTGACTGAAAGCACAAGAATGTAAATGCTGCACCACTTAAAGTTGAACAGGAAAATTTGAATTAGTTAGAAGTTGGTGAAAAAGATGCCAGAATGTAAATGCTGAAAGATTTAAGGTGGAACGGGAACATCTGAACAAGAAGCTTGCAAAAACGAAGCTAATTGTGAATGCCATAATGAAAATGCCGCACCATTTAAGGTGGAATAGGACAATTTGAATAAGAAGCTGGCAAAAAATTGAATGTTGAAAAATGTCAGCACCAGAATGTAAATGCTGCAATATTTAAGGTGGAATGGGAAAATTTGAATAAGAAGCTGGTGAATAAGAAGCTGAATGTTAGCATCAGAATGTAAATGCTGCACCATTAAAGGTGGAACAGGACAATTTGAATAAGAAGCTGGCAAAAATTGAATGTTGAAAAAGCTGAATGTCAGCATCAGAATATAAATGTTGCACTATTTAAGGTGGAACAGGAAAATTTTAATAAGAAGCTGCTGAATGTCAGCGCCGAATGTAAATGCTGCACAATTTAACCATTAAGGTGGAACAGAAAAATTTGAACAAGAAGGTGGTGAAAAAGATGCGGAATGTCAGCACCGAAAGTAAATGCTGTGCCATTTAAGCTGGAACAGGAAAATCTGAACAAGAAGCTGGTGAAAATCAGCACCAGAATGTAAATTCGGCAATATTTAAGTTGAAACAGGAAAATATGAATTAGAAGCTCGTGAAAAGATGCTCAATGTCAGTGCTAGAATGTAAATGCAGCATCATTTAAGGTACAGCAAGAAAATCTAACCAACTAGAAGCTGGTGAATAAGAAGTTGACTTCCAACTAGTTTTAATTCTGGTAGTGTTTTTTTAAGAAGGAGATTTAAGCTATCAAAAATATCCTCCTATGCACAGTGCTACCTATAAATATGCAGTACGGTGGGACATTTTGACAAGTATTCTTCTTTTTTCTACGTCATTCAACCTATATTCGAGCTTCAATGTAAAACACATGAAACATGAAAGTCACTCTCTACAGCCAGCGCGTGGTTTATTTGTTCTGGGCTACTGCAAAAACACTGCAGCTCTACATGGCAGCCTGGAAGACAACCAGCCCCTATGTAGATATGAAGAGCATAGTTTAAGCTAATGAGATTTAAGCAATAATTATACATTACTGGACACATAGTTTTGTATATTATATTCCATTTCTGCTAATAGAGCCACCTAAATTTTACACACCGCTCCTTTAAATAGTCGCATCACTGTTTAAAAGCATGGAATCACAACTTTTAATAATAGAAATTAAAAGCAATTTATAAAGATAAACCGTTACAGTGTGTGAAGGTGAATTAAGGACTCGCAATGTGCCAAGAAAGTTAGCATGTAGCAAATTAATCAATCCACTGGACAGCATTTAGCCAATCAGGTGAGGGAAGCCTGGCCTTCTTCATGAACATCAAAGTTTACTAAAAGTCATATGCTAAGTCAGGTTGCTATTATTATTAATAAACAAACAAACAGAAGTCGTGTACCAAAAGTTGCAGAAAAAGAAATGTGGAGAATATTTCAGTCTATACTGTATAAGTTATTCCTAAATAACGTAATAACATTTGTTTTAATCAATATAATAAAGTTGGCTAGCATGATAAAGAAGCACTTTGGCACCATTAAGAACAATCTGGGGTTAAAAATCATCCAACTATCGAACGAGCAGCTCAGCTCTGAATAATGACATCATATCAAAGGCCCAGCTCCGTATTAATGAATCAATCCTGAAGCAGCACTGGCAACTGCGTTGGGTGAAATGAATCGCGGCCCATTGTGATCAGATTTAATTGAGGAGCTGCAGGTTTCCCGGCTAAAGTCCCTCATGGGAAGAGGAGAGAATGGAGCCGGGAAGCGGCGGTATGCCAATTCAATCCTCAAATGGCGCCTTTGTGCCGTTCACTAAGGCAATCAACCCTCGCTCACCACCGGGGCATTGACATATAACAATCCTAACACTCCAAGACTCTTCACTATCCCTCTTTCTCCTCTTCCTTGTCTAGTCTCTGAATGTCGAAGCGAAAGATACACAGTTTTCTCCTTACCATAAAATGTAGTCGATCATCAGAGGCATGTCTGAAGTTTGGGGGTTTTTTTGCACTAGAGCTACAAGGCTAGTGTGGCTAATAAGTAATGACCAATTAGCCAATTAGCTTCATGCAAACTACAGGCCTAAGTCATTCACAGACTCTCATTAAACCACACCAAGTCACCTCAAATAGTGTGCTCATGTGGTTTTTGGGACTAAATGATATACTTTTATCCATGTTTATAGATAACAGTATGTTAGCTTAGCTACCAAAAGCATCAGCATTCACCAGGAAACTTGAATTTTGTCCATTTTATGGTGACTGCGCTCACCGTCTTGTTTCTTTGCATATCTGAAGTGCTGTAATGGTGTAAAAGCCATTACCTTTGCTTTAATTAGCTTGAGTGAGAATCTATCGTGTACATGTTCCCCTAGCCAGTGAGTTTTGTGATATCTGTTAGACAGTTAACTGGGATTAGCATAAAGGTTGATTCACCCCCTTGCTGCTGTTCGGATAGGTGCTTAACACCAGACATACGCAGCGACATTGTTGTAGGTGTGCACTAACAAGCCAGTGAAAAGCAAATACACCCATTTGGGTCCAGTGTGGGCTACAAATTGGGTCCACTGTGGGCTGACCCAGTGGGACCCTAGTAGGGCTGCCCTCTAGAAGTCGAGGAGATCGAATCGTCAGTCGGAGACCCTTTAAGTCGACTGAGAACCTTCAAGTCGACTGACAACAGTGACAAGTTTTTTTGTTTCTGTAAAACAGACAAAAGCTTACAAAATGCACAAGAACTTAATTTAATTTAAATTGAAAAAGAAATTTTAATAATTATTAAAAGAGGAATAATAATAATAATAATTAATATATATAAATATATATTTAAGTTCTAACTTGCTCTAACTATGCTATGGCGCATGCTTGCTAAAAAATTAAATCCACGTGACAATGTGCGCTGGCGGTTCACAGTTAAAGGAAGCTAAAACTGTGAAGCTGAGAAACACGGGTAAGTACAGTCACTTAATATGCCCTCTGATAAACGAGGAATAATTATTTCAGCGCAAGTAATATAATAATTAAACGGTTTCAGGTCTACCGTTCTCCTTTTCATCTAAAAATAATTTAAATATTGACTAATTTGGTTTTATTTAGGAGTTCATTATTTTTGAGAGATGAAAGACGAAGGGTCATCCTACTGAAGAAGCTGTTAAAAGTGAAATTAAAAAGACAGGCTAGAAGCGCTAATTTTTTAGCACAAATATGGCAGGTGCTATATTCTGTAATTAAATCAGGCTCCAGATCGTTCATCATATGCCACGTTTAGTTCAAAAATATGTTCCTGTGACTCTGCTGACTTTCTAAATGAGGAGGACATCAGATCTGAAGCGTATGCAGATTGATTTACTGATTACTAGATAATGTATATGGAGAAAAAACATGAACGAATAGTCGAATCGTCGGTCAGGACGGGCGAATCCGATTCGACTGACAAAATTCTGAGTCGGGTACAGCCCTAGACCCTAGTCAGTTGTGAAACTGGGGGCACATGTGGGCCAAAGTGTTCGGGACTCAGGGTGGCAGCCCTCCGCACTTCAGGAGGCACACACTTTATATGTCTTTATATGAGGGCTTAATGTTGGCTGTCTATACAGGGACCCCAGACTTTCACAACAGACTAGGGGCTCCACAATGGGCAGCCAAGGGTGGACCAAATTTGTAGCCTACACTGGACCCACGTGGGCATGTTTGCTGGGGTATGGGTCATCAACTTTAAGGCCCACCAATTGACATAATATGCCGGCAACCAACACTTTCAGCCTTATTAACTATGAAATATTAATTTTAATATTGTACATTTTAGATAGCAGTATGTCATGCAGTGTCAGTGCTAGAATCGTGCCTAAGTGATATTAGGCAGGCATGGGCAATCTGAAATAACTTAGCTGCCCTCCTAGATAAAACAGCTTAGCATAGCTGGTCATCAGTAAAACCGGCATATGATGTGTTTTGGATGCCTGCCAACCAGCATCACCATAATAGGTGACCAACTAAAAGAGAACCAGACCAGCATAAACCAGCTTAGAGGGGTGTATAGCTACACCCCTGCTTGAAAAACATATCACCAAGCAAACAGGGAATGATCTATGTGTCGAGTACCTGTAAATGCACGCTTACTGCCCAACACAGTGAACTTTCCGCAGTGCAGAAAAGTTGAGCAGCTTTTAGCGTTAAGTGCCACTACCCTGTGTCCTCGGGACACCAGATGTTTCATCATTACTCCCCCGCAAAAAAGGAAAAGCTCAAGACAGCCAGCTTCTCCCATCAGCCGCTGTCAGAGTGGAGCAGCCGAGACTGCAGGGCTCCGACAGCTCTTTCTGGGATTTTTTTTGCACCGGCACAATCGCATTACGCTGCTCCATGGAGACTCTCACAGGCCTCTCTCACACTCACCGCAGTACTGTGTAGCAGCAAAGCCACAGAACGACAGCGCGAAGCCCCGGGCTAGGCTGAAGAAACCCCTGCTCGGCCCTGTTAAAATAAATAGGTTACAAGGTTAGGGTTAGCTTCCCCTGCCACATTAACTCTTGTAATTTGGCTGAGGTCTACATGTAAAGGGCTAAGCTTAGGGTCAGAGAATTTGCAGAGAGGAGAATTAACACTCTGTAGTGTTTTCTGGGCTTGTCAAATGCTAGAAAGTGTATGTGAGTGAGTCCAAAATGAAAGCACCATGTTTTCCACGTCTTCCTTTTATCATTGACACCACGCTGGTGCCAGGGATGGAATAGCGCCCACTGGTGGATTGCTCAAAAACAGCACTAACACAAACCCAAAGGCAACATGGTGGAGCGGGCCGAGGCCAGCTGAGGACTGCAAGGAAGAGGCAGCCTGCCGAGGACAAACCGCGAGGACTGTGGGGGAAGCAGGGCAACAAGGCAGAGCCATCAGCACTCTCGCTGGTGTCTATGGCACGGTGGGCAGTGGAGAGAGCAGAGATCAGCTGAAGGTGCACCCTTGCTGTTGCTATTGCCCCATGTATCACCAAAGTTGATGCACTGATGCTGCAAGGAGGATGCAGTGCTCTCTCTCTGCTCTGGTGCCCCAAGCGAGAGGTTGCGGACCCAGGGTGGGACTAGCCATGCGACATGTTTTCTTACTGGGTCCATGGACTCTTTGTACGTCTCACAGACACTTGAATTTTGAACGAGGTGGCTATGTAGCATTCCGCTACTGGCCCTTTCAGCCATAAATTTGCTGACAGCCACATTATTAATCCTGTAAATAGTTGTGGCTATTAGCTTAAAGATGTGCAGATCTCTTACTTCTGTGCTGGGCTTTGGGGCAGTACTGCAGTGGCTCTGCCTAACATCAAGTTGAAGCATAAGGCTGGTGCTGACCTGCCTATTATCTCAGCCATTTCAGGGTGTGGTGGATGGCTGCCATGCTGCCATGTGCTTCTACGCTGATGCTATACTGGTGTCAGAAGTGGGATTGACTTCCAGCGGACAGGAGAGGAATAGCTCTGGACGGAGTTTGTGCCCTGCTACCGTGTTCTTTGAAAGAGAAGTCCCTTGAAGTGCTGTGCATGTTTCCTGCATCTTCTTCTACGTCTATAATACTGTTTTCATTTTTAGAGGTGATATTGTATTATACCATCTATTTGCGATTACTTAACAACACAGCTTTAAGGCAAGTGTGTGATGATTTTGGTTGGTGTGGCTCAGCAGTTAACACCACTACCCACCAGAGAGCTACCACCCCATGTGGGAGACGGGGTTCGAATCCCAGTCTAGGTAGCAAATGCTGAGCTACACCAATAAGAGTCCTTGGGCAAGACTCCTAACACTGCACTGGCCTACCTGTAAGACAAATAACCTTGTAACTCGCTCTGGATAAGAGTGTCAGCTCTAAATGTAAATGATTTTGGCATGCAGTTAGCACAGTGGGGTATATGCATCCATTACTGGTTAGCTACACTAGCCTCATAGCTTCAGTGCAAAAACGAGGAAGCAAACTACATACAGCAGACATGTCTTGTGGACTACGTTCATGGCTATGTAATTTAGATTTCTGGCCAAACTATTGCTTTAACAGGGGGTTGTGGCTCGGCTCTTAAGAGGCCTTTGTGTTGCGGTCACCTTGCAGAATCAGTAAAAAACATAAGATAGCACAGTGGGGGCCAGTGAAGCCACACTCATCTCATAGAGTCTCTCTCTATTGTTCTTTCTCTCTTTCCACCTCTCTTTCACTCTCACACACTCACACACACATTCAAACACATATACATGCTCAAATTCCCAGCTTTACAGTGCATGACCTATGACTACTTAAACACTCCTTAAACACTGACCTTTAACCCCAATTAACATAAAGAAATTCGAAAGACTATTTAAATCGAAAAACTATTTACCATCAGGTTTACAGAGAGAGATGCTAATTACTGACAGTTTACCAACACTGCTCTGGTGGGGGCGGCTAATTTAAAAGCACATGCTCGTTTTTAGCTAAAGGGTTGAACTGAGCTTGAGTTCTGCGCTGAGTGAAATTGGAAACCTTGTGATACTGTAAAATACATGTTTAATTTCAAATAATTGCACCCAAGTCATTCATTTATTTCAAGGATCAGTATATACATCCTCCTTTCAGAGCTCCTCAAGTGCACCCCTTCCTTTAGTGCTCCTTCAAGTGCACACCACCCCTTAAGAATTTTCCTGGTCCACCTTAAATGGTGCAACAATTGGGCTTTATTCTGGTGCCTCAGTTTCTTGTTCAAGTTTTCCCATTCCACCTTAAATGGTCCAGCAGTTCCATGCTGGTGCCTCAGTCTACCTGTCAAGCTTCTTGTTCAGACTTTCCAGTTCCAGGCGCCTGAAAGCAAATCTTGCACCACTTAAGGTAGAACAGGAACGTGCCAGGCATTTGTCCCTCTGACACCAATGAGAGCCTGCTAGAGGCGGCGAGAAGGCGGTGGCCAAACCTTACGTGTGACTGCCTTCAGAGACAGAGGGAGGAGGCTGTCAGCTACGAGATAGACAGCCATGAAAGACTGCAAAAAGACAACAAGAGCCACGTGGGGCATGAGGACATTGCTCCGCCTCGATACCTGCCTCCTGGGCCCTGCCTCCTGCTCCACAGTGAGGCCATGAGACTATGCCTCACTGTTACCCTCGTTCCTGGCTTTGGCCCCTGGGAGGGAGACTCTTCCTTGGTGCTGGTGTGCGCATTGTGTAATGAAAACCAGTTAAGGCTTGTTTATTGTCCGTCTGTAGCGCAGGCACTTCTAAAAAGGAGTTGAGAGGAGAGGAGAGGAGAGGAGAGGAGAGGAGAGGAGAGGAGAGGAGAGAGACAGGAGGACAAGCAGCAGCACAAAAAGACTGAAAGGCTGAAAACTCACCTGTGAGTAGAACTGAAAGCTCATGCATGCAGTCACAGTGCGGTGGCCA
>CM067497.1:21515366-21542367 GCA_034552555.1 Semaprochilodus insignis
TGCATGCAGTCACAGTGCGGTGGCCAAAATTAGTTTTTGTTTTGGTTTGTTTTATTTGTGTTTTGTGTCACAGGATAAAGGGAAACTGTTTGGTGCGACCCAGATTCCTGCCTCGACCTGACCTTCCTGATCCCAGCTATGCTACAGTGAAAATAAGCAGGCAAATAGGAAGCCAACGTCAGCCTTGTCAGCTCTAGGAGGTCTCTCCACCATTGAAACACCTCAGTGATGCTAATATGGCTCTTTACCCTTGCCTGAACTTCTTTCTCAGTCTATGTTCTTCAGATCTGCTCCTCTTTGGCTGTTTCTTGGCCATTTCTACTTATTGACAATGAATGTGGAGTTTAGCAGGCAGCACCTCCTCTTGCCTCGTCCTCGTATACAGGCGCAAACACCCCCTGTTACTGATTGGCTGGAAGAGTATTGGCTAATTCCTATTTACAGAGCCAGGGCTGTGTTCAAACACCGGATGTTTTTCCACTGCACACACAGAATGGACAGCAGGAGATATTTGCTGAAGTTGACAAAAAGTGTATTGGATTGAAATTGTATAAAGCGCCTTTAACAACCATTCAAAATGGCCATGAAGAACAAGTTATTTATTATTATAGGAATAAATACATAAAAGGCGGTCTCTGGCTATTGTGCAGTACTGTATGGTGCCCATAAAGAGCAAAGCACAGATGCACACACAGAGGAGTCTCACCCCTCTCAGCCCAAAATCAATAATCCGTATCCTGCATTGCTTGCAGTCTTCATATTCAGATTTTACAGTAGCCAATTTAACTCGCAGTCGTAAAGGAGCGGTAACAGAAAGTGGACGTGCGCTACTGGCCAGAAGTCAAACAAAGGCCTCGGAGGAGTTTAGAAAAGAGACAGGCAATCTCACGATCAATCCCCAGTCAGTCCTAACCACTGCAGACAAGCAAACAAAGCCACTTCATTCTTTACACTCTGAATGAGGTGGAATGAAACGCACCGTCTGTTTACGGTCAGGCGGAGAATGTCCTGTATACTGACAGCTTGACTTAACTCGGGCAAGCAGGCAATGACCGTCCCCTTATCTGCCTTGAAAAACTATATCCGAGACATCCACAGCTATTTGGAGGGGTCAAAAGGCCTTGTTTGAACAGCCACTCAAATCTGATTTTGCTTTTTTCATGCCCCCAGCCGCTTAAAACCCTATCCGTGAGGAACAACCTGTTTAAAATAGGCAGTTTTGAGTCTGTGAAGGAAGCAAACCCTTTTTTATCATCATTTTTGTGTTCGGGATTTTTTGGGTGGGTCTGAAATTAGGGCTTGATGACACACTAGAGCCATACGTAGCATGACCCTCTCCTAACACTGTAACAGTATAAACACTAGAGTGCATTAGTGTCAGCTTGGTCAGTGCTGAGTGGCTGCATCCACCCGCCTCCCCCATTATGGTTCTCCGGCCCTCCTCAGACAGTGCCTGGTTTTCTAACTTCAGATAGACTAACAGCGCAATCAGCTACGTAGTATCATCACTAGCCAAGCCTGTCCAAGACCACATGAGGTAAGCGTGTTGTGTTTTTGGGCGGTACCTTCGCCTGAATTTTGCTACATCAAAATGTACTACTGTAGTGCATATTTAGAAGTAGTTCCATACATGAAACTCCAGGTAGGATTCTTCGATTGCTCAAATCTCGTCCTCTGAAAACAATGCCAGCATTAAAACTACAAGGCTGAAGTTGGCTTCTGCTCTACCTGGAGAAAGGTGGGGGTGCCAGAATGTAACCCCTTGACCATTTAAGGTGGAACACGAAAATCTGAACAGGAAATTCTAATACCAGAATGAATAGAATAATTAGGGTGTTTTGATGGACTAAATTAGCTTATTTTTGTGGAGTAATGATTATTAAGAGTATGAACTGGATTAACATTACAAACACAATAATACAGTATGTTTAAACACTGAGTTACAATGCAGTGCTAATGAAATGTACATGCTCATTACGACCACATGGGCCACTGCGTAGGATAAATTCTTAGAACACCAGAATGGCTGTTTAACAGGCTGCAGGCTACTACCAAGAAGCGGAAATGAAGAGACCGGATACTGGTCAAAATATACACCTGAATGCTCATATCAGTCAACATGGCGTCAGTTTATGGAGAAAGTCCCGCCCTATAAGAAGAAGAGCCAATAAGCTTACTGGTTATGCCGAAGCCCCCCTAGCGGGGAAAACCCCCATTGTTGTGGAGATCCTCACAAGTGCAGTAGCCAGAACATTTATTTGTGTTTGCCAGATTTTATCAGTGATTTCATTTGACCCTCAGTTTCGAGTGTTGTGGTCTCGGGTTGGTAAGTGTCCTTTGGCTTTGCATTCTGGCTCTGGTGCCTCAAAATCATATGGCTTTATGTTTCCTATAAAGCTGCTAAACAGACCATCTATCTTTCCAAGTATGTAGCGATTTAATCATTCAAATTTGGCAGGGTGGTTAATAACGCACTTTTCTGTGGTGTGACAAACTCAGAGTACATATGTATTATGGGCTCTTATTATTGTATTCATGAAGGATGCCAATAGTTTTGGAAGTCAGTATGTTCTATACAACCAGTATACGCTCACTGCACAAAAAAAATGAGTCACCTTACTCCTTTAAGGTGGTAATAAGTTCAGGCTCCTGCAGATGGCGCTGCATGAGGATGATGGGGTGTGAGTGATGGGATTCATGGATTGAGAAGAGGTGCTACAGTGCAGTGAATATCTCGTTCCATGTGTGGAAAATGGCTCCAGAGCAGATGTTAATGATTGGCTAAAAGGAGTGACTGCATTTGGGTGTGCCAAAGACCATAGTGTGAAGGAAGTAGCTGAATCTGCAGGTGTATGGAAGCGTACGGTCATATGGGTCTACCAGTCTACAGGAAAATCTCCTCGGAACTGTGCCTGGGATGGTATCCAACAAATCTGGCCCAACTGCACAATTCTTTGATGCAAGAGTGTCTGAACATTGATGTGGCCTACATCCAGAAACTTGTCCAGTACATGCCCAATCCAATCACAGCTGTTATTGGTGCTTGTGGAGGTATTACATGTTATTAGGTATGTTTCAGTCACAGGGGACTCTTTTTTGTCCAGTGAGCTTACCATTATATCTGACAACATGTAACAGTGTATTGACATCGGATTCATCGGATTCATTATTGTGGGGACACATTAACCTAGATCTGATTCACTATAGCCCTACATGAACTGACAGAGCACATAATGTCGAAATGTAGCTTAGTCAGGTAATAATAAGGTAAAATAAATGCACTTTCAATGTCTTTCCTCTTATAGCTCACTATTATTAGGAGTACAAGCAGATATTACATACATAGGAAGCATACAGCAAGGCTTGTCGATTCCAGCCCTCATGGGCCGAAGTCCAGCACAGTTTGGCCATTTCATTATACACCTACTGCCCTTGGTCATTAAACGATGAGCTAAATTAGGTGCATCTGAGCAGAAGAACTACTAGATCGACTTGGCCCCTCCAGGATTGGAATTGATGACCCCAGCACTACAGGATATGGGGTACAACTTTAAAACACACAAAATAATCGCTGATATCGAATCAGCACATCAGGAGTGAAAGACCAACTTCAACACAGTTTTCCCCTTATGTTTCTCGTGCTTGTCGTAGCAAGTATCCTTTAGCTTACAGTGATTAGGTTTAGGCTTTAAGGGTCCAGGATCCAGGGCTTGTTGGAAAGGCCACATCACACTCTACTGATCTCTGGGGTTTGGCTTTGTTCTAACATTTCTCCGGCGATCTACAGTGCTTCTGTTTCCCGAAGACTACAGTAAAAAGTCATGTGTTTTTGGAGAGGCGACATAATGCCCTATAATCCTGTACAGACTGAAGTTGGTTACTCTTATATTGAGCTACCAGGCTCTCTGGATCTCCATCGCAGGCAAGCAAGATTCCGGCGTCCGTATCTCCAGTTCCCAGATGGCTAGCAATGTCATAAAGGGGTCTTTGGAAAGGGCACCTCACTCTCTACTGACGTGGCTTTGTGTCTTCATCACAGATTTTTAAAGTTGGATTTTTAAGTCAAACCAAAGTTCTTCTGTGGTTTTAGTCGTCATCCATCATCAGTAATTAGACGACAACGGCTCACGTAACTGTCAACTTCAAAAAGTCTGAAGCTGTGCAACACCTAGTTGGAACAGGCAGGGTGATGACTGGATTGCTGTCAGGAATAGGCTATAGCCTGAAGTTATGACGTTGCAGGATAAGAAACTGCACTGGGAAGTTATATCTACAAAGTTGCTAATCATCAACAAAAGAGCTGCACCCAGAAGGAATCAACCAACAGGAATGAAACTTGGTGGGTAGGTTTAACATCATGAGACACGAATGATTCAAGATTCACACTCAGCCGCAAATGTGATGTGAGCAAGGACAGGCCTTATCGCTGTATCTGACTCACCCCACAGCCACAACTGTGGACATTCAGCGAGCAGCGATGCCCTCCATGAATCATCCTGTTAGGGCCAGTACCATTGGCAGACGGCTGGACTACATGCATGCAGACCGTTAGGACGTCTGCCCTTAACACCACGTCAACATCGCCAAAGACTGCAATGGTGTCGTCCTAGACTGTCATGGAGTGACTCAGAATGGCAGCGGGTTATCCAGTGACAAGTCACGCTTTTGTCTTGGACCAATGAATCCATATGTGGAGGCACCGTGGTCAGCGCCAAGATGAACGGTTTGTTGTCATGTGTCACATGTCCAGAAGGTCTGGTGTCACTCCACCTCCACCCCTACCGCACCATCTGCAGGAACTGTGTGAGCATATTCAAGCTGCATGGGATGGATTATCACAGGACACCATTAGGAACCTCTACAACTCCATGCTGAGACATCTGGCATGTTGCATTAGCCATACTAAGAGACACTACTTCTGTATGTGTAGCTCAATAAATATTGATCATATCAGTCTAAATTTATCATCATTTATTGTTCCTGGTTCCTTTAACTTTCTTTCCAGTAGCACTGGTGGGTGTATTTCTGAAGATGGGTGTATTTCTAGCCCAGCCAAATTGTCAATTACAGCGTAACCGTGTATCATATAGTTTCAGAAACCATGTGATTAAGATTACTTAACAACTCAACATGGGTTGATGATTCAAGAGGCATGCAGTTTGCACAGGGCTGATTAGCTTTCATTATTTGTTATCAACTTTAGCTTTGTATCTCCAGCGCAAAACCAAAAATTCAAACTTCAGGCACCAGACATGTCTGTATGGACCAAGTGGGAAATTGATTTGTCAAATTTGATTGGTCACCAAAATCTTCCTTTAGCCTACTTTCCGTCAGTTTGTGGAAGCGCTGTACAATCCTCAATGAGCTCTTTCACGAGAAGTCCTACATGGCTCCCTCCATGTTAGTGGCCAATGCTGTCCATTTAGGGCGCCCATATAGGATTTGGCCATAGCCTGAAGGAGCCGAATGATTGCAGCAGGCCTATCTCAGGTATACCGGAGATTGGCTCTCGTTTTTTGCTATTCACATCATCTGGAATGCATTTTGAGCGTGCAATTTGTCTGCCTTGGCGCATGATTCCTTCCACTCTCTCCCCTTCACTGGCTTAAGGAGTGCTGTTTTTTTTTTTCAGACATTGCTGGAAAAATCAGGGGCGAGAGTGACGTGCGCCGCGGCGTCCCCATCGCTCTTCTCATGCTGTTTTTCAGCAGTTTATTTCCACCCACTTTGAGCCAGTGAACTGATAATCCTTATTAGCGTATTAATTACTTCTGCTGCTTTTGTCTCAGTCGCCAAAAGTGGCGATTATAGAGGGGAGTGCTGTGGGAAACAAAGGGGGGGAAAAAAGCGGGGAAAAAAGGAGAAAGCTCTGGGTGTGGATAGATAAATTCGACTTGAAGTAGTGCAGAAATTCAAAGCGGTTTATCAGCAGTGCTCAGATTTTTGCAACCGAGCAAGTTTCTCTTCAGCTTTGATCCAGGCTACCGGAACCGAGGAGCAGTGTCTTCCGGTCCAGTTTCCGCTCTTTCGTTTCCCACATGAAATGCTTCGTGTAACACAGCCGGAAGGGAAAGCATGAATGCAGCCAAACGTGTGGTTATATGGCCTACTCTCTGCTTGAAGAGCCAATAAAGTTTATTTATTTCAGGGAGCCTTTTATTGCGAAGACGTGACGCTGGAGATAATGCTTATCTGAGCTGTGGTTAGGGTAGCGTGCTCTCAGTATGTGCACACACACACACACACACACACATACTCACACAATCTTTCTCTCCCGGGAACACAAAACTGTCACTAGACACCCAGCAAACCCTCGACTCGAACATTTTGCAGGAGCTGACATCCTTATAAGCTATTCTATTATCACTATTATCATCCAGCCACAGGCAAATATCTGATTGCATGCTGGTCTGACCCCATTGACAGCCTTCCCGAGCTTTAGCATTCAGTCAGTACAAGGAAAACTGAACGGGCCTTACCTATATAGGAATCTGCATGGCACTTTTCAGCCGCAAGAAAATGCAGCACAAGTGGAAGGACAGTGGGAACTTTCAGCACTAATGCTAAAGGCATTAGCGCCAAATCTATTTTACATTAATTTATTCCTCCCTGTACATCGTGCCACCAGGGTGCCATGGGGAGAGAGCAAATCTGAGAGAGCTGTCCTTAAGTTTTCACGCATTGCCTGCATATTCTCTATGGGAAACAATAAATATTTGATCGCAAGAAAAAGAAGTCATTTTAAAGTACAGCTCGGCTTCTTATCATTCCTACCCAGGAGAAACCCGCGCCGCTTACAAACTTCTCGTTGGCAGCAAAGCCAAAAAAGTGTCTCATATGCATTCATAGGCTTGGAAAAGAAGACACCGCTAAACAAATCTGTCTTCTCGGTGGACGCGGTCCATCTATTTCACCAATTTCAGCTCAAATAAACAGCGGCTGACTTGCTCTCTGTTCATTCACTGCCTGCATCTTGATTCATCAGAAATCCCAGGGAGAAACTACAGCCACCGCAGTGCAACGGTCGAGCTGATCCAGGTCCAGATGTGACTGAGCCAAAAAAATCACCCTCATATAGCCGTGGCAATCAGTAGGGACTTCACAGAGTAGGAATTCCGAGGTAACCAGATGTACTGTCAGGATACCTTCTTATGCAAGCTTTTTAGCTCGACTCTTTGTAGGCTTTACACTAAATGTTGGAACATTGCTGTGAGGATCTGATTGTATTCAGCCATGCTGGAGTCAGAATGAGTTGCACGACTTTAGGATGAGTTGGAGTTAGGAAGCTCAGGTTAACACTTTTAGGATGAATATCACAAGATATTCAATGGACCCTCATCAGTCGGACTCGTCCCAAGGATGTTTGATGGTGCTCCGTCTTTCCATGTTATCCCAGATGAATTCAGTTGGAGCTTCATCACTCCATCTCCAAAGAAGTTCAACTGACCCTTATCACCTCATCCTTTCTAAAAAGCATTCAGTTAAGCTTAATCAATACAACTCATCCAAAAAGGTGTAAATCTGAACTTGATCTGTTCAACTCATCCCAAAGGTGTTTAACTGAGCTTAATCACTGCAGCTCATCCCAACCAAGATCAAGTGACTTCAACTGACACCCACTTCCAAAGGAATTGCATGAATCTTCATGACTCCAAATTGTACCAAAGGTGTTTAGTGGAACTTAATTACTATAGTTAGTGCAAAGGTTCTTCATGGAGCTTGATCATTCCAACTCAACCCAATTTAGATCAACTGACTTATACTCAATTCCAACGAAGTTACATGGACCTTCACCACCCCAAATCATCCCAAAGGCTTTCAATGGAAGTCCATAACTGCAATTCATCACAAAGGTGCCTAATGGAGCTTGATCATTCCAACTCATCCCAAATTAGACCAACTGACTTCATCAAGTGAGCTTAATCCACCGAACTCATCCGAAAAGTGCTCATTTGTGCTTCATAACTTCAACTCACCCCAACTCAGATGACTGACTTTAACACTCCAATTCATCATGAAAGGAATTATATGGATCATCATCACTCCAAATTATCCCAAAGGTGCTCAATGGAACTTCTTTACTGTAATTCATCATAAAGGTGCCTAACGGAGGTTGATCATTCCAACTTATTCCAAATTAGACCAGCTGACTCCATCACTCCAACTCATCCCAAAGGTGTTAAATGGAGCTTCATCACTCCAGCTCATCCCAAAAGTGGTAAAGGGAGCATCATCACTCCAACTCATCCCAAAAATGTTAAATGAAGCTTCATCACTCCAGCTCATCCCAAAAGTGTTAAAGGGAGCATCATCACTCCAACTCATCCCAAAGGTGTTAAATGGAGCTTCATCACTCCAACTCATCCCAAAGGTGTTAAATGGAGCTTCATCACTTCAACTCATCCCAAAGGTGTTAAATGGAGCTTCTTCGCTCCAACTCATCCCAAAAGTGTTAAATGAAGCTTCATCACTCCAACTCATCCCAAAAGTGTTACATGAAGCTTCATCACTCCAACTCATCCCAAAGGTGTTAAATGAAGCTTCATCACTCCAACTCATCCCAAAGGTGTTAAATGGAGCTTCATCACTCCAACTCATCCTAAAAGTGTTAAATGGAACTAAATCTGTATTTCCAGATCAGAAAGGGTGTAAGGGCACTTAAGCCAGTGGCCAAGCTTTTCCAGTTAAAGAGGTCAGGGACATTACTACTGAAGGATCCTGACTTTTGGCTAAAGTGACCCAGCACCTTGACCAGTCCTGCTTTGTGAAATATCACCCAGGAAAACCATGTAGCATCATCAGATAGAGGCTTCAGCACAAGGTATAGTTCACCGAAGATGCCAGACCTGTGTACTGATGGCATATCATTTAGGGCTGCATTTGTGGCTTGTTTTGCACGGTATGAAATCATACACACAGTGTGAGTACATCATACAAAGCGCGTTCAAGGACTGATACAGCTTCTAGCTAATTAGGCCTGAGACCGCACAATGTAATTGCACTCTGTGATACCGCTGCTAGCTGTGCCCTGCAGCAAGACGAGGTCAGTCATAATGCGTCGCTGGGGATGATGGGAGAGGAAAGTTTTGAAGCAGGCAGATGTTGCTCAGTTTAGACATTTGGAGCACACTTTGTGCATCGATTGGATTGAATGGATAAGATTGAAGCGGTAAGCGCAGCAAATGTCATATTAGTCGCTACAATTAAAAGTTATAAAAGCTTGTCTGAATGACCGTGACCCAGAAGAGTTTAGGTTGCCATGGCACCCGGGAGCCATGCACAGATCAGGTTTCACGGCCATTATTGGAGCGCTCAGCAGAAGGAGGCCCTGAAACAGACCCTTTGACGAGCCGTCCCACGTTGCCATGGAACTCAATGCAGACTTAGAGTATCTGTCTTGCTTGCACGTTGAACGCTCTTGCTCGGGCCTGTTTATCTCTCGGTGCCTAATGAAGCCTTTAATCTGCTCACACGCGTCTGAGAGACGCTTGCAGAGATAAATCACAAACAGCGAGGTGACTAAACCGATACGAAACAAAGCAAGAGAAGAGTCACTGAACGCCACGTGGCGCATCGCCGTGTCTAATGACTGCTTCACAATGCAGTGCAGTTGGGTGAGCGCGCCATTATCACTACAGGAGAACGTCTAAGCTTGTCAAAACTGAAGCATGGTGCTACAGGAGTTAGTAAATGTTTCAGCAGTGGGAGCCCTATTACCATCGCTTTAGTAGCGTCCAGTGATTTGTTGTATTTTTTAACCCTCCTGAATCCCCTGTTGAGTATAATTCTCCCCCATAGCTCATTCAAACAAGCAGAGGATTTATATTACAGTATATATATATATATATATATATATATATATATATATATATATATATATAAATACACACACACACACACACACACACACACACACTCATCATAGAATAGCTGCTCCTAGAAGGAAGTGTGGGATTGCAGTGCTATTGGGAAGGAGAAAAAACGTTACCAGGAACAATAAATGATGATAAATTTAAATATGATCAATATTTATTGAGCTACACATACAGAAGTAGTGTCTCTCAGTATGGCGTATGCCAGACGTCTCAGCATGGCGTTGTAGAGGTTCCTATTGGTGTCCTGTGATAATCCATCCCAAGCAGCTTGAATATTCTCCCACAGCTCCTGCAGATTCTGCGGTAGGGGTGAAGCTGGAGTGACACCAGGCCTACTGGACGTGTGATGCGACACCATTGCTGTCTTTGGTGATGTTGACGTGGTGTCAAGGACGGTCGTTGTAACGGTCTGCGTGCATGTAGCCGCCCGCCAATGGTGCTGGCGATAACAGGATGACTCATGGAGGGCATCACTGCTCGCTGAATGCTCGTGGTTGTTGGGTCAGTCAGGTACAGCAATGAAGGCCCATCCTTGTTTACGTCACATGTGCAGCAGAGCGAGAAAACTGAACCATTCCAGTTGGCAAATTCCTTACATGTGCAGTTATTTTTTGATGATGAGTCTATATCAAAACAACACTAACTCAGAGTTTAATGAGAGCCTCTAGCCTTTCTGAGGTGTGAGGTCTCTAACAGTGGTCCACCTGTTTACTTCAGAATGGGAGCTCTAAGCTAAGCTAAGCCGTTTTTCCTCGGAAAAGCTCAACTCAGCGGACAGATGGCCATCCTAGGGGAAAGTAAAGTCGTGGCATGACCAATCTGGAGAAAGGGACGAGCTGAATGCCGTCTGGCGGACACCCATAGCCACGTTAACACGGCGGGGAAAGTTCTTTCGCACGGCCGCGAGCACCCCAATCCGTTTCCAGCCGTGCTTTGAAGCTGGCGGAGCCCGGCGAGAAGAGGCCATATCATTTTAGAGCAGCAGAGAATCACTGCCCAATTTGCAGCCGGCCATTCGAGGGCCGAGCCTACCTGGGCGATATGGGACAGAGAAGGAAAGAAAAATGAAACGTGAGAAGCATCACCTACAGGGGAAATCATTGTGTGTAGTGTTGCTGTGTGTGCAAGCCTGCGTTTGTTTATCTGTTTACTCCTCCATTCTTTGCCGGCTCGGGCTCTGACACGGCACTTTGTCAATACTACAGTTCAGTTAAGGTGCACTGTTTCTCTCTCTCTGTGCTTCTGCTGTAGCATTTCAGCATTTCATTTTCCATTTTGCTCACATTTATTCTCCAGACGCAACTCCGAGGAACGACTGTAAATAAACATATTGTCATACTAGAACTTGTAGCTAGCAGTTGTCAGGCTTGCACGGTTTAAACGGTTTTCCCAATGGTGCGCCCCAAGTAATATGCAATTAGCAAACTAAATGTACCAAACAGACAATCAGTAATGCATCGCTCTGTGCGTGTGTGGTGTTTCATGTGTTTACGCAGCCTACACAACGATCAGCCATATCAATGAAGCCACCTCCATGTATCTACACTTACTGTCAATTCTATCAGCTCCACAGGATAGAAGTACTTTGTTGTTCTATAGTTGCAGACTGTAGTCCATCTGATTCTCTGTATATGCTGTTCTTCAATGGTCAGGGCCCCCACAGGACCACCACAGAGCAGGTACTATGTGGGTGGTGGGTCATTCTCAGCACTGCAGTGACACTGACGTGGTGGTGGTGTGTTAGTGTGTGTGGTGCTGGTGTGAGTGGATCAGACACAGCAGTGCTGCTGGAGTGTTTAAACACTGTGTCCACTCACTGTCCACTCTATTAGACACTCCTACCTTGCTGGTTCACCTTGTAGATGTACAGGCAGAGATGACAGCTCACCTGCTGCTGGGCAGTGCAGTGTTGGTCATCCTCTAGTCCTTCATCAGAGGTCACAGGACGCCACCCACAGGATGCTGCCCACAGGACGCTGTTGGCTGCATAGTTTTGGTTGGTGGGCGATTCTCAGTCCAGCAGTGACTGGGTATACTCTGACCTAGAATAAATGTAACCAAAATGGTGCATCTGTTGTAAGCATCTTTGTTGCCATTGTACAGCAGTGCCACTGTAAATTAGATTTTCCAGTTTACAGACTTGGAAAACCCTTTTTCCGATCATGGATCTTGAAGATGGAAGGAACGTTTAAACAAGTACAACTACTTTAAGGTGGATTTTTTGTTGCTGCCCAGCAGATGAATAACTGTAGTATGTGTTTTTAGATTATCATTACAATAGAGAGAATGCATTACTCCAGTCTAATGAAAAGGACAATGATCTAAAAGCTACCTGGCTATTTAGACACCTTTCCTCAGTCTCACGTCTTTTCTATGGCTGAAAAGGGCATAAAGCTTGTCTCTGGTATACACTTTATACTGAGTAAAGATATATTTCCTGTTTTCTTTAGTATTTTGTAAAGTTTTTGCTGAAAACTGAGTTACACTAATGTTTAAGCTTGGCTTAATTAGCCTGTATGTCAGTGGCAAGGCTATCAACCAGGATCGGCTGACACTACCTGGATTTTTAATAACTGCATTTGCGCAATGCATCCTGAGTGCTGTAGTGATATGACACTGATGAATAAAAACATTATATAAAACTGTAAATTCTGTTAGTCTGCCCTGCTAAATTCATGCTGGTCCAAGCTGGTTTATGCTGGTGAACCAGCATGATCTTGATGGTGGACTAGCAAAACTTTGCTGGTACAGCTAGTTGACCCACAAAACCTTGCTGGTGAAGCTGACTGACCATCATGATCTTGCTGGTTTAGTTGCTCAAACAGCATTGACATACATACAAACTTGCTGGTGAAGCTAGTTAACCAGCAAATCCAAAGCTAGACTGACCGGCACATTGTTGCTGGTGAAACTGGATGACCAGTAAAACCAGCATCAACAGCAAAAACCAGCATGTGAAGGTTACCAGCAAAAATGGCATAAACCAACTGCACTGGTGGAGGCTCTCGTTAAACTTAAATAGATAGTCCATTAAAATTACTCAGTTATCATTCTAGCTCTTTCCTTGTGATGAGAAAAAGAAGAAGATGGCTGTCGTTAATAAGGTGAGTTCTTACACCAATGAAGAAAAAACAAGTATGGCTGCCAGTGGGCTCTAATAGGGTGGCCACTTTCATCACTCCCAAAAGAAGGACATCGGGGCACGATACTAGAACAGAATTAAAGTCATATCCTAACCTATAGAACACATAAATTATGCTTTACTCACCTAACTGGGTGGAATGTATGACATTTGTGAGTCAGACGGGAGTTTACTAATGGACTAGCGGTTAGCCGATAGACAAGCAATGTCACATGACCTTGGTAAACCAATGAAATGCAAGGCATGTCTTTTGTCACGGACGTGAGCCAACGGCACACATAATACTGTTAGCGAGTGAAAATTTTAAATAGTTCATCACGAAAAAGAGGACTAATAGGTGTCCATCCATGTATTGTGCGGATGGAGGACTGGGAGTTGAAAAACCTAGCTAACCTAGCTAACGTTAGCACCTACTGGCCAGGTCTAATAAAGATAGCTAGCTATCTAGCTAAGGCGGAGCTAAGGCTAGCTATATATGCTTTAACTGAACAGCACATAAAACAGCTAACAACCAGATTCTGAAGATGTGGGTTCACCCACCGTCTAGTCAAGGGACTCCACAAAGGGCCAGTCTGGCGTTATCTGGGTTCGCTAGGTTCCCAAAATTACAAACGAATACCTACCCAATAAATACCCAATACCCAGCCCTGGTGCATTAAAGACAGGACAAAAAATATATCAGAATAAATCATATGGAGCAAAGGGGTTTCTCTGACATGAGTGAGGAGCGAGCGAAATAGAAAACCCAGAGTGGAGCAGGAGCAGACTGACAACAGAAACTCTTTGAGCAAGGAGTGGAAATATCTACTGTTCCACTCCACTCACATGCTCCGATAGATATGCCCTCTGTCTTACTGTGATGAAATGTAATTAAATAGTAATTTCAGTTTTTGAATACTGGCATGTTGAAGGAGTACTGAGATCCTCACACAAACCCCTGGTATATGTTGTTGCCCCAAAGCCTCTAATGTGCTGTTGGTTCTCTGTGCGCCAACAGCTCTGACCTGCCAAGGCATAAACTCTACAAGAGCTTTGAAGGTGGCTTGTAGTCTCTGGCACCAAAACCTTTAGAGTGGCCACTTTTTGGACTAGAACACTGCAAAGAGCTTCATGCTGCCTCCACTTTGTCTTTTTCCCAAAGCGCATTGTGGTGTTGTCACTTCGAGACTCTATCGAAGGTGACCACACGTCAGTTTTTAGGCCGGACAGTCAGTTTTTTTCAACTCTCAGTCCTCTGTCCGTATGGAGGCCTACGAGTCATCCATTCCATCCAATTAGGTGAGTAAAGCATCATTTATGTGTTATACAGGTTATGAATTTAATTCTGTTCTAGTATCGTGCCTGACCCACCCCCACCCTACACACACACACATATACCTTGTTGTGAAAGTTGCCACCCTAGACTCATCAGACCTTCTTCTAAGGTCTAGATTTGATGCTTGCATAGCCATTGTAAGCCCTTTCGGCGGTAAACAGTAGTTAGCATGGGTGTCACACTTCCCTATACTCAGCAGGGTGTAATGCACCATGCTGTACTCGTTCCTGCCATAGTAGACCATCCTTCCGTCCGGACTAGATAGGATTACCTTTGTTGCCCTCACGCATTGATGAGCCTTGGGAGCTTAACACCCTGTCACCTGTTCGTGGTTTATCCCTCCTCAGACCACTGCCGATAGGTAATTACCACTGCTGACCACCTGCACCCCACAAGCTTTGCTGTTCCAGAGATGCTGTGACCCAGTCCTCTGGACACAGCACCTTGTTGCTCAGGTCTTCACACCTGATTGCTGTCAAATATATCCCAGACCATGACATGTCAGTGGTCTTAATGTTTTGGCTAATGGCTGTAAAGTACCTTTATATTTGACTAGCTTAAAATTAAAATAAAGCCACAGCTGTAGTGCATTTTCCCACACTGATCTGATGAGTCTGCTCATTCATCATCCCGCACTGTCAAATGAACCAGTCACTGTTGGTTAACTTTAGGGGTTGCATTTAGACAGTGAGGGATTACGGGTAATGAAGTTGCTGTTATACCTGCTTCCTAAATCAGTCCAAATCAAGCAGAAACAAAGTCATTCGGTTTCAAAAGCGACCACAGCATGATCTAGCATGAGAAGCAGAGCTTTGGTTTATTACGAACGTGCTGCCAGTCCGTGTTTTCAGGCCACATTTAATTAGCCCAGCGAATCGTACATTCACTTTCATGCGTTTTAATCAGGCCCCATCGAAAGAGAGAGAGTTCAGGGACCTGCTATGAAGCCACTAATCCAACAAAAAAGGCCTCAATTCTCCAAAGATGATAATTTCATAAAGATAGATTGAACGATAAAGATGGCCTGATCTTTATGATAAAGATATTAAAACGGAGCTGAGGATGGATGGGGAGGGGGACTCATTCCGGCAGTGTTGTAAAACCTCTCTCTGCATTAGTTCTGAAGGAACACAGTGGGGGGAAAGAGGCAGCAGCATCGGCAGCTCACGAGTGGAAGCGAACACGAAGCGCACGCGTGGCCCCGAGCTCCCAGCCGTTTGGCTTTATCTCCGCTACACATCTCGCTTTCATGTCAGGCTTCCTAAATGCTCGTCTGCATCATGATAAGCCCCCGTCCTCTCACACGTGCTCGCATGCACGCCCTACGTAGCATTCAGTGACTATAGTCGATGAGCTAAGCGCACAGCAAATTTTCTGGGTCGTGCCACTGCAATGTCTCCAAACGTTTAAACACTTGGAAGCAGAGATGAGAAAACACACAGTTGTTGTTGTCATTTTCTGTTCAAATCAGTCACTCTCCCTCTCTATCACACCCATATCCCACTTACTAAACAACCGTTTAGTAACAAATGATTTGCTCATTTTCATCAGACAATAAGCAGAAAACATTCCTGCAACCATAGCTATAATAGTAGTCATAGGCTGTACTGTTGTTCTGCATGGTTGTGATGATTTATGCTTCCTCACATTCCCAAAGCCTGGCTGGGCAGCTCCTACAAACAGTGCAGTTATTGGACCCCACACTATAGATTTGCATCATTAAGGTGAGAATCCATTGAGAATCCACTCTCCATAAGCGCACACTGGCAGTAGTACTTGGTCATACAAAAGAGCTCAGTGACTTTAAACATGCCACTGTCCAAGAACCTAGACACCTTTGTCACAAATCAGTTCATGAAATTTCTGCCCTGCCAGATCCGCCCTGGTCAGCTGACAGTGCTATTGTTGTGAAGCAGAAGCATCTAGGAGCAACAACACCGGTAGACCATTCAAACTCATAAAGCAAAGCCAGCAAGTGCTGTAGCACATCACATACATCTGTTGCATCACTCACTGGTGAGTTCCAAACTACCTCTGGAAGCAACATCAGCACAAGAACTGTGCGTCGGGAGCATCATGAAATGGGTTTCCATGGCCGAACAGCTGCACTAAAATTACTATGTGCATACTATGTGTCGACTGGAGTGGTGTAAAGCATGGAACAGTGGAAACAAGTTCTCTGGAGTTATCTGGCAGTCTGACGGATGAATCTGGGTTTGGTGGATGGGTCCCGGTGAACGCTACCTACCAGAATGCATAGTGCCAACAGTAACGTTTGGTGGAGGAGGGTTAATGGGGTCTGGGGCTGTTTTTAAGGGTCTGGACTCCTTAGTCCCAGTGAAGGGTGATGATAATGATACAGCACACAATGACAATATAGACAATTACATGCTTCCAGCTTTGGGGCAGCAGTTTGGGGAAGAGCCTTTTCCGGTTCCAGCATGAGCATCTAAATGGGCACCAATTCTGACAGACACACCCCAAAGTAAGCTTGAAACCAGAAGAAAGCCTAACCAGAAGAGTGGAGGCTGTTAAAGCTGCATAATCTGCATATACAGGTGTCAGATGTCTGTGTACTTTAGGCCAGCACTGCCCAATCCTGGTCCTACCACCACTAGCTTCAATTCTAATCTGCCACACCTGATCCACATAATGAAGGCCCTCATGGGTATTTGAACAAAGAGCCAGATGCGTTGGATATCAACGTTCCAGGGTGGTAGATCTCCAAAACCAGGATTGGACAACCCTGCTTTAGGTTAAATCAGTTTAAGTTAAATAATCTTATAATGTTCTTACAGCAGTCTCTAAATGAACATTATTAGATACATCACTTGCCTAGATATCACTGCTTGCAGTGTAGCTGGCTGCACCACTCAGGAGCCCAGAGTCTCAAGGGGGTACTATTCTTGTCTTTTGCCTGGAGCTCCACAATCACTAAAACTGCCCCTGGTCTCGCTGTCCACTTGTGATCAGGTCACTTGAGACAGGTCTTAGTACCAGGTATGAACAGGCCCTGTTTCTTCCTCTTGCTCCCTCGATGATGCTCATTAAGAGGCTGGACCCAGATTTCTCTGCAAGCTTCTTTGGGTCAATTCTGATGGCAAAAAGCACCAATAAAACCAGACTAAACTGAAGCTCTAGCTTTCAGCACACGTTATCTCTAAACTCTAATAACACCAATATTGCACATTCAGAGCTGCTGATGAAAAATCAGTTCTTTGCCCTTCGGACAAAGCAGAAGCTGCAGTCCATTCCCTGTGGTCATTACTGTGCTGTGAAAGTCCTTGGCCATCATCTGAATTTCCATTCTGGCCCCTTCAATCACGGCCTCCTAAAACTCGCCAGAACGCTGCTGTATAATGAGCACGCCAGAGAAGTCGCGCACAGCCGTGAAGTAACTTTATTGAATAGTCGAGGTGTTGCTGGCATGCTGGTTAGAACAGCAGGCTCCAGGCTATCAGCCCCAGAGGTGCTAACCTCACCCAGAGCCTCAGGCAGATGCTCAGAGCCAGCGCTGTGTGAGGGGGAGCCATGAACAAATCAAGAGAACACCACCTACCTTCTACCAACACACTTAACCCCCATGTGTGCTGCTGAAACTCAGTGGGTGTAGCTGCACTCTTGGCCTTCCATCCCCGGGCAGCTAGTGGAGCTGTGCAAAGATCATACACCTCCCTTCATTGGTTTCATTTGCAGCCTCAGCAATTAAATAGAATATCACATTTCCAGTATATAGTGTGTCCACGCTTTACATTTATTACAGCTTTCATTCTTTTCAGGAGGCTCACTTTTAGTTACTCTTCTGCAGATACACCTTCAAAGTTCAATCTTAGAAGCTGGTTTTCTGCTTCTCACAATCCAAATAAGTCCATACACATTCAGGGATGTTAAGGTTCAGAACTTTGGGGTGGTCAGTCCATTGTTCTGAGAACACCAGCAGCTTCTTTGTTCTTTTCTCAGTGAGGAGCTACACCTCCTTTCAGACCTCCATGGCGTTGAGGTGTCTTCTCACACTGGAGGAATGGACAGAAACACCTGTGGAGGTTTTCAGGTCCAGTGGTGGACAGTAACGAAGTAAACGTAGTTAGTTACTGTACTTAAGTAGTTTTTCCGTGTATCTGTACTTTACTTTATTTCCATTTTGGACGTCTTTGTACTTTAACTCCACTACATTTCCATTCTAATGTCTGACTGTTTACTCCTCTACATTATACGAAATTTGTCATTCCTTTCGGCTTATGTGTGCATCAAAACATAACATGTCAAAACGAAACAAGCTTATTTATGGATTCTTAGCATCCATGGAAATGTCCCAAGACCCACTTGGTTCTAGCTAATGGAACCTGTTCTCCTTCGGTGTGCTGTGCTGATGATCATATGAATAGACGTCAGTGTCAGACTAATTAACGACCTTCTATTAAAGACTGGTGGACTGAGAGACACTAGAGTCTCTTCACCTACACTGAGCTGATTAAGAGTCTTGTTCCAGAAATGATAATAGGACATTAGAGCCATAATAAATCATGCTCCTGTTACTCTCCATACTTAAGTACATTTGAAGGTAAATACTTTAGTACTTTTACTCCAGTGGAGGTCTAAAGGGAGCAACTTCTACTGACACTGGAGGAGTATTTTACCTTGGGGATCTACTTTAACTCAAGTACATGGTTTGTGTACTTCGTCCACCCCTGTTCAGATCTGAAGCAAGAGGGGAGCTCGATGTTCTCCTCTCTCAAAGATGAAAGCTTCAAGTGCTGTTTCTGCTTCTCATGATCCTCATAAATTATAAATTAAAGTCTCATCAGTCCACAAAAACCCCACACCTCACTCGTCCAGTTCTAGTGAATAATGTCTTCTTTTTTGTCTATTTCCTTTTCTCAGTAAAATCTTACTGACAGCTACACATGCTTTCAGGCCCATAGTGTTGTTTTCTCACAGTGGAAGGATGGACAGAAACGCCTCAGAACTACAGAAGGAGTGGATGTAAAGTCATCTAAAGTAAAGAGCTAATTGTTCTCCTTTCTGTCATAGATGAAAATACTGTTTACTGGATAGGGATGGTCTACCAGGTCTTGCAGGTGGTTAGGTCCCATCTTCTCTACAACTTCGGAAACCCTTTCAGGGCCTACATGGGAAGGCTTGAAAGTGAGGCTTGATGTCGGAGACAACATGACGAAGCACGATGGTGATGAAGCCGTGAGGGAGGCTGGTGAAAGTGAAAGCAAAACCACCGAAGGCTTCGGCATGGGAGCACCATGGGGAGTAGTGGAGTGGTTGGTGGACTGGCGAGTGAGGACACAGCACAACCGCAAAGCCTTTGACGAAAAAGATGCTCAGGTGTGTCCAGGTGTGCTCACACATGGCACATCAAACAGCTGGAAGGCTGTCCAGCTCGTGTCATGAGCACTGGAGGCAGTTCTCCAGAGTTCATGAGCAGCACTAATGACAGTGTCGTTGGCACACTGGGTGATGACACAAGTGGATGGTGACTTGGCTGAAGCATCATTGTTGCTGCTGTTGCCTCAAGCTGCACTGGACATGATACAGCAAGCTGTGAAGAGGAGCTGAGGCGGCAAGAACACAGCCCCAGGCGATTTGTTCTGGCTGGGACTGTATGCACCACAGGCACTTGGTCTGGTCCGGGACACAGGTCAACACAAGCCAGGACATGGGTCAACATTTGAAGGTGGGGTATATGTAGTGTTATGGCCTCCCTTCTGTCTCCTAATGCTGACACCACTATATACTTTAAAGAAATGATATGGACTTTAGATTTTGTCTTGTGGCTTATTATAGCTTAGTATGCTTCACGTTTTAGGTCTGTAAGTTGAATTAATAACTATTCACCCCCCTAAAGTCAGTACTTTATAGAGCCACCTTTTGCAGCAATTACAGCTGCAAGTCGCTTTGGATAAGTCACATCTTGCCACTGGGATTTTTGCCCATTCCTCAAGGCAAAACTGCTCCAGCTCCTTCAAGTTAGATGGTTTCCGCTGGTGAACAGCAATCTTCAAGTCTGACCACAGATTCTCTATTGGATTACGGTTTGGGCTTTGACTAGGCCATTCCAATACATTTACACGTTTCCCCTTAAACCACTTGAGTGTTGCTTTAGCAGTATCCTTTGGGTCATTGTCCTGTTGGAAGGTGAACCTGAATTTAGCACCATCCATCTTCCCCTCAACTCAGACCAGTTCCCTAGTCCCAGCTGCTGAAAACCATCCCCACAGCATGATGCTGCCACCACCATGTTTCACTGTGGAGATGGTGTTCTTGGGGTGATGAGATGTGTTGGTTTTGCGCGAGACATAGCGTTTTCTCTTGGCAGGTTTGTTGTGGTACCATGTTCTTTCCATTTGATGATAATGGATTTGATGGTGCTCCGGAGGATCATCAGAGATTTGGGCATTTTATTATAACCCAACCCTGACTTGTACTTCTCAACAACTTTGTCCCTGACTTGTTTGGAGATCTCCTTGGTCTTCATGGTGTTGTTTGGTTAGTGGTGCCTCTTGCTTAATGGTGTTGCAGCCTCTGGGGCCTTTCAGAAAAGGTGTGTATATACTGACAGATCATGTGACACTTAGATTGCACACAGGTGGACTTCATTTCACTAAGCATGTGACTTCTGAAGGTAATTGGTTGCACCAGAACTTTTTAGGGGCTTCATAGCAAAGTGGGCGAATACATACGCACATGCCAATTTTCAGTTTTTAATTTCAGAATTTTGTTTATGTACATATATATATATATATAACCAAAAACATTTAAATACAGGTTGTAATGTAACAAAATGGCTAAAAAGCCAAGGCAAGGCACTGTATATGAGTTTCACTGGGGTATAAATTAAGCTGGCTGGGTTTATGTGAAGCCTGTGTTCTAATTAATGTGCACACAGTCTTGGTATTGTATTGTAGCTTTGGATTATGTAGGATGATGCCTGCACTGCTGTCAGCTATGGCCTATAGCCTGATGGAAATGTATAAAATGTATAATATTGCCTCATTTTCGGTCGACTTTGGCTTTAAGACTATTAGATGCACATGATGATTTAGGCATGCAGCTAGCATGATGCTAATTTCCAGCCATAGTCTACCATTACTTAGCAACGTTAGCTTTGTAGCCCCAGTACTGTACTAAAGAAGCAAAGCTCAGGCGCCAAACATTGGTTGGCTGTATTTAGGACGAGGCTGAAAGCTGTATAAATTCACTCAAAGTGTTTCCCTCAGTTCACTGCTATGGCACTTGACACGAGATAAGAACTGCACTGAACTGGCTGATGGTACTCCACGTCCTCGTCGCAATTCTTATCATTCATGAAGAGACTGCGCTGCCCGAGCAGTAGATTCATTCTCATTGTTTAATGAGAAAACTGGAAATGGCCGTGAACTCCCTCCTCCGAGTCGCATGCATTTTTCACTAAGAATTTCCATTTATCTAGAACAAATCACATTTCCCCTCCACATATATTCCAACCTCATTTTTTTAGATAGGCCTTTTCTGTCCCAAAAAGAAGTGGGCTCTTCAGAGGCCCCAGCGATTCTGCCACTCAGAAGGGAATTGGCCTTCCCCCCCCCCCTTTTTGACCGAATACCCAATTCATCAGTCGCACGCAGTAGCACTAATCATAGCGTGGCCATAAAGGCATTGGCTGGGCTTCTGGCTGGAGCAGGGTGGAAATGACTGTCTCCCATCACCGTGAGCCATGTGAGGGAATCGCGCTGTACATTACCAAGCTTTTGATGGACCATCTAGGAGACTGGCGCCGGTGCTGTGAAAGCTCAAAGCCTTCCTCAATCTCGCTCCTTTTGAACTCGCCCTGCTGTAGAGAGCTTCCATTGCTGGCCAAGCTATTCATCTATTCACCATTGCTTAGGCTGGCTTGTGCCGACCTTGAGACCTAAGAGGTTTTGCACTGAAGTACTAGAAAGGTTTGATTATTGACAGCTCATTTTCTGTCACATCAATCCACAAGGCTGTAGCGAGCTGCTAGTGGCTGGCGCTGGCCTCTAGAAGCTTGTGTGGTGCGCCTGTGCTGATGGGCTTTATTTATGTTCTTCATGTCGATGTTCATCAGTTAAAAGGTATGTGTGTGTGTGTGTGTGTTTAATGTGTTATCCTGTGTCAGGCTTAGTTAGGGGTGTTTTATGTGCAAGTGTCGGGTCACTGTTTGTGTGAAGCATTTGGTTAGTGGTTCCCCCCCCGACAGTTCAGTGCTTGGCATGTTCCTATTTTTGCTTTGACTTATGAGCAGGAATTATGGCTTTTCTTTGTCCGAACGACGCCACGCTGGCGCATAGAAGTGGGACTCTCAACAGGTACAAAAGCACGGGTGGAAGATCAAAGAACTTCATGATGGACAGCCAGCCAAGGACTGAGAAAGAAGAGGAAGCGGTGTGGAAGACAGGTGATGAAGATGGCAATGAAAGTAGCGTGAATGGGGAATCTCTCTGTGCCGGTGCCCCAAGGGAGGGGTCGCTGCCCTGAGGGAGGGCTGGCGCCAGGGACGTGTGTGTGTGTGGGTTTACTGGAACAGTGGACATTCTGAAACCCTGCTGCAGAGAAGCTGCAGGGGGCGGGTGAGTGTTGTGTTGCAGGAGGTGGCGTGCCCTCTTGTACCCCAGGGACTCTGGTAGGACTCTGTAAGGTCACCGGGACAGCTCTACTGAAAAGAGGGAGCTTTGTAACGACCCACCACTGGATATAGGTGCACTAACGAATACTTATGTAGCGTAATAGAATACTTAAATAGTATACTTTTTCGAAATACTTCACTGGCCACTTTATCAGAAACACCTCCACTATGGACCCACTATAGAAGTGTACAGTTACAGATCAGAGACCTAAACTAGATCTGTTGCTACACCCTCCATTACTGGTTTTTGGTTCTGATCACAGGCTGATCAGACTGCCACTGACCAATTATCAGAATCACTATAATTACCGTAATTATTGGCACCTTTGGTAAAGATGGGTGGAATAAAAGGGTATAAGAATTTGTGATTAATTAATCTAATCAATCTAATAGACTTTTTTGAGAAAAAATGAAACCCTTATCAAGTATGTCACAATGATTGTCACCCCTGTATTTAGTACTTTGTGCTACCTCTCTTTAGCCACATAACAGCAATGACTTTTCTCCTGTAACGGCTGTTGAGAGTGGAGAATACAAAGCAAAGAATCTGAGACTACTCTTCACTACAGAACCACTTCTGGTTCTCCAGTGGCCAAGGTCCTCTCCTCTCTCCTCTTCAGCTCACTCTACAGGTTTTTAATGGAGATTAGGTCAGACAAAGGTCAAAAACTTAATTCTGTGGTCAGTGAACCTTTTCTGTGTGGATTTTGCTGTATAATTTGGATCACTGTCCTGCTGGAAGGTCTAACCATGACTCAGTTTCACCTATTTGGCTAAATTTTCATTTAGAACCTCCTGTGCTCTCACACATACTTATATATGCATATAGATATACTTATATTATGTGTATATATTTATTACTACTGCACTTTATGTAAATAATACTGTATTTGCACTTCTGGTTAGATGCTAACTGCATTTCATTGGCTCTGTACCTGTACTCTGCACAATGACAATAAAGTTTAATCTAATCTAATCTAATCTAATCTAATATTGGATACAGTCCACAATGACATTATTTAACTGTGTGGATGGTATTCTTTTCGGTGTCCCTAACTCATTTTCAGTATTTGTTGCCTAAAAGCTCAGACAAACTGGTAATAAGATTAAAGACAATGCTTCTTTCTGTAGTTTGTTGTTCGTGTTGAAGACTTTGTGACCCCAATATGCAAATCACCAAATTCATCCTCACTGTGCACGTGGCCAAAATAAACCTGCATCCTCTCTTTAGCAGGTTAACTACAGCTCTGTTGTCATGTTTATAAATGTTTGGCTAAATGTCCATGTATTGTGTCAAAGCTTTGTTATTAAACAAACAAACAAACAAACAAACAAACAATCAATGAATCAAATAATCAATCAATCGATCGATCAAACAAACAAATAAATAACTGCCAATAACAGACAATGGCCCTCTAGAAACACTGCCATAGCCCACTGAAGGGGCTGTGGCCCACAGGCTAGAACCCACTGTCTTAGGAAAATGTACTCATGCATATGCCACAGTTCTCTCATATTTTCATATTTTTGGAGCTGACTGTATAGACCACGGGATGGACAATTCTCCGCAGGTCAATATCACTACTTAATTGGGAACAACCCACCATCCAAATACGTCCAACCAAGGAGCAAATCTGTGGCCAGAAACTGAACACTAATAAACAGCTAACACAACCATTGCATCAACAGTCTCCAACTGTACACCAAAAAGGCGGGGGTTTCTGGTAAACTGGCCAGGTCTGTATATTAAGCAATAACAATAGGGTTGTAAAACAGTCTCGGGTGTGTAATAGCCTCAGTATTGACAGATCCATAAGATGTTCGGCGTGTTTATGGTCATTGATACATACATATATATGTGTGTGTGTGTATATACAAGCTATTAAAAGGGTGCTTTGTCCGCACCTTCCACTGATAGGGTCTGAAATTAAAGCTTCGAAATGAGGGCCTAAAATCAACCCTGTCCCCTTTATCTTTTTTTGGGGTGTTTTATTGCTATGGCAACCTCTATATATTTGAAATGGGATTCTGTCGAGTGGGGCGAAAAACAAGCTGCAAAATAACGTCTTTGAACTTGGAGTCATGGCTAGTCATTATTAATATTGCCCACCCACTAAATAGCTGATAAATCTCTCAGTAAGCCCTGGAAGGATTAAACATGGGGGGAAACATCCCTCTCTCTCTCTCTTCCTCTCTCCCCCTCTCTCTCTTTCTTTTTTGTTGTACATAATAGCGCGAAATTAGCTGGCATCAAACTGCGCCAGAAGCCAGGGATACTGATCATTCCCACCTAGGATCGCCTATCATGAACCAGGCATCAAATAAAACACGCTCACTTTAGAAAAGAGCATTTCCTGCATCGGGATTCAGCCAGGGCTACTCTCCTTGAGAGGGCCAATGTCACTCCTCCGTGGAACACTCAGCTGGACCATCATGGTGTAGAATGCACTGGCAGAGTTAGAGGAGGGAAAACAATAACTTTCGCATTCGCAAGACAACACAAGGCGAGGAGAGAATAAGTCAAAGTGAGGAAGCTTCTTCAGGTGTGAACTCAACGAAAGCCTAATTGGCTTGTTTTAAACTTCTAATTAGGCTTAATGTCTTTTCTCTAGCTTCTCACTTCTTGACCCGCCAAATCTCAGCACCTCTTCTATTAAACACAAAGTTATTAGATGCCCAAATGGGGTTCTACTTCTAAATGTTCTTCACCCAGACCTTCTCGCTCTGCACAGAAGCTAACGGCTAGCCGCACAGATGGGGTTTTACATACAGGCAATCTGGTGCAGGTAGTGCTGGCACAGGGTACTGTCAGATATTGGACACAGCTTCTGCATCCGCTTCTTTTCGGAAAAAACAATTAGGAAAAAGCCTAATTAATAAACTATATGTACAGCATAAAGCCATGAGTATCACAGCAGAAGTCCAGCATCAAGAAGCAAGCAGATATAACCCGCTTAATCCTACTGGGTTGTGGGGGTGCTGGAGCCTATCCCTGCTCTCATAGGACGGAAGGCAGGATACACCCTGGACAGGTCACCAGTCCATCGCAGGCCACAACACCCCTCACACACACTCTTCACCCTCCTACCGTCTGGAAAGAGGTACAGAAGCATCCGGGCACTCACATCCAGACTGTGCAACAGCTTCTTTCCCCAAGCCATCAGACTCCTTAACAACCAGAGTCTGGTCTGAATAACTGCACACATTTCTGTGACTGGACTGAATGCACACACACACACACACACACACACACAAAATCTCATCTCTTAAATCTGTCTACACAAACTTAAGGAGTAAATGTTTACATTTATACCACATATTGACATAACTGCTGCTAAAAACAATGTTCAATGACATAACTGCTGCTATGTAACTGCTAAAAACAATGTTCAACGTCCAATGTCCATCTTTAAAAAATGGACATAACTGCACTTTACTGCTCCCTTCTTGTATTTATTGTTTGCTGTTTTGTATATTGTAAATTGTCTTGTAAATCTATTGTATTTATTGTTCTGTGTAGCACCTTGGTCCTGGAGGAACGTTGTTTCGTTTCACTGTGTACGGTACACCACTGTATATGGTTGAAATGACAAAAAAAAAAAAAAAAAAAAAAAAAAAAAAAAAAATATATAAATATAATTTCCTCTCCTTATCTTTATTACAGGTTCCTAAGTGACCCTAAACACACTCAGGTCTGGACTCTGGGGTGGTCAGTCCATTGTTCTGAGAACACCTGCAGCTTCTTTCGTTGATGTGTCTGTCTCCTTTTCTCAGTGAGGAGCTTCTTGAACCGCTACACATCCTTTCAGACCCACAGAGTTGGCAAGTCTTTTCACAGTGGAAAGATAGACAGAAACACCCGTGGATGTTCTCATATCTGAAGATCTGAGTGGGCTTGATGTTCTCCTTTCTCTCAAAGGTGAAAGTTTAAGTGCTGTTTAGTTTTGGTGGTTTTTCAAGTCTTCCGGGTGGTTGTTAGGAGTCCCATTTCTCTTTATATTTTATATATATATATATATATATATATATATATA
>CM067497.1:21542867-21562040 GCA_034552555.1 Semaprochilodus insignis
GGGAGGAGCTTCTGATCTCAGCCTTCGTTTTTGATGACTGCAGTGATAAACAAGCAAGAGGTCAGATTCTTATTAACAGTACTTATAAATAGTTATATTATTATTCTTATTATTTTTATTATAATACCATCAAAATAAAGCATGTATCAAATTCATACAGTACTGAATAAACAAATGCATAATAAACACAAATAATAAGCACCTTAAAACAATAGACTGCATTAAAACAACTTTAAAGACATAACTGTTAAGAATTACTTAATAATAATAATAATAATAATAATATCCTCATTGTCATTATTGTTATTATTATTATTATTATTAAGTGCTTAGTATTACTGAGGAGGTTCTAGCTCAGACGTTACAGCTCAGTATTTGTAGTTTCAGCTTTATCACATCATTTTCTATAAGGCTCTTATTTGGAGCTGTAAGGTGATGGACAGGCCTGTGGATCAAAGGACAGACAGTCCAGTCTCTGTAGAAGAGGACAGGTGATCTAAAACGGCTCAGATGTGCCTTTATTACTGGACTTCAGACAGCCTAAAATGATGGACGTGAACGGAGAGCTTCTCTCTAATGGACCTCTAGGGCCAGACCAGCTTACCTCCGGTGGTACAAGCTGCGGGGGGCCTGTAAACGACCCCCCTTTTCGTAAAGACATGTCTGGAATTTTCTGCAGTTATCAGATTATTAAATGCATTTACTTACGGATGCAGTAAATGAATCAAACGCAGCTATTTTAGGGTCAAAATCCAACATTCTGCTCTTTCGCGGTACATAATAAACACAATAAATATTGGTCCTTTTTTGGCATACCAGTATGATTCTGATACCAGTAAGCATGAAGGGTGTAACAGTGTGTAGACACAGCTACTCATAGCAGGTTCTCCTTATCGTCTCTGTCCAATGAAAAACAAGTATCTCCAAAATGGTTACTTTACAGGAGAGGCCAAAAACCTAGTTTAATTATAGTGTAAGTCAATGGAACCAGACATATTTCCAAGCAGTTTTGGGCCATTTCTGTTGATCCATTCATCATGAAATTTTCACACAATGTAAACAGCAGATCATGTGATGAAATGATGCATAAAAGTAAAAATCAACAAAAATGGAGATACATGTTTTTCATTGGACAGCAACGTTATGTTTATCTTAATGCTTTACTGTAGAATAACAGTGAAGACATCAAACTATAAATTAGCACTCGTGGATTTATACAGTCCACCTTAAACCCCTCCGAAATGGACCTTTACAGGAGGATGAACCAGCTTTCTTAACCTGCAGTGGAGGCTGATAGAACAAGGTTTATTACTAAGCAGTTCTGGAGCAATTCTATTGGTCTGTCCCTCATGAATATTCACTAAAAAAGTTTTTACACAACTAAATATACACGATATTGCCAAAAGTGTTCCTTGATAAACTCGCTCATCCATGTCTTTATGGACCTTGCTTGGTGCACTGGTGTGAAGTCATGTTGGAACAGGAAGGGGCCGTCCCCAAACTGCTCCCACAAAGTTGGGAGCCTGAGATTGTCCAGGATCTCTCGGTCTGCTGAAGCATTAAGAGTTCCTCTCACTGGAACTAAGGGGCCGAGCACAACTCCTGAACACAACCCCACACGATGCAATCAGACAAGCACCGTTCTCCAGGCAACCGCCAAACCCAGACTCGTCCATCGGATTGCCAGATGGAGAAGTGTGATTGGTCACTCCAGAGAGCACGCGCCTTACGCGCTCCAGTGGCGGCGCTTTACACCACTGCATTCGACGCTCTGCATTGCGCTTGGTGATGTAAGGCTTGGATGCAGCTGCTCGGCCATGGAAACCCATTCCATGAAGCTCTCTACACACTGTTCTTGAGCTGATCTGAAGGACACATGAAGTTTGGAGGTCTGTAGCGATTGACAGAAAGTTGGCGACCTCTGCGCACTATGCGCCTCAGCACCCGCTCTGTCATTGTACGTGGTCTACCACTTCGGGGCTGAGATACTGTCGTTCCCAATCGCTTCCACCTTGTTATAATCCCACTGACAGTTGAGTGTGGAATATTTAGTAGGGATGAAATTTCACGACTGCACAGGGATCCTATCACGGTACCACGCTGGAATTCACTGAGCTCCTGATAGCGACCCATTCTCTCACTAATGTCTAAGTGCTTGGTTTTACACACCTGTGGCCATGGAAGTGATTGGAACACCTGAATTCAATGATTTGGATGGGTGAGTGAATAGTTTTGGCAGTGTATTAGAGGTGGAGATATGGAGAAATATCATACTGTGGTATATCAGGATATGTACTGTTTCAGACTCTCATCAGTTGGAACTGTTAAGTGTAAGTCTGTAGAGTCTTTAAGATCACCAACAACTGGACATGCTAAATTGCCCCGTAGGTGTGTGTGTGTGTGTGTGAATGTGTATGTCTACCTACCCTGTGATGGACTGGTGGCCTGTCCGTGGTGTGTCCCGCCTACTGCCCAGTGAGCGCTGGGACAGTTTCTAGCAGCCCCCATGATCCAGAAGGATAAAGTGGTTTAGAATATGAGTGAGAGTTCTTCTGCTGAAGTTCCACTAGTTGCCAGCAGGGGGCAGGCCTGCCTCAAAGTTGCTGGCCACTGAACGCCCTGCAGGTTTGACAGCATAAACTAGTTCCTGCATTTTCAAACACTCAAGACGTTTAATGGGGCGCTTCCATCAACCTCATGAGCGTGCTTCTTCCCGGACCGCAGTCTTCCAGCCTGCATTAGCGCAGGCCTTTCATTAAAGCCTGGAACGGTTTTTCAGAAAGCATCAACAGACTCCTTCAGACCGTGGTCTGGCTTTGGCGTGTACGCCGGCCTGTGATTACTTGATTCTAATCTGCCTACTTTCTTTGATGACTAGAAGAGTACAGTAGAATGAAAGTTAATCTGAATTTGATAAATAAATAATTCACCTGCGCTGCTTGGAAGTACGGTAGTTTCTTGCCGTTGCATCACTCCTTTGCTGAGCTGTGCCTGAAATGTGGGCCACAAATGTATTTAGGCCATGTGGTTTTGTAGGGATGATTGCTAGAAAATAAGAAAGGGAATTCCTCTTAGAAATAGAGCCGGCATGTGCTGCGCTTGGTGGGTTCGTTAGCTGTGGGTTTGGGCCCTCTTGGGATGTGTTTCCACTGAGGCGGTATTCTCGATTGTCAGGTCACAGGTGATGGGAGTTGGATGGAGCGGAGCTGAAGCCTGGCTGGTGGAACAGATGCTGCGTTAAACATTCAGACGCTGTGGCCCAGCTAATACAGAGTAAGGGCTTGGAACAGGCTTTTGGATCTGAGCTGGGAGCCGGATGAGTTCGCCGACCAGTTCTGTCGATGGTGGTGAGGGATGTAAACTTTTAGATGATAAGCTTTGTGGACACGTCTTCTGAGGATGTGATTGAATTTTCTGCTGTTGTCTTTATATCTTCATTAGTATAATGTTGATGTTGCATTTGAGATGTAAACACCGAGCTGGGCCTTGTTTTTGAGCCTGTGCGTGTGACGTTATAACAGAAAGATTTATGACGTGGTCTCCCGGCCCAACTTCTGACCCAACTCCCGACCCGACTCCCGACCCGACACCTCATATATATTCACGTTAGATTACCTGTATAAGAACTCCTGACCTGACTCCCAACCCGACTCCTGACCCGACTCCCGACCCGATGTCTCTGACTTTTAAATGACTAGTTCAGGCTTCACAAACAGACTCGACGCAGCGCACACTGACTATATTTCCACCTGTTATTTTCTCCTGAATCAGTAATAGAGATGCACCAGTACCACTTTTTCCCTGCTGATGCCAATATTGCTACCTGATCCATGAGTATAGGCTGATACCGATTACCAATACCGATACAAACTAATCTAGTAACCGATAATCTAAACTAACTAACCAATAAAGCCTAATATTTACACAATTACAAACAAAACATACTCAGCTTGACTGAATGCCATTCACTTGCTAGATTACATATATAAGAAATCCCGACCCGATTCCCGACCCGATGCCTCAGACTTTAAAATGATTAGTTCACATGTTAGATTACATATACAAGAACTCCCGACCTGACTCCTGACCTGACCCCTGACCCGACTCCTGACCTGACCCCTGACCCGACTCCTGAACTGACACCTGACCTGACTCCCGACCCGACACCTCTGACTTTAAAATAACTAGTTCAGGCTTCCAAACAGACTCGAAGCAGCGCACATTGACCATATTTTCACCTCTTATTTTCTCCTGAATCAGTAACAGAGATGCACCAATAGCACTTTTTCCCTGCTAATGCTGATACACCTGATCCTTAAGTATAGGCTGATACCGAGTGCCAGTACCGATACAAACTAACCTAATAACCTATAATCTAACCTAACTGACCAATTAATGCAAACATTAATACAATTACAAACAAAACATACTCATACTCATATATACTGTATCGTTAGTAATAAGAATCACGTTTAACAACTTAATATCATATATATTTAACAAAACAGTTAAAACAGAACTGATATATGGATAAACCTGTGGTGTGTATATGTGAGCACTCAGCAGCGTCTCTCACTTGGAATAAACAAAGCTGAATGTTGTTCATATCTGACATTTCTCTGTTGTTTGTCTCATGTGTGCATCTCATTCACTCACACTACATCTCTGAGCGTCAGACTCTGCTGGTTTAGCAAATATTGGTGACATCATGTGGGCAAAAACTGCAATCATGTAAACATTTCAGACAATTTCACGATACACATCACACTATTCTGTTTTTCTGGGGTTTCTTAAGTTCAAGCAAACAATATGCCCCAGCAAGAAAGACTGGAATTATTAAAAAATGTCTAAACGTTTGATTGCTGGTGTACATTAGACCCTTAAGAAAACATATTTATTATATGGGGGTGTGTGTGTGTGTGTGTGTGTGTGTGTGTGTGTGTGTGTGTGTGTGTGTGGAAAAAAGCAGATTCTCTGACTGAGCTGACTGAACAACAGTCCACAAGACCCTTCTTCCAAGTGATACCCCAGACCAACAGAGGTGCATCACAGGCGGCTCCTGGGGTACTATAGCAGCTAAAGGCTAAATCACAGTTACAGGCTATCATTAGGTGTCTGCTACATAGTTGAATTGGATGTTGTTTAAGATGAGTGTTTGATGCAAGCCTTGGTTGTATGGGTGCCCTTTGCAGGCCGCTTTAGGCAATTAGTAAGCATTTCCTGACCTCTGGTAGCTCCTTGTGGCAACCACTTAATTCTGCTCAGACAAGAAGAACAGAATCAAAGGTTGTGGCGTGTTAATGGAGGTCTCTTTCAGGTTGACATGATGAAAAGTAACAATCACAATGATTAACTAACTAAACAGAATGTGTTTATTAAGTAATAAATGCTTTTCAAACATATTAGCATTCGTATTTTCATTTTTCGGCTAAGGAAGCCTGACGCTTGGTTAAAAGCCTGGGAACCAGACTGGGATGCAGACTGGTCGTCTTCTTCTTGTGTAATGCTGAATGCGTAGGTTTCATTGTAATGAAGGTTGCTGGTGGTCTGGTCTGGATTGTGTTCAAACCTTCCATGGAATCTGGTTACCAGTCAGTGTCTTTATAGGAAATCCAGTGGCTGAAGAGCTATGGAGGTGTGGGGTTAATGCCTTCTGCTGATGAATGTGTTGCAAGTGTCTAGTCAGAATCATGACACCCAAAAGTACAACGGAACTATAGTAAATCCAGTTGTTGCTGACTTAATGATGAGGTCATGCGCATCAGCGGAGGCTAAATCTGTGGCCAGTTGGTGGAAACTCTTTATGAAATACTGATGGACCTCCTTCTTCCAAACTGACACCAACAAACTGAGCACAGAAGATGACAACGTCGTCTGTAGATGCTGGATTTCATATATGACCTGACAAGAGGCACAGAGTGGCCGGAACGGTTAAATGAACTGGCTTAATACAACCTAATCTAACAGGACAAGGAATGATTGGGATACGAATGACATTCCCCACAAACAGCATCACTGGAAGGCTTTATAGACATCTTTATTCAGTGGTCACAGACCCACGCTCTGGTCTGCCATTGTGCCCCGCGAGGGGGATGCTGCACAGTGGTGCTCAGCGGTGGCCTTAGATGTGTTGTTTGCCCCCAGTTGTATTGTGATTCGCTTTCCATTTCATTCTGGGAAGCAGGTGTTTGACTAGCGCCATAAATGATTTAGCGGATCAATGCTTTTCGGAATGCCCGTGGAGTGGCACCTCTATTTGAGATGATAAGCTTGGCAGGGCCGCGCTTCAAGGGTGTTAAGCCTTCAGCGCTTTCTCTCTATCACCTTAAAGCCCGTTTCAGGATCACAAAGAGAAAACTACTTCATAAACTACCTTTTATTCCTGGGGTGGTGCCTAGGACTGAGTACCGCGGTTCAGTTCATAGCAGGAAAGAGGAATCAAAATCGGTTCTACCGAGCACCGAAACATGCCAGAAGATTCAGTGCCTCAATGTTCGGTAAGCATCGCATACTGATCATACATGCGTTTGTCACTGTTATAAATTCTCGGATATATATTTATTGATGCTATCAACTATGACACGTAGTTCCTGCAGATTGTGCAGTAGGGGTGGAGGTGGAGTGACACCATGCCTTCTTGAAGAGTGGCACCTGACAACAAACCGCTCATCTTGGCGCTGACCGCGGTGCCTACACACACAGATTCGTTGGTCATCTCCACCAAGACGAAAGCGGGACTCGTCACTGAAGATGACCCGCTGCCATTCTGAGTCACTCCATGACGGTCTGGCACGACACCATTGCAGTCTTTGTTGACGGTGACGTGGTGTTAAGGACAGTCGTCGTAACGGTCTGTTTGCATGTAGTCCTGTGTGGTGCAGCCGTCTGCCAATGGTGCTGGCACTAACAGGATGACTCATGGAGGACATCACTGCTCGCTGGATGTCTGTAATCGTGGCTGTTGGGTCAGTCAGGTACAGCGATGAAGCCCGTCTGGCTTACGTCACATGCACATCCGAGCTTGAAACTTGAATCATTAGCATGTCACATGATGTCAAACCTACCCACCAAGTTTCATTCCTGTCGGTTGATTCCTTGTGGGTGCAGCTGTTTGTGCAGCTATTCTTTTCATGATGACTGAATGTAGTTTTTTTGACTTCTGTATCATTTAAACACACCAGCTGCTGTTAACACAACTGGCCCAAAAGTCTGTTTCCATTCAAACTAAAAGAGGTTTTTGTCCTCTCCTGTAAAGTTGCTATTTTGGAGATACTCGTTTTTCTTTTGGACAGCAACAGTGTGTGGTATGCGACTAATTTATCCTTAATTTTAAGAACAGCTCCGAGACTTGCTTCTTTTCTTTCTTGCTGCTGACATAAGTACGTCACTCTGCGTGACGTGGGTGTTTTCTGGTGTTTTGTCGCCCTGAAACATCAACATCATCACACGGTTCAGCAGAACCATGCAAAAACCTAATTGAAACCATGAGACCATGAGACCCTGCTGTTCTACATCTAAAAATACAGTGCTCAATCAGACTAAGGGCACAGCAAGCTGCACCCCTGCTAGACCTGACTGCATGTCAAGGAGGCTGTAGAGCTGTGAGCTTTATTCAGAAAGCAGCCCTCCCACAGGCAGCGAAATGAGACAGTGAGGGAAATTGTGTTTCCATTAACCCTGGGCCTCTTGCGGACCTCCACATGGTGGCCTAAGTCCTGTTAGGGCGGTCTGGTACCATGAAGGGCAGTTCTTTATTGTGATCTCACCCTTCTGCCACTTTACCAGAAGTGAAACTGCACCGTTTACTGTTTTATGCCCTGTAATCACTTTTTGCTCCTCTCTTTCTGTCACTTGGACAAGTAGACAAATATTCCCACACATATTCCCTCGCTCCCTTCCTTCACTAGCCGTCTAAATGGGTAACCTGCCTGACCCGCTGCTTTTTTGTTTTCACCAGCTTCTGTAATTTTCTCTATTTGCCTAAAACACACATACAATTTGTTTTTGTACCTAGTTGGGACATGGGGTGATACCCCTCTTGTCACTAGGCTGGTACCCTCAAGGTAATGTCTTCAGTACCTTTAGTTAGGGAACATAATTGTACTGCATTCCCTTCATCCATTTATTCATCTGAGCTGCTTGTTCTTCTGGGTTGTGGGGGGTGCTGGTACCTATCCCACCGCTGACGGGGTGGGAGGCAGGAAACACCCTGGACAGGCCACCATTCCATACACACGCACACAAATGCACCTAGGGGCAATTTAGCCAGGAATTGAACCCAGGTCCTTCTTGCTGTGAGGCAACAGTGCTACCCACTGTGCAGCACTGTATTCCTATACAGCTATATTTCATATACTCTGTCTTGACACCAAGTGTTTCATTTTAGTGTTCTGCTTGAAAACTGTAGGTTATGAACAGATAAATATACATACCTTTCCCCTCAGAAAAGCTTTTTAAGGTACAGAGTTGGACCTTAAGACCATTGTGGGACTGAACGATTTTGGCAGAACCTAATTGGAATTTTTCTGACCAATATTGCGATCACGATTTTGATTGTTTTCTATTATTTGTGGACCTTTTTTGGCCAAAAAGACCAACATATACTTTGGCTTGAGGCTCGAACGCCTACTTACCCCTTTAATGTTCTGCTTCTTGGTACAGCACATTTTGAATCACTATACCTTAATGAAGAAGGTGTTGAACTAAACTCAACCTGATTGTGCCACCTCTACCAATCGGCAGAGGTTAGACTAAAAATACACTAGATGTCACTGAGTCTTTCAATAGATATGCCTTTACTGTTCTCATCCATAGAGGAAGCTAGCGTGAGACAGTAATTTTAGTTGTGATTTGGAAAGTATTTTGACGTTAACCCTATGGTGTATATTAGGGACTCTTATTTTGATGAGTAAAAAAAAAAAGGGGTTCGGTATAAAGTGGAAGAGTGCCACTCTCCTGTGCTACGTCTTTGTTTTCGTTTTGTTTGCCCATTAAAAAGCCCAATGCTTCTTTATTGAGTTTTTGTGAGATTGCTCCATATACACAAAGTCATCGACCACCTACTACTCCCACGCCTTACCCTACTAACAACAAGCAAATCGCTCCACACGCTGTATTTGGTGGGATTTTTGAAGGCAATCTTATTTTTTTCAGAGGATTAGATTAACAGAATTATATAACTTTATTAAAAAGAAGTGTAATAAGGGTAAAGTAATTTTCTAAAATCATGTGTTATCAAACAGTCTTATTGTTTCTTTATGCTTAAGGTGTCTGTGCTAAGCTAAAAATGCCAAACAAGTAAAAATGCAAAAAAAAAAAAAAAAAAATCTTAGTGAGGATGTTAAAGGGTTAAAAATCACAACTTACGTTGTTGCTAACAGACCATACAGCTATCATAAAAACTGCAGCTCATTCAATTGCAATTTAGATATAAAAGCGATTACAACATTATTTGCATCTTGACAATCACTAATGCACCTGTACAGCACCTTTATCCTTTCTGTGTATTGCATCCTATGTGTAGGGCTGGACCATAAGACAATATACACCCACCAGCCACTTCATTAGGTACACCTCTTTGTGTCTATACTGTTTTCCATCTTATCAGCTCCACTGACCATATAGGAGCACTTTGTAGTTCTACAGTTACAGACTGAAGTCCATCTGTTTCTCCATGAGTCATCCTGTTAGTGCGAGCACCGTTGCCAGACGGCTGCACGATGCTGGGACGTCTGGTATGTTGCAAAATGTTAGCAAACATGGTGGCCCGACGCCATACTGAGAGACACTACTTCTGTATGTGTAGCTCAATAAATATTGATCATATCAGTCTTGTTTAGTAATGAACTGATTGCTGGCAACACACCTGGCAAAAAGACACACGTATGTTTTTTATATTTGCTGTTTTATGTATGACTTGGAATAAATGTACTAAAGATAAAAAAGAAACACCCTTGCTTTCAATAGGACAAAACTGAGCCGACAAATATAAACAATTTACATAAAAAGCCCCTTTTTGCACTGTTTGTCTGCTGGGTTTAAAACGTTTCTCGCCTTCGTTGCCATTGAAATGCTTTGTTCAGGGTTATATATTGACAGTCCATTGCAGCCTTGTTTATTCTTTTGATGTCTTTTTTCTCCTTTTGGCCACAGTTTTCTGTCCTTTTTCCGGTGTGTACAATTTCAGTGGATCTCTGAACTTGAAGTACTTCTCAACTGCATTATTATTATTATTATTATTATTATTATTACTACTATTGTATAACCATCAAACTGTTGTCAGAATAGTGGAAAATATTGATATACAATTTATACTGCCCATAAATACAACATACATACAGTGCCTGCGTGCAATCTTAATACACCGTCGAGTCACATTATTATGACCACTTCCTACTTTTGATGGCAGCAGCACGTAGCTCATGGAGGAAGTCACATTTTCGTGGCACTCTCTGGGGCCACACATCCATGTGGAAGGCACTCGCAACCAAATTGGGTATGAATCCCAGTCTTGTTCGCTCTATGGATCCTCCCCCAAACACCCTCCAGCCGCTGTGGGGATGCACTGTAATCAGCATAGCTCCAGTTACCTGTGACAACCTACCAGGACCTCATGGAGTTCCTCCCAGCCCGTCTAGCTGCTGTCTGTGCTGCACTCTGGATATTAGCTGGTGGTCATAATAATGTGACACGACTGTGTATAACTATTTTGCCCTTGTAATTTTTGCAGAAAGGTTCAGTTTAATGTCAGGCCCTTTCATGGTGGGTTAGCCTTTTCCTACACAGTGTGGATATTTTTGTTCTGCTAATAATAATAATAATAACCAGTTATTCATGCTTGCACACAGACCTTTTGACCCTCAGTCGTTTGTGTGTTTGCTGTTTTTGGAAGGTGGCACTAAAGATCATAAAGCAATACCATGAGGATGGCCAGGGCAGTGAAGTAGCACAGGGGGTCTTGCTGGGGCTAGTTGCAGATAGCGTTGCAACCTTATGAGATTTTCACGGTACGATAACCGTCTCAGAAGATATCGCGGTATCACGGTTATCATAGGTTATCATGTAATCATAAGTTACAGTGACACTTAAAGAAATGACAACAAAAGGTTTTTGTTTAACAAACTATTTATTGTAGTTGAAACTTGGAACCATTTTAATGACAGTAATATAATAATATATATATATATATATAATATAACAAAAAATAAAACGTCTCTTTTAAAAAAAAAGCTGTATACCTCCTGTTTATACAGAAATGTCTTTGCACAGCTAGCTAATAATCAATTATAGATATGATTAAAATGGTATATATACATATATATATATATAGAGAGAGAGAGAGAGAGAGAGAGAGATAGGTAGATAGATAGATAGATAGATAGATAGATAGTAAAAATACTAATACCACACTTGACATGTACTCTTAGAAGTAAAGATCCTGCATTTAAAATGTTTGGTACAATTATGTAAATATCACCATTAAAAAATATTTAATATCTGAGAAACTGAGCCTGGGTCAGTGTCTGATCACCTACTGTTGTAAGGATCCGTTTTACTGCTACGTTAGTGGGAAATAACCAGATACTGCAGACAGAGGGGATGATTTGTGACATGATCCTCATAATAGAGATTTCTCTTTTAAGGCTTTCACACCGAGCCTGATTTTAACGGGTGGCACGTCAGGCACGTCAAATTTTGAAAACGAACGCATGTAAATGAAGTCCGGAAAAATCCAGATCGGTGTGAACGGGCCTTAACACGGACACGCGCATCCAGCACGGCTCGCGCTTCACGGCCACGCGCACAAGATTTCCAGCACCGGCGTGCCTACACGTTCGGATGACTCAGCACGTTTGCTGGTGCGTACCGCGTGGACTGAGCATGAGGAAACAGAGATGGGTTTTTCTCGTAGATGGGAGAACAGAAGTTTGAGGTACTCCCTCCTTTAGCTGCCACTTTACGCCCACGTTGTTTGCAAATGGGATACCCATCCTCACGTCCGTTTTGCGGGTATCCGAAGTAGTCCCACACTGCTGACTTTAGTTTAGATTTTTTAGAGGAATGGAGACTGGTTAAATCCGTCGCACTTCGTCTCTCTGCCATTTTCGCCGCTGTGTGCTTGAGCGTGGCCGAGGGGCGGCCGAGGCGGATCGGAGCTGCGCATGCGCGGGTGAGATTCTCAGCTGGCTTGCTTTTTTCCTTTAGTACCGGTAATAAGCAAACGCCCACGGCATGATAACCGTGCATTTTAATACCGTGGTATACCGTGAAACCGGTTCCCGCTGCAACCCTAGTTATAGACAGCTGCCTGGAGATCACTGATTGGTTTCCATTCCCCCAGCACAGGAGGACGATGCCGATTTTGACAAAGGTAAAGGCTTAGAGCTGTAGCCCGTCTTCATATCCCCAGCTCCACACACATACACCATCCTCATAATGAACTCCACAAACTGCGTCTTCCCGCTACGTCTCTAAATGTTAATTGCCTTTTTAACCTTTATATAACCAGGTAAGTCTCTTTATAGCCAAGGTCTTGTTTTCAAGTGAGATTTTTCCAGCATGGCAGTGCACACTTAATTTGAAGCAGGGTAATGTATCATCATACAAGGTGCAAATAGGTTTTGTGCTATCTGTAAGATAACTAGTGCTGTTTTTGTTCTACACCGTACTTCACAGTCATTGTGTTATTAGTATGGCATGCCGGTCCTGTTCAGTAGCTGCTGTGATTAGTTCCCGGCCTTCTGTCAGACTGGCGCCCGGCCTACCGAAGAGGTCAGTCCCCAACCTTGGCCCTCGGACAGTGGGAAACGACCTTGCTGATTCAGACTGCTTGTTAGAGCTCAGTTGACCGAACGCCGGCCAACTCCGCTAACAAGCAACGGTCTAGAAGTTGCGGTGAGAGCAAAAGGCCAAGCTGGAGATGGGTGCCCAGGGACATATGTTTACTGAGGCATTGCATTATCTCTTGAAGCCAGTTTGTTGCTTTTCCCACTGGAGCAAAATATATTTGTTGGTGCCCTCTGCGTGGAACACAGCAACAAATAATTGATTTTGTTTCGCTGATTGCAAAAGCGTACTTCATGTTTATCGCACAAGCGGATTCAGAGGCAGCACTGCCCCTCTTCTGGTGACCTTCAGGCTTGCCTGCTCGATGGCTGGCTAACTTTAATTGGTGTCCAGAACAACTCCGGCTTGTGTGTGTGAGCAAAATTGGACTCAGCTTGTTCACATCTCTCCTGCGCTCTGTGGTCCGTCTTCACCCCTGATTTAAAGCGATGATTCTAGACTCTTTCTGTACTCATAACTTTTGGCCGGTCAGACTGCAGCTTGCCCCGGCGCTCTTTTTAGCGCTCTATCACTCTTAAGCTCGGTCTCGCTGACCGCTTTCTGCTGAGCCAGTCATCTTGCCTCGGTGACAGCTCATCGCTCCCAGGAAGCTCATGCAGCCCGGGTATAATTTAGCTCTTGCTCTCCCACCCCCTCCCTCCGTGGATGATGGCAGATGTGAAGGGAATAAGTGGACGTTCTCACTGTTGTGAGTGTGCTGCCCCGCATAAGAGAAATGCCTCCTTGCCTGCTGTCCTTCACCTCTCATCCGTCTTCAGCTGTTATTCCCCTGCACTCTCAGAAGGTGACAGTGTTGCACTTTCATTTCAGCATTTCCACCTCAACATGGAGGCCAGGTAGGTGAGCCAACAAGCTGAGCGGGAACGCGTGCTGGCAGACTGACCTAGGAGCGGTTGGAGAACAGATTTATTACAGGAGAACCAGTGTGTGCATCGTGCAGAACCGTTGCGCTAAACGGCCAATTTGCAGAGGAGGTTCTGCGAGCGCATTAGCCTGGTCATCGACCCCTAACTTAAATCAAGATGCCTGTGATCATCCTCTGCTTTGCTGATTGATTGGGGTCTCGGGTCAGAGACAGTCAGGGTTGGAGGAAAACCCAGTCAGGTACATGAGCTGAGAGAAGATTGGGTATAAGGTGTAGGTACTCGATTGCATTGGTTCCCCACCCTGATCTTGGGGTACATTTACCCTCAGGAGTTTTCTCTGCTTCAGTGCCATCACTTTGGTTAGTAGATTAGTTCAGTCAAGTGTGCTAACCAAAATAATATGCGGGGGAGGAGTACTCAAGGTTTGTGAGCCTCTACCCTATAGGAACAGGACATACCAACCATGTGGCGTTCTTTGAGATCAAGGTAACAGTCTGGTTCCTCGATAAGCCTATTTTGCACCCCTGGCATCCACTGGTCCCGTTTCCATGTTCCTCTCCACAGTGATTCAAACATACTGTATGTTTTCAAATTCAACTGTCCCTTATGCAGTTGTTAAGATGCAAGTCAGGGCGGAAGGCTTTCTCCTTTTAATTGCCTGGCTCAAATCTGACATTAGAGGATGGCGTTTTGTCGATATTGCTGGGAGGGTCACTGGGATTTAGAGACACATAATCAACAGTGAGTGCTGACCCCAGAGCAGCATTGGGATGCTGGCTCGGCCATGGCCAACGACTGACCTCCAAAACCTCCGGAATCTTCGTGTGCACCTTGGGGATGAGTTAATCAAAGGAGATTCACGAGACCCGTTTCCACCTTCCACACTCGTGGGAGAAGGTATCTGGCACTGGGGCCCTGGCTGCGGGCCAATCTTTTACTTTAACGGCTTGATTTATTAATGGCCCTTGATGCCTCCTCGGAGTGTGTCCTGTCCGAGGTTTTAGCAGATTGCCTCGTACCCTCTCCTCACTACTCAAGCTGTAATTAATCAAGGGCCCACGGATGATCAGACTAAAGCCTTCAGATGCGACGACTGATGCTTCTCTTACGGGAATTAAGCGCGGGCCGAACCAAAGCTTTATGGGAAATGTAGTGCCAGGGCTTGTGAGGACTTTCTGGTTCAGTCTCCTATAAATATGGACTAGAGCCCAACTGACCAACTATCAGTGTTAGTTGCAGCATTGCCAGGATTGCCAGGTTTGCGACTAGTGGCAACCTGGTAGTTGTGCCACCAGTAAGCCCCATATGCTGGACCCCTTATTAAACTATATGACTGCAGTACAGACTCAGGTGGTCAGTTTGAATGCAAAAACACTCATTCACTCATTTTCTGAACCACTCTATCCTTCTGGGTCGTAGGGGAGTACTGGAGCCTACCCCAGCACGCATTGGGTAGAAGGCAAGAAACACTTTGGACAGGCCACCAGTCCATCTCAGGGCAGATATACAGTCACACACTCACACCTAGGGGACAATTGCTTATTGCTTATATAATTGCTTATTAATGATTTTAAGTTTATGACCTAATTAATAACCATGAGTAAACTTTATTTAAACCATCCAAAACTCTTTATAAAGGTAGCCATATTCTAAAGTGGTACCGGCCTTTCTTGCTGTAAGGCGACAGCGCTCCCCACTGCGCCAACGTGCCGTCCAAATACTAAACACAATCACAACTTTTATCCGGAGGAATGTACCCAAACCTCACCTTTTGAATCGGAGTAACTAGTTTATATGAAGAGAGCTCCTATTTGTACATTTCTCCTATTTGAACACTATTTGTAGCACATCATTGCCGTCAATTCACAAATACAATTCTTATTGTTTATTCATCTTTTTAGCCAGATAGAAAATCTGTATTGAGGACAGAATTTCATGGAAGGAATTGAATATCCTTATGCATTCCCAAAACTTTTGAGGAACTTCCACATTTCCCTCAGAGGCGAATCCCCATCAGAAGTCAATACAGTACATCTATGAGTCTGTAAAGTGCTAAGGCCTTGAATGGATGCTTTTTCTAAAACCTTTATTACTAACAGCAAATGAAATATTTTCCTATCTGATGTCATTATTTGCCCTGGTAGAATTTGAAAGCACAGCATCCCATCACATGCAGCAATTTGGTTGCCCATGACTGTTCAAGTTCCCCAGCTTTATCAACAGTGTTTTGAAGAAATAGGACAAATCGGCTTACTGTAGTACCCTAGTAATTAAGTCTTATGACGAGCCCCCTTGGGTATGCTGTAGCACGCAGCCTGTCTAGATGTAGCAGAAGAAACTTTGTCTGCAGGTTGCTGCTTTGTTTCAGTGCTCCTCATGATTAGCATTTCTAAGAGGGGTCTTAAAAAAGAGTAGCAGCTTTCCTCTCTACCGCTTTTCATCCAGGAAAATCAACGTTATGTAGCGGTAACCCTCCTGCTTGTTGGCATTCACATTCGTATACGAACATCCATGGTAATTAAGGGCTGGAATCTCCTTCCATTTGTGGGTCATGGGACAACAAGCCCTCCGAGTCACTTCTAGGAGCGAAAGCACGTTTCTCGAATGTTCTTATGATCTGAGTAAATGTAAGTTTGGTGTACTTGAGAATACACTTGAGTACATTTGAGTACTTGAGAAATGTCTCAACTCATGAAACAGCCTCAGCAGCACCAGAACTTGCCTTCATCTGTCAGACAGAGGGGTTACAAAGCAATGTGCCAAACTCCCAAGGAATCACCTCAGGCTGTGAAGCTTCTAATCTTTAGGTTAGCTCATCACTCTCGAATGGGTGTGGATCAGTCGACAACAAAACAGAAAAAAACACATGACAAAGATCGTTCAAGTTCTGGAAAAAAGGAAATCTTTATTGACTCTGTCTTTTGACTGATCCAACAGATCCTCCTCTGTACTGGGAAAGACGTCTGGAGTTGCATGCTAAAGTCAACTGCCAGAGTCACTTTAGTTCTTAGAGTGAAGGATCTTTTGAGACAATCATTAAAGCAATGAACCATTGTTGCCCAGTCAGAGGTTTCGAATTAAAACAAAGGCAAGGAGAAAGATGTTACGTTGGACTTGAAGAAGCTTGCACACTTCCAACCACTGCGTGTCTCAAAACACACTGTAAATTGTCATGCAAGTCAATCGAAAGTTTGGACATGCATATTCGGTAGTTTGCTTGGTGTTCTCCAGGTCCAAGCTTTCCAGCCTGTGAAAGCTAGTGGATACTCTATTTGGACACCTGAAGTGCCACCACATCCTTACATACCTCCCCAATGTCAATAGATTGAACACACTGGAAGGAGGATGCTGTTTTGTTGGCCAACAGATGCCCACATTGGCTACCATTAAGCTGGATGATGGGTAAGTGGAAAGACAACCCTGCCCATCCACAGTGAGGACAATTATTCCCTCATGGATTCCCAGCCATGGGTGGCTATGGCATCATCTGCTTTGGACCCACACATCGAACAAGACGTTCATTCCACTGTACCACCTCTTCTTAATCTATGAATCCCGTCACACACACCCCACAGGTATTCATAGCCCCATCATCCTCATGCAGCGCCATCTGCAGGAGCTTGAAGTTACTACCACCTTAAACACACAAGGTGACCTGATATCCTCATACATTCCTGAAGCTTTAATGCTAATCCCAAATTTTCCCTGCAGGATCAGTGTAGTATCTATCTATTATACACTCACCATCTAAAGAATAGCTGGACAAATAGTTGCACCCACAAGGAATCAAGAATTGGTGGGTAGGTTTGACATTGTGAGACATGCAATTGATTCAACTTTCACGCTCGACCACACATGTGACGTAAGCAAGGACCGGCCTTATCGCTGTACCTGACTGACCCAACAGCCATGATTGTGGACATTCAGCGAGCAGTGATGCTGTTAGTGCCAGCACCATTGGCAGACGGCTGCACGACACAGGACTACATGCACGCAGACCGTTACGACGACTGTCCTTAACACCACGTCACCGTCACCAAAGACTGCAATGGTGTCGTGCCAGACTGTCATGGAGTGACTCAGAATGGCAGCGGGTCATCTTCAGTGACGAGTCCCGCTTTTGTCTTGATGGAGACGACCAACGAATCCGTGTGTGGAGGCACCGTGGTCAGCACCGAGATGAACGGTTTGTTGTCTTGCCCACATTTCCAGAAGGCCTGGTGTCACTCCACCTCCACCCCACCGCACAATCTGCAGGAACTGTGTGAGAATATTCAAGCTGCATGGGATGGATTATCATAGAACACCATTAGGAACCTCTACAGCTCCGTGCTGAGATGTGTGGTGTGTTGCGTTAGCCTCGACACCATGAATGTATCATCATTTATTGCTCCTGGTAACCTTTATCTTCCTTCCCAATAGCACTGCAGTCCCACACTTGTTCTGGGTGCCGCTATTCTTTTAATGATGAGTGTATTTACCTGAACTTGTGGAAGACCTTGAATGAATGCTATTAGTGTTCATTAATTATATGCACCTGGATTTCGACATAAAGATGTTGGTCATCCACGGCTCCCAAAAAGGTTCATCCAGTTTGTTCCAGCACTGCGATGGATGGCAAAGGTTGGGAAAAAAAATCATCTGGTTCACGATCCACCATCATAACGTAAACTCAGCAAACCGTCTGTCCCTGTACACGTTCCCTTATAGCTCTGATGTTTTCGGCGCTCTAAAACTTGGCAATTAGTACAAACAAAGAAAACGCCTTTTAGGCCTGTCCAGACTTTTGACTGGTACTGCACTGTGAACAAGAAAACCCATTTGTGAGTCATCTCTTTTGTGAATCCTCCTTTTAACTGACTCACTAAAGTATTCTGCCAGGTTTGGCGTGTTAACCTCAGCGCGTATCTGTGTCATTGTTTTATTCACCCCTCTTATTTTGCGAAGGTGCTCCGACTGTAGTGGGGAATCGAATGCATTAAAGTGCATTAGAGTGTGTGTGTGAGAGAGAGAGAGAGAGAGAGAGAGAGGTTTGAAGGGGGGTGTAGGGGGGATTTAGAGTGAAATTCGGTTAGCAGGGCCTCGCTCAGCGCTGCCGGCAGCTTTAATTGCGACGCCGGGCGACAAGCGGAGAGCAAAAGCAAAATCCCTTTCGCGGCTTTTCGCAGGCGTCCGCGCGAGTCCGCCAGCTTGCACGTGTCCGTGTGTGCGCGTGATGTGTGTCTTTGTCATTCTGATGTTGTGCCGCCGTAAATCCTATTGAATTTTCTTGCCAGTGCGCCTGAAATCCTACAGGTCATTAGAGATTCACCGGGAGGTGCTCTCTCCAGAATGAGTGTGAAATATGAAATCATCCACCATTTGCAGATGTGCACTGGGGCAGCGTTTGCCGGTAGAGTAATTTTTTTTTTCATGTTTTTTTTCCTCTCTCTCTCTCTCTCTCTCTCTCTCTCTCTCTCTC
>CM067497.1:21562540-21578192 GCA_034552555.1 Semaprochilodus insignis
GCTTATAGTTAGCCAGTTCAGACAGACAGACCCCACATCTGTATAACACTTCCTAGGACACATCTAAAGATACAAAGACATGCCATACCAACAAAATTAGCAAACATTATTTATTCCTCTTTTTTATAAAACCTTTTTCTTACAAAACTGTAAGTTACCTAGTATTGTTCTTAGCTCTGTAAAATAAGGTCTTTTAATTACATTGGTGTCCGCACTGGGCAAAAGGGTAGCGATACAATGTGTCCACATATCTGATAAATACACAGGTAAGCACTGTCAACAAAAGTGAAGCCGGTACATCACCGAGAGAGTCTTCTTCCTACGAGGCAGGGTAGGAATGTCGGTTACAGCATAGTTTTGTAATGAATCTCCCAAAAAAAAAAAAAAACAACATTCCAGTGTTAGACAAAGTAAACCAGACTAATGCGTATTACTGGATAAGAACAGAAGGTCTGTTTCGACGCTGATCGCCGAAACAGAGGAATGGGAGCTCGTTTTCCATGAAAGGCAAATGAAAAACAACTCAAGACGTGTCTCAAGAAAAGGCACATTTGTGTAATTAAGAGATTCAAATAAAAACGCCCGGTAAGATGGTGAGAATGTGCAAGCTGGAGAATGACTAACTTCTTAGAAACCCATGATTTCCTTGAGAAAGCCCACTACCACAGAAGAACACTCACTGTCACACATACAAAAAGCAGTTCTCTCAGACGCACGCACTCTGTGCTTTCAATAACGCCAAGATCCCATTGTAAGGTTCTTTTTTCCTCCCAGCAATTAATTTTCCTTGATCACGATGACAGAAGTGAGTAGCTCATTTCGTCTTTCTGGCAGTAACTTCAGGCAAATGTCGTATGGAGAAAGGAATGGCACCATGGACATGGGAGGAACAAACAGCATCGTTAATGACATTCCCATGAAAGGTATCTAAAGATCCCGTGAACACAAAGCACACAGACTTGGACTCATTTCTGTGGGGGGGGGGAATAAAAACAGCCCCTCTAGACTGACGACGACGACGGCCATCTTTCAAAAACACCTCAAACATAAACACGTTACTGAAAAGCTTAACAGTCTTCAGATCTGTTCACATCTGATCTGAATGTTCAAGACACATTCCGGTTTTAGTACTTCTGGCCACAATCGTACAAGTTTTAAATTCTCTTTGTAGGGAGGACAAAAAAAGGGATTGATGAGTAAATGATTAGTATTGTTCTCTTAAGTCCAGTTGTGTGTAACGATGTCTATAACGAGGGTGATTTAACATGTACACAGTCACATGCAAAGTTTTGAACAGCCCCCATGAAATGACTCGTTTTGTTGATATTCTACACAGAAACAGCTTTTCCCCTGCAAATCTTAGTGTCAAATTTCTATTTCTTTGCTTACAGGTGCGGAAAGCGGTGTCAATCCAATATACTTTGTCAAATTCAGTGAAGAATTCACTGCTGGTACGCTAGCTGACCATTCTGTGCAGGTGCTGGTGTTGTTACACAGCCCTGGATCTGTAAATGGGAAATAAACAAAGTGGCTAGGCTCAAGCTGCACACCACTCTTCCAGCCAATCAGCAACAGGAGGCGTCCCGCTCGTGCGCTACGTGCTAAGCTCCATAATTAGAAAGAGATGGTTGCAAAACGGTCATATAGGAGAAGATCTAAAGAATAAAGATTCAGAAAGAAGTTCTGAGATCAGGCGAGGGTCAACACATCACAGAGGGGTTCCAAGATCTCCAAGAGAGGTTGAGGCTAAAGTCTGCTTTCTATTCGCCAGCTTCTTGTTGTAATTTTCCTGTTCCACCTTAAATGAGGTGCCTCAATGTAGTTTTTGCACCAGTTTTTGAGGCATAACTGGAAGGTTGGGGTGGGGGTGGTTCTGGACAGGTAGACTTAGGCACCAGCATGGAACTGCTGCATCATATTAGGTGGAACGGGAGAACTCCAACAAGAAAAGTTGAAAGGCATAAAAGGGCTAAAGGAGCCTGCTCTGTTTCTACTGGACACGTGGGGAACATCAACTAACTCTTGCCCTTTCACAGAGCCAGTAGGTCTGTATTCTTTAGTCCTGTTTGCTAATGTTGTTAGCGCCGTAGCAGCAATTGTAACAGCAGTTTGCTAACCCACAGACGAGCTACCATCAGTCACATTCCTCGCTGTGTTGTCGTTTGCTCACTGTTATATCAGGGTTTTATGGTCACAAAGCCTTTTTAAGAAAGCCCACTGGTCCCCAGTTCGCCTTAGCAATGCATGCCCAGAAATGTCGGGGGTGGAGGCAATCGTTTGACAGGGAATTGCTGTCCAGCATCGCTTGCATAAACAACACAATATATGAAATGTACCAACTTCTCCACATTTTGTGTCCCCCCCGCCCCAAATACGTTTTCAGGAAATAACAATTAAAGGTGCATTAAAATATGTTCTCTGGCTTATTTACACTTTTAAAACCAACCAAACATACTTTGACGAGGGGTGCCAAAACCTCTGCACACAACTGTATACCTTCATGGTAAGTTCAGGGATAATTATAGTGTAGGACCCTTCAACAGCTAAAAATGACATGCTGAATGTGGCGGTGAGGACAATCTACTCACTCCTGTCTAATCAACAGCTGATGTAATGAGAGAGATAAGCTAGATTACGTGTGGCATTGCAGAAACATACGCAGTAAAAAGGTAATGCAGAAACGGGATTCTATTTCTATGCTTCTTTCTAACCTCAAAAAACTAAATGATTCTCTTTCACTTTTCCTAAAAGGAGCAATTTGTAAGATTTGGAGTTTAAAAGATTCCTAAATTAACTAAAATGATCAACAGAAGGTGAAGAAATAACAGTTTTGGCAGTAAGTCAGAGACCTCTATTGTGTTGCAGAAATATCTACTGAAGTTAGCATGCTAACCAGGTAGCCCCGGTCCGTCCTGTCTTGTAATACAACTTTGTACCTGAAGAGGCGATAGTGAGTCACTGCAGAGTGGAATCAGTCCAACATGAGAGGATGAAGAAGTAGCGCTGCTGCACCGTTGGCATATCGTAACCTCTTATCACTCATGCTGAAGGTGCTGAGATATCTACTGAAGCAGTTAGCATGCTAACCAGCTAGCACCGGCCCGTCCTGTCCTGTAATACCACTATGTACCTGAAGAGGCGATAGTGAGTCACTGTAAGGTTGAAGTGGAATCAGTCCAACATGAGAGGATGAAGAAGTAGCGCTGCTGCACCGTTGGCGTATCCTAACCTCTTATCACTCATGTTGAAGGTGCTGAGATATCTACTGAAGCAGTTAGCACGCTAACCAGCTAGCAAAGGCCCGTCCTGTAATACCACTCTATACCTGAAGAGGCGATAGTGAGTCACTGTAAGGTTGAAGTTGAATCAGTCCAACATGAGAGGATGAAGAAGTAGCTCTGCTGCCCTGACGGTGTAGTCTAACCTCCTATCAGTCATGTTGAAGGTGCTGCTCCTGGTACGATCATTTAAAACAGACAGCCAATAGAAAGAAGGGCAAACAACAATGGCTGAAGCTCTTGGCGAGCGAAACCACGTTCACAGCAAAACAAAAGAAGTGGTATTAATAGAAGCAAAACAAAAATGACAACAGCATTGTTCTCTGGGGGAGGAAGTCTGATGAACTTGCTATGCTGCCTCTAAACTGGTACAGAACAGAAGAGGGAGGAGGAAGAACTGATATGTTGCCCTGTACAGTTTGGAGTATGAATTTTACAGTTTGCGTCATCTTACAAATTGCTCCTTTAACATCTATGACCACAGAGCTTTTCCTTTTATATTTGCTTCGTCTCGTCTCAGCTGAGAGTAAAAATAAGACTAGTGTTTAAAACGTCAGATTAAAAATGTGCAACAGCTCCAGCTATGACAGACTAGTATTTTGATATGGCAATAAAATAAAATACAATTTAAAAAATACCAAAAAAAAAAAAATCTCAAATTTTGTGAGGATTAATTCTTTATGGATTTTTTAGTTTTATAGAATCAGATGAAAGTTACAAAGTTGATGAACATTAAAAAAGTTTTTGATGTTGTAGTGTTCTACTTTCAGATGCCATACACAAAATGGAACCGAGGGACATCATGAAGGTCCTGACATTTGCAGCAAGTTACTATGGTCAACACAAGAGTGGCAGTTACACTGGAGGCTTCAGTTTTGCTTAAAAAAAGTTAAAACCGTGATCTTTTGTTCACGGATCCCGATAAGAGACCACAGGAGATGACGTGAGGATAAAAAGAAAAGAAAAGGAAAAACAAAACAAAAAAAAAAAAAACACAGGATCAATAACTTTGGGCTAATCTGAGAAACAAGTCCATGTTATTTAGATTAACCAAAACACAAGCAGCATGACCAAGGGGTTCCTGCATTCCCACAAAACCCCTCTGGACTCCCAGAAGCACTCTACTTCGTAAGGTCAGGCACTGCGACGCTGTAGTTCCTGTAGGAGTGGCTTGCTTTATCCAACTGCCAAAAACCCCAAAACCTGCAGTAGTGTGGAATTTATGTGCACTTATTTTGGTTAGGGCTGTTTTTGAATCAGACGAATACATTGTGATCGAAGAACATCGATGATGATTGTTTTCTGACAGTGATTTCGTTAAGCACAAGGCGCTCTCCTTCCCCTTCCCATTCCTGCCTGGCTGGCTCGCTTCCTCATCCACCAGGGCTGCTCCTGGCTGGCTCGCTTCCTGAGGGTTTCACCGCCCCCTGTTAGTCCCCCGTACAGTCCGAGACTCCAGGGGGCTCTGCCTTTACGTCTTGTCCCCTTCCAGTGTTTGTGGAAGAGGTGGCTCAGGTTCGTTAGAGTCTCTCAATGTCTCTGTACTTCTTGCGCAGTATAGACACCTGGTCCTTGAACAGAATCGGGTCCAGCCTCATCTGGGAGTGGACCAGAGGCATGGTGCCAAACCAGCTGGCAAATTTGTTCATGCAAGTCTGCCGTTGGGCGAAATGGTCGGGGTCCGCCCAGCGAGAGGCTCTTGTTGTCTACAGGGAAGAGGAAGAGGACAGTCAGTAAAGTCACCTTGACAAAGCCATCATGTGCGTGCATATATATACACAGGAGGTGGTGGTAAGATGGTAGTGGTGAGATGGTGGGTGCATGGTGAGCAGGTAAAAGTGGCCCAAATCAGATTTCTTGGTGCTCCTAAACTGACCCACAGGTGCAAAAGAACAACGCTTCATGTAATATGCTCTTCTAGACGTGAACAATCATGACCCCTGATGGGCGCGTTTTTCAACCTCGGCCACTTCTTTGGTTCACAGCCTCGTTCCCCTGGCCCCACGTTCAGACATTTCTTCGGAACTCTGTTTCAACACGGAGAGCTGTTGCTGTAAATGCCTTTTAATTTGGTTTGTACAGAAACTTTAACCCAAATGTCACATTTATTATTATTATTATTAATGCACTGCCGTTTTATCTCCGCTTTTTCACATTTTCCTACTGTTTTTTCTACAGTTATATATTTTTTTGTAGATAGACTTTCTTGTACATATCTATTCCCTCATTGTAATAAGTGAGATATATTTATCTATAGTGTACTGGACTATTTATAGTTTAACAGTTAATAATTTTATTTTATTTATTTATTTTGCTGAGCCGGCACCTACCTATTTGGGTTCATTCTGTACAACCCTCTTTGTTTTTGTCTTGACTGTGCTGTACTGTGAAAACTGCTACTGGCTGCTAAATTTCCTTCGGGATCAATAAAGTACTACCTATCTATCTATCTATCTATAGCATGAAATTATGACGAATGTCAAGTTACACTGATGTAAAGTCACATGAACTCTGATCTGGCTGTTCAGACTAAGCCGCATTGTTGCATATAGGATATGTATTGGGTAAGAAAAAAAAAAGGTTCCAAATTGGAAGTGAAAATATCAAATTCAATGTATTCTTGCTGTTTACACTGACACATAGATAACACACTGGATAAGGGCCACTCTCACCTCTTCTGAGAACGTAGCCTTACAGTAGTAATGAACCAAGTGCATGAAAATATGTGGCTGAAAATCAAAGCAGATTTATTTTTTATTTTTAATTTGCTGATTTATTTACTGTTTTGAATAAACATACTAAACACAAAAACCTAGGAGACTACCACCTTGGAGAAAACACTTCAATTACTGATCAATTACTGATTATCATTAATTGTTTTTAAATTACTGATTGAAAATTGAGGTGATAAAAACTTTGTTCATATAAAATAAACATATTATACATGTGCAGGTGCCACAACCAACCCAACAATAGAATGGCAGGCCATCCAAGACAACGACCTCCCAACACTTTTGTTAAGATATACTTTGTCGTTTGTTATTTTCCTTCGTTTTTTGATGATTTTATTTTCATTTTCTGTTTTGCTCTATTCTGTGTATCGAGCAGGATGTTTAATCACTCTCTTGATACTTGACATGTACAGATGGAGATTATAAAGGTCTAATATTACTGGTGGAAACCATGAAATAGTTCCACGTGTCCGATATTCTAGTATTCTTAGCCATTCTTTTTTGGGGGAGCTGAAAAGCACAGCTTAACCATTTTCAGTGCCCCAAACCTTCGTCCTATCTTGGAGATGATGTTACACGTATTCAGATAAATATTTTGTTCAGGAACAACACGACGGGATGGAGGGGAAGTTGAGACATCTGCTGAAGTCATTAGTCACATTTGGAAAGAGAACAATAAGACGAACTTGGCATTACGTTCTGCTCATTTCCTGAGTTTCCCAAATTTAGAACTGTGCAGTAAAAAAAGAAAACTTTTTTCCACTTGCAATAAGACATGAGATGTAGATTGAATTCAGTCAGATGGTTATCCTGTGTTAATTAAACCCAGCATCACATTTTTTGGTGTGATATAAGAACACTTGGGCTTCGAGTGTGAAATTGACAGCTTCACTGCAAAAAAAAAAATTCAGGTGAAACTGAAAAACCAACAAGTCCACCAGTTTTACATTATGCAGGTAATTACATCTCCACACAACAAGCGAAGCCTTAAACATGTACCTGTCCCATCATGGTCTCCTTATACTGCTTCTTCTGAGTGACCTTGATGGGAGGCATCTTGGTGACAGCAGACACTAGGAAGTTCATGAGGATATCTTCACAGTTTGATAGCTGGTCAACCATGCTCCTTAAGCTGGCCGGCAGGTAATTTGTATACAAGTAGTTGTAATATCTAGACAGAGGGAAGGGTGAAACAGAAGTTGAGTTGTGCCACTACTGAACCGGTCAGTTGCTGGCTCTCACTAATAACTTCAAGCCGGCACACTTCTTTAGAAAACCTACTAGAATTTCTAAAGACCTAAAATAATCAAAAGCGGAACAATTCGAACAAAACAATGCACACTTTAATTTTGAGTGTCTAACCTGTGGTAGAAAGCAGCTCCAGTCAGCACCATTGAATAGTCGTTGGTCCACTTAGACGTGTAGCCCCAGCGCTCCTTGTTAGCATCCCAAAAATGGCTCCTAGCCGGGTAGCCCACGATCCTCTCAGGGAAACTTTGCCAAACTGTGAAGGCAAAATCCACCTTGGAAAAGATAAAACACAGGCTCTCAGCTGATACGATTCTGATTTTGTACAATTCCTATCATTCTTCCGGAAAGTAAGATTAAGCACAGCGCTCCTCCAGCAGCCTGATAGAAGAAAACCATGTGTTGTCACTCACCTCAGTGGTCGAGAGCACGGTGTCCTCGTCCAGACTCAGCACAGCGTCTGTTACTATGCTGCTATATGGCAGGAAGCGGCTGCCCATCACCTGGACGCATCAACAAACCATTACAGCACATGTCAAACATCACCATCTATTTTAGATTGAATGCCTGTAACGCGTTTCCCAACACTCAAAGCCTTCTCAGCCTAATGACCATCTTTGTACAGAAGACTGCCATTCTGAACATGATACAACATCATGCCTGTTATGCTACAAACGTTTAGGGAAATGCAGCCATTATAATCTCTTTAGAAAATTACTAAGGACAGATCTGGGTGAGCCAAAACGACATTTCCTCTTTGATTCAAGCACATTCTGTATCAGCAGTAACGACAGGCTCAAGTGCGCACCCTTCTATTTGAAACACACTCTCTTCTCGACAAACGCTCCAAGATCAATGGCTAAAAGACTTCAGAGACTAATAGAGGACCATTTGCAGCGTCAAGAAGGGCTGTAAAGACACCAGTGGCCAAAATATCACTCCCTGATAAACTGGAAAGTGTAATTAGTATCCACCTGATGTTGGAATTACAGCCAATAATCACAACCAGAGATATTCACAAGTCGATTCATGTGCCCGAGTCGAGTCACTGGGGTGTAAATGCAAGCCTTTCTTTATAGAGAACGTTAGTCTAACCTTACATTTAGTCTAAACTTAGATGCACTTAATCCTGAGTATAAACTTCAAACAGTTGGTTAGTCTGTTTATACAGTATATAAGCTAGTTAGAAAGCACAATAGCTAATCCAGCTGCACTTGCTCCAGGTAAGTAAGTAAGGAAGTCCTTCGATTGGCAAGATCAGATGCATTAGTGTTAGGCCGAGGAGGAGGAGCACGCTAGACACAGGTTGGTACTAAACTATGCAGGAAAGTGGATCTCCATAAGAAGGACGGGTAACCGCGGTTGGAAAGAACATGGTCTGTCTTTTTCAGATGTTTTGGTTCTAAAAATAAATATTTCATTCATTTTCTCCCAAAAAATAAGAATCTGGCGATATGATGCATAAAACAATACAGGAGTTCTGATTCAATATATTGCCATATACTGCACTGCTGCAAGCACAACAATATATTGCAATTTTTATGTAATTTTAGAAAAACTGTCAGAGTATAAAAATATTAGCTAGTCAGCTAGGTTTGCTAATGCAAACTACAACACTGATGGGGTTTTAAACAACACAAAATGAAGCACAGATCTTGGCATGTAAGCTATTCATTAAAAATCGACACTTTCTGAGAATCGGTAGAGTATGACAAAACTGGTGCGACAATGAACAAACACACAGCACTGATGTCAAGACATCATAAACAAACATTTATCTGGAGCACAAAAAATAAAAATAAAAAAATTAAATAGATGATAGTTTTAAGGTTACAATGAAACACACTTGTGAGGTCATCCAATCACTTTCAGCCATGCATTTCTGTATAGGAATCATCTTTACATATCTGTGTTATTACTTTAAAATTAGCACACCTTCAGTACATTAATGATGAGTGAAAGAAAGTATCCCAAATATAATTAAATTAAGTATACTTCAGTGTACTACTTTTCCTCGTGGGTTGTTTTGCCCCTCCCCTTTAAAAACTGCATTTAGTGCATTTAGTGTTTGAAGTGCACGTAGTTTTTCTATAATGAAAGACGTGATACACGAAGCTGTACTGGAACAGCATTGCTGTATTGACTGAAATGAACAATAGTTAACTGAAAACTCCATTGACTTGTATAGTCTAAAAACAGCATGAGCAGCTAGCATCCTAAGAGTTTTAATTTGCACATACTACATACTGAATACTGATATAGAAAATAAAGATCAATATTGCAGTAAAAAGAGTACAATTAGGTCCAGAAATTATGCCTATATTATTCATCATTGGCGATTCCACGTTGTTTCAAATTTCTCCCATCTGAAAGCTTGAAATGACCATCTGCCTAAAACGCCAGGTGTTCCTACCTTGCTTTCTCCCTCAATGACAATGACGGGTTGAGACGTGGCAGGCCAGCGGTGCTTCGCAGGAAGAGGCTTGTCACAGTTCCACAGGACAATGATCTAACAAACATGAAGGAATCATTACAGCCAGAACAACAAAATCAAAACAAGCTGTACCTAATCACCACACGAAGAGAAACATTTCATCCAGACATTTAATGAAGACCTTCAGGGGACGTGTGGCGTTTACATGGTGCCTGACAGAGAGTTACATAATACATGGAGTCCTCAATCTCCCATCCTATGCTGCAACACCGTAGACAGTATTAGCGTTTTCCTCACTGATACACCTGATTCAACCCATGATGGACCCACATCCTAGAAAACCATTGCATTTTTGAATGTGTGTTTAAGGAACAAAGCGGATGAGTTGGGATATTTCCTAAGATGCAATAGCAAATGAATCTGTGTTTTGTTAATTCTCTTAGATCTTTATTTAACCATCAAAAAGACAAAGAAAAGACTTCCAATATTGTCACCGACCAACCTGAGTGCATTATGCATAAATACATTTCAGAACTTGATGCACACAACACACTCTAAAAGAGAGGAGACAGAAGTTTACCAGTCTGTACCATCACATGTCCTTATAACTACACCTTTTAATAGTTTGAGAACTGAGAATACTGATTACTGCAGTTTTGCAAGTGGCATGTTTAATCATTCCTGCTTGATACAAGACGTCAGCTGCTCAACAGTCCGTGTTCGTCGTTGTCTAATTCTCCTCTTCGCGATGCGCCATACATTTTCAATAGGAGACAGATAGACAGATGTGGACTGCAGGCAGGAGGGGCATTGTGGGCGCTGTGTGCCGCATACCGTGGCATGACAATTCAGGATGGCTGCTTTCGTCGTTGCCACAGAGAACGTAATGTGAGTTTTTCCCCAAGAAATAAGCTGAAACGTGGACTCATCTCACCACAGCACACATTTCCACTGTCCTCCCTAAGAGTTTCGAGTGGCATTTCTTGATGTAGCACTCCCGAGCCCATGTGGCTATATTTACACAGTAGTGTGATGGGTTTCTAATGCAAGGCTGCCTGAGGATTTTAAGGACTCGGACATGCAACAGTGCTCTCTGGCCTTGCCCTACACAGACTGAGATTTCTCCGGATTTCCTGAAACTTTTAGTACTATTTAGACACAACCCATTTTTGCTTACCACCACAGTGTCTTTGGTCGAATCTCCCTTTTATACCCAACGATGGTGCCCTCATTTTTACCAATTCACCTGGTTATGGTGATTCAAAACTGTGTAACTTGAATGTTTTATAAATGTTCTCACTCTGGTATTATTTTAAATGGGTCACAGGCATCAAATTCCAAATTTGTTTATACATCAGGTTGGCCAGCCAGAACATTAAAAGTCATTTAGAAGATTGTTATTACATCTTACAAAACTTCACCAACTTTTTTCAAAAATGGGGCTCTAAACGTACCACTTACTATGAAGTCCATATATGGAAACTAAACAGCCAAAACAGCCTGCAATTCACTGTTTGTCCAACGTCACCTACAACATTTTAAGCAATGCTTGTAGCAGTTTAGCCCCGCCCATTTAGAGCTTTTTGAATGATGTACAATACAGAGCAGCCAATCAGAGTCCATGTACATATAGCAGCTTGAAAGGCAGAGTAATACACAATAACGGCTCACGCCAAAAATGAATGCAGACCATTTTTGTGCATAAAAAGAACTAAACAAATGTTATAAAGGAAGAACAAAATGCCTAGAACAGTATAGGAATGTGGACCCGACGATACTTAAACCAGCTGTGGTAGACAGGAAGACTCGTTTAAGATGCTTGGCTAAGAGACTTCTATTACAAGTGCTGTTAATCCTCCTACTATTAGTTTCTTCACTGACCAGTATCATCCACCAGTATCATCCACCAGTATCAAAGTTTTTTTTTCTTAAATATGTTCTTGAGAAAGGTCCTAGAAAAAAGCCTGTCAGATTTATCACAAACTGAGTCTGCATAGATTTTGATCTGACCTAAAAACAAATCCCAAAAATTTGAATTTGAAGTTTGAATCTTCATGAGAACTGTGCAAGCGATTTCTTCTAAAGAACTGCTGGTGAATGAGGCCCATATTTCCATCAGCGGATTTCCCAAATACTAATATAATCAGCAGTGACAACTGTTTCCAATCCCAGACACAAGAACTCCCACTGTCCATACCTGGGCACAGTACTGAGATTTGGCCACAGCTACTAGCAGTTTCAGGATGGGCTGAGACTGGGACACCAGGGGGGTTACTGCATGGATGACTGCTGTGAACAGGGTTTGTGGCTTGATACCTGCAAGATAAGGTTTCGATTCGATTAGCTCTGAGGGGGGAAAAAAGCTCATTGCATATATACATATATACACTTCTCTGGTATTTCAGCATCAAAGTTTTTCACACTTTCATCCCTGAAAGGCACAAACTTCAAATAGTCTGAATTAACGCCGACCCTTGTGACCACATAACGACGGGAACAAAGGCCTGGTAATACAAACTGAGGACCCAAACAAAAGTACAAAGAGACCTCAGAGGGCTCCCAACACGGGTTTAAAGCTTATTTTTACAAGCAATGAAAAGAATTCAGGTCTAGACGGTGACTCATCTGCCCTTTCTAAGATCAGGACGTTAAAACAGCTCTGGCACATCCCGTCACTGTGGAATTAGGGGCTTTTCCTTCTAACATGCCAGCGTTGTATATATACCAACCATTTTATTTAAGAATTGTGCACCACGTGTAATTAGACACCGTACAAACAGGGTGTCCATTATCGGCCAAGTAATTACACAAGCCTATAACCATGCAGCCTCCTTTAAAGGCATTTCACTCTCAGCAGCCAAGTTTAACTGGTACTGTGGGAGAAGCCAATAACAGCATTTAGAAACATCCACTTAAATATTATTGCATGCAACACCACTGTTTACCAACAAACACCACAACACAGCTGACATTTACACCTGCAATTAATTTGTCATGTGGATAATAATATACAGGTGGTTTCCCAGACATGGATTAAACCTGGTCTTGGACTAAATCACAGTGCTAAATCGTGATTCTCCTTAGGGAATGCTCAAGGCTTAATCCAGGTCTGGGAAATAGAGATTACAGCCTGTCGGCTAAGGTTTAAGATGTTTTGGTTTCGTTGTGGTCCTGAATCTCATGATTCATCTGCGCAGTGATAAACGGTCCACGCTCACGTCCATTACTCATTAGTATTTCTAGGTGGTGGCTGGTTTTAAAGTGGCTGCCACAGTGTAGAGAACAACGTTCAGGCCACTTACCAAGTGGAGCGTAGTGGAAAGGGAAGTGGCCCAGGAAGGAGGAGTATTGGGGCAAGCTGAAGAGACCGCCGGGATGGTTGTTCCACATCAGACTGCTGCGGCCCGCGTGCTGCAACACCCGGTCATGGATGATCTGAGAGAGGAGACACCAAGATCAGTTGGCAAGTATCCACTGGGATCAAGGTCAGAGGAGGACCCTACGAGGAGGTCCACCAGGTTCTCAGGTGAAATGGGTGATGCTTCTCTTCAGGAAAGCTTCTTCTGGAATACATCATATCTGAAAACAATCATGAAGCTAGTGCAGTGGCTACCAAGCTGCTGTTATGTGGGACGCAAGATTCAACCACTGCAATAACCAAACTAAAAACTATATATTTTTTAAAACTCTATTTAATATTCAATAATTTTATATATTTAACATAACTTTTAAATTAAATTAAATTATTTCTATGTATTTTTTATTTAATTTAGTGCAGTACAGTACTACTTTGGTTTTCCCGATTTATCCAACGTCAGTGTCAGAATACGCAATGTCAGCATATTGCACCTTATTATGTATTTGTCATTTCTATCCAACTTCACAGTGTAACAACTTGACAGCACGTAACAAGTTACATGTAACACATCTGACTACTCCAGCATATGGTCAAATTAGCAGCTCATATGGTTTAAAACACCATGTTGGTTTCCCTATGCAGGCACGTCAAGGTGTAATTTGCACCTCTCAGGCATTTATCATCTTTGTGTAATTTCCAACTTTTATTGCAGCTATTATATAGAATTATTATATACAATATCATTTAGGAGGTGGGAAAAATGTATACAAGACGGCATGGCAATATCGTAACGATACACAAATGCCAAGCACTGATAATGTATTATATAAATTGCAAACACAAATGAAGCTTCTGGTACATAAGTAATAAAACCGTTTGTTCTGGGTAAAGCAGAAAGAATTTCATCATAAGGACGGCATTTTAACAGCACAAATTTACACTGAAGAAAAAAAAACATTAAAAAAAGTTTTTGCATACATACTGCAAAATCACAATATCATATCATGGTCCAAGTATCGCAATAATACAGTATCGTTGTGTCGATGCGCTCTTGGAGTAATTCTGGTAGGCCGGCCACTCCTGGGAAGGCTCACCACTGTTCCACATTTTCACATTTGTGGACAATAGCTCTCACTGTGGTTCGCCGGAGTCCCAAAGCCTTAGAAATGGCTTCGTAACCTTTTCTGGACAAATAGATGTCAATGACTTTCTCATCTGTTCTTGAATTTCTTAAGATCAGGGCTTAATGTGTTGCTGTTTGAGATCCTTTAGCTACTTCATGTTGTCAGACAGGTTCTATTTAAGTGATTTCTTGATTCTACAGGTCTGGCAGTAATTAGGTCTGGGCTAGTGAAACTAAACTCAGCTTTCCAAAAAATGTGTTTAATCACAGTTAATTCATGGGGGGGTGGGGGAGACAGGTTTGGTTGGATGGCTTTTTTCTATTAATAAATAAAATCATTATTGAAAAACTGCATTTTGTATTAACTCAGGTTCTCTTTGTCTGATATTCAAACTTGTTTGATGATCTGAAACATTTCTGTAGAAATCTGTAAGGGGGCAAATACTTTTTCACAGCACTGTATGTGAAGCGTTTCACAAAAACACTTACCTAAACACAGACAAAATTCAGTAGCTATCCAGTGAACTCCACAGAAATATGTTTTCTAAATACCCGTTAATGTGTTAAAAGACATGCAGACATGGATTATCTTGGAAAATGCTGGAGTTCTCCTTTAAGGAGCCTCAACGTAACGAGCTTTCAGAGTCTGCAGCTGCGTCTCTCCTCGGACACCTGTTCCAGCTATCTGCTATAGATCCGCACGGCAGGGCCTGGTCTGGGTATCCCTTTACTCAACACCAATCCGGCAAGCCTCTGGGCGACAACGCTTCCTCTGGAGAAAAGGCATGTGAAACTGGAGTCAGAGCCAGGCCTGCGTACGTCTGCTCCTTCAGGAATAGCTCAACGAAGTGATTGATTGGCCAGACAACACTGACCGATTCCAAAGTATACTATGGCTCTCTATGGTCTCAAGTTCGTACTAATGGAACAGCGATGGGAGCCTACGGTCTGTACTGCTGCATAGCAGCGGAGATGGGCTGGGGAGCCATTACTGGTGGAGCCCCATGAAAGTTTAATGAGCATGCGTCTTCAGCGCAGTGAAGGATGTTCATTGATTAGAGGGCGACTCTGGGGAGAGGGTTACTGTACCTCCAGTGTAGTGAGCACAATCTTTTCCACAGAGGAGAAGTAGGCCTCCCACAGGAACTGCGTCTGCTGCCGGAGAGACAGGATTTTGTCCTGGTGGATGGAGCGGACGGTGGAGGGGATCTAGAGTGAGAGAATGTGAAGATCATCCATCAGATATGATCCGCTTGTTATAAAGACAGTTTAACGTTACTCCACTTCATCTGCTCCAAGAGTAAAACGTAATTCATGGACACACTTCCCTTTTCCCAACGAACTCATGGACACGCGTCCCTTTTCCCTACAAACTCGTGGACACGCCCCTTTCCCCTACAAACTCGTGGACACGCCCCTTTCCCCTACAAACTCGTGGACACGCCCCTTTCCCCTACAAACTCGTGGACACGCCCCTTT
>CM067497.1:21578692-21604971 GCA_034552555.1 Semaprochilodus insignis
GAGAGAGAGAGAGAGAGCGCGACACCGATGATACAGAAATCACAAGTTCATCAGCTAGCACCTGCCGTGCTAACACTTGAGGATGAGTGGAAGGTTTTTAGGAATTTGGCAGATGCACTGATTCATACAGCCGTCTTTCTGTAATTTGCTAGTTAGGAAATAAGGTACCTTCGGTGACGTCGGATACAAAACTGTTAGCAAGACTGACTTAATGCAGCCTAAAACAGAGCCGGTTCTCAAACCCAAATTGCGTCTAATCCAAGTGCCAGAGTGAGCAGAAGCGATCATTTATTATTAAATAACTATTTAAAAAGGCGCATACATTAAACAAACACATAAAAACACAAAACAAATGAGTAAAATAAACATAATGAAACACTAACAGCTACTCACATTACAACTGCAAGCGTGTTTGTCTGCCCAGAAAGGCTGAGAGACAGACAGCCTTCCCTACAGCTCTTCCTTTAAAGGCCATGAAGACAAATTAATATCAAGTACTGTGGAAACTCCTAAGCACGTTATCTACAGGCATTTCTCTTCTCTGTAGGTGCGTCCTTGCTGGTAAAATCACTAGTGATGCCCTGATACCACATTTCCCCTTCTGATACAAATACCTGATCTTTACTGGCCACCACCGAGTGGACACGCTAGCCCGACTATACTAAAAGCAAACCTCAGTCTAAAGGCCATCATCACCATCACTCCTTTCAAATCTCTCTCTCTCTCTCTCTCTCTCTCTCTCTCTCTATCTAATGTTCCCTCCTTCAGTAACAACCTTAAGTCTGTAAGTGACCACACAGAAGCAGATAAGTGGTTACAGAAAGAAGCCTGACTTAGACGTTCAGAAATAAGCCAGTTAACATAATGCTAATGGGAGCTGCTTACCTCGAGTACTGGTGAAACTAGCATGGAAATGTGCACGGTGATCACCCTCTTCTACCGCCTTCCCACAACATACTGACGTTACAGACTGTGTCTAGGGCACTGTGGGATTGGTACCATGTGGCAACAAAACAATGAACCAGTGAAGAAGGGATAAAAGCTTGAAGAACAGATAAATCAAACTGTGGACGGCACCAAAGAGAAGAAGGAAAGCAGATAACCACGCCGGCTTATTCTGAAACCAACACGCTAACAACTCTACACTTCCCTAGCCAATAACTAAAAGCACAAGGGAGGGTGCCTGCCCTCTGACCTAGGGAAGTAGGATAGTGTAGGCTCTTAGATGATGCAAATGCATAGGCACACTCCTCTTACCTGTTTGAAACACCAGGTGAAATTAAACAAGCAATTTGTGACATGTGCGACGTAAGCAAGGACGGGCCTTATCGCTGTACCTGACTGACCCAACAGCCACGACTGCAGACATTGAGCGAGCAGTGATGCCCTCCATGAGTCATCCGTTATGCCGACGACTGCCCTTATTACCATGTCACCATCGCCAAAGACTGCAACGGTGTCGTGCCAGACTGTCACAGAGTGACTCAGAATGGCAGCGGGTCATCTTCAGTGATGGGTCCCACTTTTGTGGAGACGACCAACGAATCTGTGTGTGGAGACACTATGGTCAGCGCCTAGATGAACGGTGTGTTGTCATGCATCACACATCGAGAAGGCCTGGTGTAACTCCACCTCCACCCCTACTGCACCATCTGCAGGAACTGTGTGAGGATATTCAAGCTGCATGGGATGGATTATCACAGGACACCATTAGGAACCTCTACAACTCCATCCCGAGACGTCTGGCACTACTACTACTGTTCCGAGAGACACTACTTCTGTATGTGTAGCTCAATAAATATTGACCATATCAGTCTAAATTTATCATCACTTATTGTCCCTGGTGATCTTTATCTTCCTTCCCAATAGCACCTCTTGACTAAGAGACCCTACATGACTGCATATACTGCTTACAGCAAGTTCGAGGTGTTAGATATGCCAGAGTAAGGTATGTGTCTTCAAGATGATCTCCTTGGTGGGCTGGTGGGCAGTGCTCCAAGTAGAAATCCTCTTATGCTGACAAGAGGAGTGAATGGAGGACGTGGCGCTGACTCATGGGTTGCTTGTGTGATCCGAGGAAAGCTAAAATAAACCACGGAAAGGAAGCTGTGAAAACCTAATAGCAGCTGCTTTGTTGATCGTTGCCTTTGTTGCTGTAGTAACCAACGGTCGCTGGTGGCGTGGCATAAATCAGATTATTGGAAATGAAAGCTCACTTGGCAACCGCTGGGTTCAACACACGCACGCACGCACGCGCGCACACACATGCACGCACCCACCCAAGTGCTACTGCCAACCTGTTTGTAATGACTGTGTAATTAGAACAAGATTAAACCCACACTTATCTTCTCAACAGCACTAAAGACACGCAGACACTAACTCACTCGCTCTCGTGAGACACACGCTCCGGCTCACCCCACACCATCATTATCCATGCAAACAAACATGGATATGACAAAGACAAACCAAGGATGACATAAATTATCATACCACAGCTATTATGACAAATTCAAAGGCAAAAATTACAAGGTATGAAATTGCAGGTCAATGGCGAATTTAACACGCCGCATGACATGGCTGCTGTGTGGGTGGAGTCGTGTGGGCCTTCCCCATTTCAATGAGCTTTAATGGAGATTCTTCATGCTTTCAGTAGAAATACTGAAACCATCTCCAACAGGACTCTCTTTCCTGATGAAGGAAACCACTGTAGTAGCCTGCTGGCGCTGACAGCAAACACTGCGTTTGCATACTGGGAGAAGTGCCGGCCTCAGTAATGTAAACCCTCACGTATATACAGCTCTGGAAATAAATAAGAGCCCACTCCAGCTTCTTCTTAAATCAGCATCTCCACATGTACAGCAGGTTCTTAGTGAGAAACAGAAGGCTCGGTTCCAGCTTTACTGGCAGATACAGTGAGCGTCTGGTTCATAAGAACAAGGTCAAGCAGCAAACACACAGGACAACACAGCTACAGACTGGCAGAGGGCCAAAACCACTCACTACTGACCGTGATGAGCGCAACCTCATTCCACCGTAAGATGACCTCAAGTGACCTACAGAAAGACTGGCGAGCGGTGGCTGGGGTGAAATGCACAGCGAGCATGGCTCTGGAGGCGTCATTAGTGATTTTCTAAATAAACAGATCTAAATACAATATCTGATCTGGAATTTGGGAGACGTGTTTCCAGTAGGGTATAGAATAAAACAGAACTGCTCATTTTGGTCAAACACAAACCCAGAAACTGTACAACTAGAGGAACTGATCATTTTGAGGTGGTCTCTTAAATATTTCCAGAGCTGTACACTCTGTAGTTTCACAGTTACAGACTGTAGTCCATCTGTTTCTCTGTATACTGTATTACCCTGTTCTTCAATGGTCAGGACCCCCACAGGACCACCACAGAGCAGGTATTATGTGGGTGGTGGATCATTCTCAGCACTGCAGTGACACTGACGTGGTGGTGGTGTGTTAGTGTGTGTTGTGCTGGTGTGAGTGGATCAGACAAAGCAGTGCTGCTGGAGTGTTTAAACACTGTGTCCACTCACTGTCCACTCTATTAGACACTCCTACCTTGCTGGTCCACCTTGTAGATGGACTGTCAGAGACGATAGCTCATCTGCTGCTGCACAGTGCAGTGTTGGTCATCCTCTAGTCCTTCATCAGTGGTCACAGGACGCTGCCCGCAGGACGCTGTTGTGCTGGATAGTTTTGGTTGGTGGATGATTCTCAGTACAGCAGGGACACTGAGGTGTCCAGCAGCACTGCTGTGTCTGATCCACTCACACCAGCACAACACACACTAACACACCACCACCACCAGATGATGGACATTTGCATGCAGTGATACAGTGATGACATGCAGCTCAAGCCCTCTTCACAGGCTCAGGAAAACTCTGGATGTAAGTCTCGCATGAACTCACGAATACAGATTCAGGAAAGGGACGTGCATGACTTGACATGTGTAATGACAACTTGTCAATTGCTTTAAAGGCCAGCATTTAACAGGCCCCAGGTCTGCAAAAGTTCGTCTCTACTCCTCCACCTGGTTCAGGTGTTTTAGAGCAGAGGGAAAGAGAGACAGTGGGAAAGTCTCAAACAGAGCAACAACAGTCCTGCTAGAAAATGAGGAGCAAACAGACGGCTGTGTGCAGCGATGAGCATCCTCCAGCAAACATCAATAGGACTCAATGAAACAGCAAGGCTGATGCCATTTGGCATCCGGACAAAAGCAGCTTCTGAACCAGCAGCAAATGGTCACAAATCTTTCCCCGTAATATAAAGGCATTTATATCTTAGCTGGAGTCCACATTTCCTCATATCCAATAATCCTTCTTTTCTGATTGGAGGGGGGAGAGAGAGAGAGAGAGAGAGAGAGAGAGAGAGAGAGAGAGAGAGAGATGGAAAAAAGCATTTCAAAAAACTCATGCTGCCGTTCTGAAGAGCTTTTCCAATAAAGATGAGTAAATGCAGGAGGTCATTGGAGGCTCTTCTAGGAACGTGCGACAATCATACATTACGGCTATAAAAGCCTCGATTTGATCCGCAAAAAGGCCATATAATATGCCTAATGCATGTGTGTAATGAGAAGACCACAATAACATGACAGTAAAATTCATGGTTTCCACTCTTCGTGAGGGAATAAGACGCTGCAGTAGAGCTCCGTTTAAAAATTGACATTATATAATATAGTATATATATATATAGCACATATAAGAAAGCACATTGCATTGAATGGGGTGGTGGCCATGTGCTTACAGAACACAGTTAATGAATAAACAAACACACAATTTAACAACTAACATCAAACACTACATCTTCCCAAACACCACAGTGATAACCTGGGACTCATCCATACATAAAGGATTCAGGACGAAGGTAATGAACCTCACAAGGTCCTCTTTCTTCGCAGCTGTGCTTAAAGCCCTGAAATCTGAAGGTCAAAACAGTTCAGGGGTGAATTCTGGCAATTAATCATCGACTGTGTTAAAGTCATTCATTAATCATAACTATATGCAGGCACAAGTTCATCCAGAGTACCACTGGGAGCTGGAGGCTCTGCGGGTGATAACCAGGCTTCAAAACCGGGAGAGAAGCCTTTCCAGGACAAAAATCAATACGTGTGACCTTTCAGGTTGGAACAGCTGAAAGCCCTTATAAACTGAGCCCTACCGAAAGAACGAAACGCATCTCTCACATATGCAAACTGGATTTAAAGATAGAATCAGTCACATTGACGAGAGGGTACCACCGCAGTGACTACGCAGCCATTTGTATTGTGACTGTGCACTTATCGCACTTTCAAGCAGTCTTGGCTTTAGCACATAAAAGAAATTGCCCAACCATAGACACTACATAAATACCTTTCCAGGTAGAGTACACTACTCATCCCATCATAAGCTCACTGAACATAAAGGTGGTAGTAACCTCAGGCTCCTGCAGATGGCGCTGCATGAGGATGATGGGGCAAATAAATCCCTGCGGGATGTGAGTGATGGGATCCATAGATTGGGAAGAGGTGCTACAGTGCAGTGAATGTCTCGTTCCATGTGTGGAAAATGGCTCCAAAGCAGATGTTAATGATTGGCTAAAAGGAGTGATTGAGTATTTGGGCGTGCCAAAGACCATAGTGTGAAGGAAGTAGCTGAATCTGCAGGTGTAGGGAAGCGTACGGTCATACGGGTCTACCAGCAGTGGCTAAAATCCCAGTCTACAGGAAACTAGGAACTCTCCTTGGAACTGTGCCAGTGAAGGCATCCACCAAATCTGGCCCAACTGTGCAACTGCCCAACTTGTCCGGTCCATGCCGAATCCAATCACAGCTGTTATTGGTGCTCGTGGACGTATGTTAGGTACGTTTCAGTCAGTTTGCATCAACCAGTTATGCTGCATGAATGGTAAAGTAATGTAATTACTTAGTAACGTACTTAATCAACAGATGCACATAAACAACATGGCTAATAAATCACTGAAATAACAGATATCGCAGATCAATATTACAATATGTATTATTGTGATAAACGGTCTCACAAAACAAAACAATAACTACAAGTGTCAAATAAAAAGGTATAAAAAGGGCAAAATTAATCCTGTTTAACTGGATTTAGTGCAGCACAGTATGTACAGATATTGAATAAAAATCTGTGGTCACAGAATTATGGTACTTTTACAATGCAACAATGCTGGTTTATTTTTCTCCCTTTAAAAATAATTGCGACGTGAACATTTCCTGAAGAGCTACAATATTTTATTTTTGCCATACAGCCCACTAACCTACTAACAAATGCCACATTTTGCTCCTTTGGAGCCATATAAACACTGACACACTAAGGCCTCGGTACGATTTCAGCTAAGCAAAGCTTGCGTTGGCTGTGTGAAGCCAAAACCTTCATAAACAAGCAAGCTTGCATCCTTTTCGCAGTTTCAGTTTGACTGATCCATCCTCGAACGATGCTACACATCACATATACAGGACGGCCCAGGGCCAGCTGGTTAACTTCAGCAGATATCTCAGCAACACGATACACTGACATCTTAGACAAACTGCCCAAACTGCTATTCCTCCACAATCGGTAGATCATTTTAGTTAATTCTGGAAGGTTTTAAACTGAAACTCTGACAAACTGCGCCTTTAAAGAGGTCAGCCAAAAAACAAGGAACAGTCACAGTGTGAAGAGGATGAAGCTCAATTAAAATGCAATAGAGCTTGTGCTGAAAGAACAGTAGTTCAAAGTTGAAGCTCACTGGAGGTGATAAATGGACACTTGAACCCGGGGAAGTGCTGAGAACCCCCAACAACAGCCTGAACAACGTAAACCTGTCCGACTACAAACGGCACTCGGCTCGCTTCACAGAGCTGATGTTTAGAGCATAGCTGCCATTTGGAAACCACTTGTAACCAAGGTCCAGTGTTAGAAAACACACAGTCCCTCTCCATGTGCCCAGAGCTTAGGGCAGCGGAAGGAAGTGAGAGAGCGAGACGAGCGAACGAGTGCAAACGTTAACTGATTGCTCCCCCAACAGAACCCATATAACAACCACCCGAATAACAATCACCAAATCTAAATGCATGACATGTATCTAGTCAGAGATGTGCATGGGTACTGGAGTAAACGGTATTTGCTGAGTATTAGCCAATTAGCTCATCTGACTCGGACACAAAACCTACCCGGATATTTGAGTATTTTTTAAATATTTTATTTTATTGAAATGCTTTCATCCAGTAAGGGTGGGCGACATAGCAATCACAAGCGTCACAATATTTAATTCCCTGAGATCTAAAAGTTGGGACAGACCATCAAACCTGCAATGCTACATATAAATAAATACCATAATATTTAATCTAATTTTTATTCAGAGTTTTACAAACTGCACTGCACTAAAAACAGGCCTGAATATGCTCACTTCATAACAAAACATGCAGTTAATCTTTAAACACTGACGATATCCCTATAACCTCAAGAATATTATGACAAATTAATCACAATGATAATAAAACCATATTGCCCACCCCTGACGCAGTGCTACTGTCTATGCTAACTGTGGCCAAAGTAGATTCCAGCCCCCCACCGCCCACCCCCAATAGTCAAATATCAAAATTAGTCTCATACTACTCATCCCTAATTCTAATACGACCCTGGTACTCTAATTGAAGTTGAAAGCTTAATAAAGCTTAATTAATAATGCTATACGTTATACAAAATTGAGAGAATGATGGTGTCTCCCATAGACTCCCCATGTTCTCAAATAGCTGCATACGTTCATTCATAGGTTCATCATGTAGGCTGCTCAACCTCTTGGGACTGGGGGGGTGGGGGGGGGATTGTATAACCTATTTACCTCTTCAATCTATAAAGTACATACACTGATATAAAACATGTATATAACGAGTAACAGCAAACTTCTGAACGACAGCATTCCTTACTTTGTCTAACTCCAGTATATGTGAATTCACATGGTTCTGTCTTCCCACAGAACTTCTTGAGAAGGAATGCACAACTCCACCGCTCACTTCCCCCCAAATCCAGTTCAGCTATAATACAAATGACTTTTCCACGGCTGCAAGAAAGCAGCTGTTCCAGACGCGGGGGTGAAGAGGAAACCTTGAGAGAGCTCCGGGCTCTGTAAACTCTCGTCTTAATTAAAAGCCCCGGGAGTTGAGCGGGCTGCAGGAGGGAGAGGACTGAGGGTTCGGTGACCCCTACAGCTGGAGGACTGGAGCACGCCTAGAGGAGGGCGAACCGGGTCACTGAAACTGCCTAACGAGCTCACTAGCCCTGTTGGGCCAACATCTGAGCCCAGACACCAGTGAAGGCTCCGTTAGAGCAATCATGGAACACTGTAGTAGCCTCAATTAGAAGCCTCAAGGTGTCCATGTTGGCGAGCATGTCTGTGCGTTCGGATTAAAGGAATTCTTGGTGAAAACGCAAACGTACACAGCTTTCTCCTAGTTAGAGGTGCTGTTAATCAGCCTAGTTTGATACTGGAGCAATGGCTGGACCGTAGCTATATGGAAGAAGGTTTCTGTCAAAACAACTTGTGCGTATCATCCACACTCGTACATAAGCACATTGGTTGTACACAAAAGTCTGATTTCATACATTCACGTATAGACTTGATCATGCACATTATGTTGTAATACTGTGTTTCGTGAGAATACAACTTGTAAAATTTACAAGTACAAATATTTACAAAAACGATCTGTAATTTTTACGGACACGACATCTTAGTTATGAATACGGATCGAAACGACTGTCAAAAACACGCCATTCGAGTCACAGCCCAAATGCATCGAGTAGAGGACCGATCGATTCGGCAGAGCGCCCCGTGACTGGCGAGAGGTTAGTTTCTCGCTGGCGTCCCGTGTAGTAAAGCACAACTCCGGCTTTTCTGGAATCGACTCTTGACTTTTGACTCCCACCGCTGGAATCGATGGAAGCCTTTACTGAATTTCGCTATCGCTTCACACACGCCTCTGTTTTAATGTCCCTTTTCATGAAAATTCGATGAAATTCGATGTAAAAACATGGAGTCTATAGAGTCAAGAACAGTATTATGACTCTTACAGTCATTGGCCAAAACAACTCAAAGAATCGACTTTTTTGGAATCAACTCATCATTTTGACTGTTGGCGGACAGCAAGACGGCTAATATGAGTCAACGGCAGCGCAACTACGGCAGGTACGGTTTTTATTCTTTTCTCTGTTGACCAAAATTGTTTGACAATGATTTATTTCAGACGGTTTAAGTTTTTTAAAGTTCACCATGACTTTATTTAGTATGTTGTAGTAATCTGTGAGGACAGGAACGTTATGTGGCGCATGCTAAAGGCAGTGGAGCCGTTCAAGTTTAGTTTCTCCTAACTCCATGTTTTAGTACTGAGGAGCTTCCAGAATCTATCAGCTTCTAAAACCCGGAGTCGTGCTTTACTAAATGGGACGCCAGCGAAGACGCATGTGCACCGTGCCAAATGGATTGGTCCACTACTCGATACATTTTGCCTGTGAGTCCAATGACGTATTTTTGACAGTCGTTTTCCACTTTTGGATCCATATTCATAACTAAGAGGTCGTGTCTGTAATAATTCAGGTCGTATCTGTAAATGTTTATACTTGTAAAATTACACTTGATTATGTACCTTGAGTCGGTTGGTTGGCGGGGCTTTTGTGTGTGCGTGGGGGGGTAATCATGTAATGCTGTATTGCTGCAGCTAGGTTTCAAGTAAGTTGCAGAGCGCATTACATAATGCAGCTTAATAGCAATGAAGTTTCATGTAGGTTTCAAACGGCTAAAGCAGCATGAAAGTTCCACCAAGTAAAGCCAGTCTAAAAGATGCATACAAGCCGAGAAGAAAAGTGTGACCATAATTCATACTAGGGATGCACAGAAATGAAATTTTGTGTGCGAAACCAAAACCAAACTAAATGAAACATTTGGAAGCCAAGTAAAGGTTCTGCACTTTTTCCTCATCTAGGCTACATCTGAGAACTAGAAAAAGTTATCAGCGCCATTAAAAAAAAAAAAAAAAAAAAAAAAGGTCATTTTTCAGTATAAATTATTTGGTCTTTTCCCATTTTTTGCCATTTTCTTCTGAATAATTTCGGTTGTCGTACATTCGGTGCATCCTGAATTCGTACAGTGATTAATCTCTGGCTTAAGTTTCCTGACAGTGACAGGCCTAAATGTCTTGACTACGTGACTGCACTTATTGAAAACTGAATTTAATTTTGCAATGGAGTTACTCCTGAACAGTCCACTATGGGACAGTGAGAAGGAGAAACAGAGCATAGAAGAGAAGATGTAACAGCAGGAGAGGACATGAGTTTCAGTGTCATGACCCATGCTGCCCCACGCCATCTGGTTCCCTCATAGATTTTTTGTACTCTCATCCTCATCGAAGCACAAGGCTGCACTGGTCTGAAAAGATCACGCAATATTCCAGAGTTCCAGCAATATGGCGCAGCCTTCCTACCTCCTATTCTCATGTGCCTTCCCCCCAATACAAACAGATAAAACTCACATCTGCGACACTCATCTTTGAGGAGCCACAGCGATGAGTGCAGGCCTGGCAGTTAAACATTAAAGCCCCCACTCAGGAATGGCACAGAGGATGACATACTTTTCTTCCTGAGAGCTGACAGACCAGAAAAATCCAGTTGGGTCCTTAATAAATTACACCACAACATGAGCACGGCATTTGCCACGTCTTCAAGTTTTGCTCCGGAATAATCTGCTCGGCTATTTCATGGTATTCCAAAAAACTTCCTGCTCTTACGGAGTCATTTCCACTTAATCAAGACTCGTTCCACTTGATCGTGTCGGGAAGGAAGTGGTGAGAAGAAGCAGCAGCAGCTCCTCCAGGGATGAAGGAATAAAGTCTCTCGGCAGGAGGCATCTTCAGGGCAAACCCTACTATTAATCATGCTGCTTCCCCTCCGGAGAATGGGAACAAAGCAAAATCAGCCAGAGTCCGTCAGAGCCTTTTGTGAGGAACATGGCACCAGTCCGCCAAAGCTCAGACACCGTATGAGGGAAAAACAACAACGCAAGTTGAGGAGGCGAGGCAGAATGTGAGATTAAAGCTCTATCTGAAGAAGTTCTACTTCTCTCTCCCCCCCATCACAAGGCTTGCATAAGCTCAGTTAGAATATGAGGCCCATTCCAAGGCCGAAGCAATCCCGGATAAACGTCAACAACGCAGACACCAACACTTCACGCTAAAGCTGCAGTGTTCTCTAAAACAAAGCAACGGCTTGCGTTTACGCCCTGGGCGCCTGCGCTTTCAAATGTCCCCACACCGAGACAGCATGTCAGGCCGGCACTGTCTTTAATCCCTAACGGAGCGCTCGGCGTTGCTAGGAACATGAGATCGAGCCAAAGGAATGTCCGCCTCAAAGGGAGACACTGAAAGTGTGTGTCATCGGTTCGGCAGTCAGTGGACACACACACACACGGCGCTGACAGTCACACTACACCAACTTCTCTCTCAGCCTGCGCATCTGATTCTGTCCTCTTGCAGCCACACGTTTCATAGAAATCCGACCGTCCTAAAAATACAAGCTCCTAAATAGCTCCGGACCTGGATGCAACGTTCCATGGAAGATCTTTAATTGATATAGAACCTTAACATCAGTGTGGAGGTTCTTTAAACCTAAACCATCCACTGAAAGGCCCTTCCGGAATCAAAAGCAGTTCTTTCCCCAGACACTGGGCTGAGCCTGTGGTAGGTCTGAAAGAGTTGGGGAAAATATCCAGTGGTGATTTTTCTGGTCGGTATTGTAATTTAATGCCATTATGTTCTATGGCACATCCATTTTTTCCAGAACAACTAAATGTATTCTAGACTGCCAGTTCACGATCTCTGTGTTGTGCTACATTTTCCCACAATGTTGAATAATGAACATCATAATAAACACGCAAATCTTGCAATTTAAAAAATGCGGATTTGTAATTTGCAGCACAACACAGAAATGGCTGAGCGTTCCGCTCCCTAGGTTGTTGGGTCACTCAGCTGGGTTACTTTCACAGTGCTGGTGGTTTTTGGGTAGTTTGTGGGTAGCCTAGCCACTGGGTTAGCAACTGTCACAACAACCCAGCCAATCGAACCATGACAGAAGGAGTCCATTCAGAGTCGGGTAAACTGGTTCCCGTCAGGCAGCGCCATAGACACGTTTCTATAGACGTTTTACTACTTTACTGTTTTTCTTTGCAAAGAAAAGTAAAGAGAGCTTCCTATACTAAACTATAGTATAAACTGTGTTCAGGATTAAGAGAATTGGCCAACATCAGCTACTTGTAACTTTGTCCTCATTATTTCCACTATCCTGCTGCTAACTGTAGCCCATTACATGCAGACTTTGTAGCTAGACATCAAGTTACATTTAAATACAGAACACCACTTAAGTGGTTGTATGATACTAAATATAAAATATAAATATAAGTGTTATACTAAACGTCCAGCAAAGACAAAATGAAAAATAAAGAACAGAAATCTGATAAAACACAGCTTAAAAAACGCTATAAGACCCATCTGAGAATGTGGGGGCGTGGCTAACGAGCAATTTGATTGACAGCTCTCTGTCTGACCCGACTAGCCTGCTCCATCCCTCATAAAGACCCAAATCATCATCCAGCTTTTATGCGACACCAACTGGAAAAGCCAGGGACAAACAGACGCGCACATGGACAGAACAACGTGCGAATGAATGGATGGGACATGTGTGCAGACAGGTTGACAGAAGCACAAACAAACACAGACAGATACACAGACAAACAACCAAACGAAGATATGTACAGATGGACGAACGAATGAACGGAAAGCAACGTGTGAAAGAGCGAACAATGTTGGCAGTTACAGACAGGTGGTCCAGCTTGCTAGCTTCTGGTTAGGCTGGTTAGCTTTAGCTTGCCAAGTTTCTCTTACTCTGGAAATGTTGTGTGTGGGCGGGGCAAAAAATGTCAGCCTTGTGATTGGTTAGGAAATGCTTATGTAAGCGTTACCCAAGATCAGGACCACCCAGTTTACATGGGGAAATACAGCAGACAGTTATTAGCCTTTGGGAAGATATTCACACGACATACTTTGTGCATCGTGGGCCCAGAGAAACAAGACTCAGGTTCCCCGGTTCTTTAACTGTGTAATGATAAAACTGTGGTTTGCCATTTTAGCCTGCTAACTGCGCTACATAGCTAACCAAGCCAGTTAACACCGGATTTTTACCACTCTTTCTTATGGCACGGTGGAGCGGTATTTTAGACTGCATAATGTTTGTCGTGTCCCCCTCAGCAATCACTAACTGGAGAAAGTTAAAAAAGCCAGTACCGAATAAAGAAGTGTAATACTATGGCACCACTTACATAAAACCCAGCAATGCCCAGTTTAAGCCAGCATGCGTTCTGCTACATGGTGACCCGGTACTGGGTCATGGTAATGACCCAACTGGGGTTGTTCTTAACTCAACCTCAAAAGACCAAATACACCTCAAACACAGCTTCTCTACTGTCTTCCTGAGAACGGAAGAAAGACTATCACTGGCCTTGCAACATTCCAGATGAATAATTTTCCCAAGCTTCAAATCTCTGGAAAAGTTTTGGTCATCACACTAGGAAAAACCCTCCCTCATCCAGCCTTTGGTTCCTGTTTATTCTCTTTGTCCTCTGCCACCCATACTGGGAATGAAGGCCTTTCCATCAGTGGGTGGAGAAAAACACTTCCCATGGAACATGTGAAGAGGAGCAACTGGAAGGCTGGCAAGCAAATAATGTGGGAAGACGAGGCTGGGCACCTGTCGGAAATACATGCCTCAACGAAGGGCCAAACTCGACCACTGCTGACCACACAAGTCATTAACTTCATACAGATATTCGCAGGGCAGCCAGGAATCCACCGAAACAACGTTCATCAATAGGGAGGTACACAAATTTTACTGAAGCTCATAAACATAAACAGACTTGCAAACACGCTGGGAGCAAATAAAAGCCTTTAAGGCTTAATTTCATTTACTGCTCTGCTAAATTAAAATAATAAGAAAGAAACTATCAAAGACTTTCCCACAGAGCGGAGAGGTCCCGGGTTCCTGGAGCGCTGGAAGAGTTCAAAGGAGGATTCATGAAATATTTAGAGCAGCTCGGAGCGGAGTCTCTCCCTGCCTCTCTGTTCTCTCTGACCCCGGGTTAATTTATCTAATTGCTGCACAAAGGAGTCGCACTCGTCTCTTTCAGCTTTCCCTCAACCCGCACAGATCCATCACTCCTTCCTTTCTTTCATGTCTTTCTCTGCCTGTTCCACAGCGGGTCCGAAGAAGGGAAAACTAAATAAATCTAAAGCATCCACTCGCATCTTGATCACATGTGTGCTAACGGACCGATGGATATGGCTCAGAACAGGAGGCCAGTTTCTGGTTATGAAGCGAGGTTATGAGTCTCAAACAAACTTCTTGAATCACACAAAACGGCAATAAAACCCCAAGGAATCCAACTCTGAGTCATACGGAAAGCTTTAATTCTAAACACAAGACAGAATTAGGAAGAGGCATGGAAACCCTGTCCATAAAAAGAAGAGAGGACAAACGGCGAACGAAAAAGGCTTAATCCAGAGTCACTCAGCTGTGTGAAATCTTAGTAACTCAACCCAACTTCCTGAAAGAGATACGTTACTCTGGACAGATAATTACATAGCAGGAATTCGTCTGTTCCTGGGCCAGCAGGGTCACGGAGAACGGCTTTCAGAGTAAGATGTTGGGGAGTCATGAGCAAGGACGGAAAAAGGCTCAAAAGAACGCTAAACGAGAGATTTGGCCATGTCTATTCCTCATATTTCAGCTCGTCATCCTAAAAGGTATATGAATCCATGATAAAGCTCGAAACTTGAACTACAGATGACATGATGGCGTCCCTCAGCTGACACCACCAAACTCGCTAAAGAATAGCTGCACAAATAGCTGCACCCAGAAGGAATCAACCAACAGGAATGAAACTTGGTGGATAGGTTTGACACCGTGAGACATGCAAAAGATTCAAGTATCACACTCGACCGCGCATGTGACGTAAGCAAGGACAGGCCTTACAGCACACGGCTGCACAACACAGGACTACATGCACGCAGACCGTTGCGACGACTGCCCTTAACACCACGTCACCGTCGCCAAAAGACTGCAACGGTGTCGTGCCAGACTGTCATGCAGTGACTCAGAATGGCAGCGGGTCATCTTCAGTGATGAGTCCCGCTTTTGTCTTGGTGGAGACGACCAACGAATCCGTGGAGTTGTTTCTTAGTTAGTGTTCGGACTGCCTTAAAATTTTGAGTTAATTGAATTTCAAATAGCAAGTTAACAGAACAAGAATGTGCGTTTTATGCCCAGAAATTTATAATTTCAAATAACTTTCAATATTACGGCAGCCCGGGCACTAACTTTACCCTAAAGCCACCATGTTGTCTTCCTTTGTACAGTGTTGGCTTAACTAGCAAACAGTTCTGTGCAAATAACACTTTTTTTGCGCTATCTAGCTAAAGGTAGAAGAAGCTAAATCCTGGAATTTCAACACAGCTTTGACCAGCCATCTTAACGCTCATTCTCAAACCTCCCCTTCCAGTTATACAGCTGTAATTTTTAAAGAATAAATTGATACCCAAATTCTGGAGACTGGAAAATTCTGCAATATATATTTCAGGTCATATCACTCTTTCAGACTTTCAAGAGCATTTCAAGGCCTTGACAAACGCTCCTAGAGCCAGAACGCATCCTCTTAATAATTGATTGGGAATGAACTGCAGATGACAAGGGCAACAAGGAAACCAATGACAAGCCAAGACACGTAAATATTGATCGGACTGCTTTGTCTGTTCCGTTCCCGCTGTTCACTAACTGCTGTATAACAGCACTCCAGGACCAGAACTGTCCACCCTTACTATAAATAACTAAAACGACATACAGGAAAAACATACTGTTCTTCCAGTAAGCAAGAACTGTCAGAGTTAATACACACTTGCGCAGGTCACAGCACTGAGCCCACTCAGGAAAACTGCACCACGTTAAGAATGGGGGTGGAAAGGACTTTGAGGAATGCAAGTAGTGTATCCCATAATCCTCGGGGGTCAGTTTGAGGGCATCAACCAGGAATGAGGAATGACAAGAACAATAAACCTCCTACTGAGTGAGATATGAGGACACCAAAAGTCCAAGGAGAACTGTGTATTCAAGAGCAAGGGAAGTAATCGAGTTTGTCCAGGCATGTGTGTTCCAGGGAGCGAAAAGCTCCCGCAGAAAACCAACCACAGCCTACATCCGGCAACTGAAGCTCACACACAACAGAGGTGGAATACACCTAGCATGAGATATCACGTCCCAATGAGATTTTTAATTGCTTTTAATCTCTTTTGTACCCCTAATGCAATGCGCACCTGAGGACGTCCATTTTCGCTTCAGCATGTGAGCTGCAAAGCCAGGAAAAGGCACCAGGGCCACAGAGTCGGAATTACCTGACAAATCACGCCAAATAAGCCTGGTTAATGCTTTCCCAGGCCAGCACGGCAGGCAGGTAATTAGTTTAACAGTGGGGAAGGATGAAAGAGTGGATTTCCCGGCGAGCTCTCAGGTTATGGGATCACAAGGGGAAGTCAAAAGTTTCACTGAGGTGGCAGGAAGAGCATGGTATTTTTATGAAGCACGGCCAATCCGGCGGAAAAGGAGGCCAGTGTCTCTTGCCGGAACGCCAGGTGCAGTAGGATCACCTGGTGATCATCCAGCAGACGGCCGGTTTTAGAACACTCGCGGCAAAGAGAAGGTGGAGAAAGAGAAGGAGGAGAAGAAGAGAAACGGGAATCTATTAGACAGCAAACCAAGCCGTTAGTGGTGCTGCCAATTTGAAATTTTCCAAGACCGTACAAGGAGTAGTAATGGGATATATACCGGTTCAATCATTGAAATTCATCCTCAGGTATCAGTTTCCTTACAATCATTACTTTTCCGGTTTCTCTCTCTCCTTTAGTGTGTTACACAGCAATTAGTGCATGGAAATGAGGCTCTAAATACACGCCACACGGAGAAACACTCTCCCACAGAAACCACTTTTCTCAGCTGCTCTTTTCACTGTTACAAGGTGACATCATCTCGCAACACGATCCTTACTGCCCACCCACCGGCAATATGAGCACACCCTCACAACACACATCCTGCTCCAGTCTAGCTTGGCAAGGTGGACCTACCGGACTTTCAGAATCAGACTCTGGATCAAACTCATACGGCAGAACCAACACAGACATTGTAAGAACAGCCACAGTGGTGTCGGGGTGGAACTCATAGCAGGATGCCGCTGTGGTGGGTGACCAATCAGGACAGAGTGGACGAGCCAACCAGTCAGAGCACACTGGGCTCATCAAGAGGTCATGTTTAACAGGAAAACTGAAGCATGGAAATCTATACTACCAGACTCCAAAATAAAATTAAATTTCCCTAAATGAAAATAAACGCACAGCAGTCTGCTACGCTTTCTCGTCTGCTGCATTGGAGGTAGTTCGCTTTGTTGTTGAGAAAGCAGACATAATGGAACAGTCAGTCTTCTGGGCTTAGCCTCAGCCTTAGCCGAACAGACTTCAGAACAACTAGCAAGCATGGAAATGGATCGGGAAATTAGACTAGCCAGGAAAAAGACTGGTTAGTGTCAAAGCAATACCAACACCAATTTATCGACCTATTGTTTGATAAGGCATGTGCCATTTTGCACAATAAGAAAATTTCTGATCTTCTAAAACACGGCTCTAATTAACCAAGTGAAGGAACCTCCCAAACTAAAAACCACTGCAAAATGTCTCAAACGGTTTTAGCCATATTCTATGGTTTTGCCCCTGCAGGTAAGTGCCAGGCAAATCCGGTATGCTCTGGAATGGAGCAACCTGATCTCCAGCAAAATCACTAGTGTTACCATCAAGTGGGTTGAGGCCAAAGACATGTCCATTCAAGCCAAAAAGCTTAACCAAAGAGACATCTTGATCAAAAAAAAAAAAAAAAAAGGCAACGGCACATGGGTTACCACACGTCTTTTAACAATACAATGCTCCCACAGCTGGCATGAAACAATCAGCATGTTACTTTTGATCAGGCAGTGAAACAGCCCACCTGTGAACCCCTCGCTATCTGTGAAAAGGGGACCAGGGATGTGGTTTAGCCCATGTTAAAAGGCCTGACAGCCCCTATGAGAATCAAAGGGAATACTGATAAGACACAGCGCTGGTGTGGCCCGTCTCAGCTGATGAAGTGGAGGATCCGAGAGAGCGAGTGCGAGAGGGCGAGATAGGGATCTGCATGTGCAAGTGTGGCCGAGTTTCTATCCACAAATCTGTCAGGCTTCACCCTGCCACGCTGTAGGTTTGGTTTTTGGGCATAGCGGAAATGATGGTACTTCTTATGTTTTTAACCCGATCCTGCATCCAAGCAACAAGCAAGTTTCAGGCTTTTCAACATCAACGCAGTGCGCTGAAATTAAAGTGCTTAACCGAAACACACTCAAAATGATTACAGCATGTGGGCTACAGAGCAAAGTGCATAATACAACATCACTGAAAACAAACAGTGTTTGTACAACAAGTTATTTTTTAGGTTATAATCTGCAAATTGACTGTAATTTGTGACTTCTACAGATGTGATGGCATCGGCATGCTGGCAGGGACCTTCTGTTTTTGTTCTGCACTTCGAGTGGAACGTTTTTTAAATTAAAAAAAAAAAAAAAAACATTTACAATTCTGGCCAAAAACCTTTGGTTGCCCAATTTCGGTCCATACCTACTATACTTCTGAAGCTCACAACACATTTCATTAATTTCAAGGATATTATATATACACACAGACACAAAAAAAATAAATAAATAAATAAATAAATAAATAATCACCAAATGAGAAACACAATGATCAAAAATAGATTAATCAATTAAGCAGAACTAAATGACTTGTTGGAAAGTCAGTGAATTATTTCTACAAGGCTGCTACATACAAACAAGCCCTCTAACCGACCACAACAGTCTAAGCATGGTGACCAGTCAGAGGTTTTAGATGTAGTTTTGATGAACTGATGTATGTGATCTATTAAATGTTTTGGTCAACATAAAGCAGTCCAGTCTATTCCTCCCTCACAGAGTCGATTCACCACTTGCTTCTGAACATGTTAAAAGTGTATCACACTTTCATTTCTAGTATTTAGTTCATATCACACATCCTTAGCTTGGCATATGGCAGTCTAACAGGCCAGCATTACTCAGGATGATTACTACCATCTCTGGATGAGGGAGGGCTATCACAACACACAGAGCAGACCGCTCTGTGGCGGGAATTTAAGGTCCAGGATTTGCGTTAGCTCTGCAGAAATCTTCCTTCCTGTAGCTTCCGAAACATATTCAGACGTACAAGTGAAAGTCTCATAACGCCAGAAAAGAAAGATATCACTGGCTCAGAAAGCAGTGGAAAAGGCAGCTTCCTGGTTAAACGTGCCGACCCAGGCCGGGTGAACAAGGGGGAAATCTCTGTTCTCAGTATTCCGTGTCAAACACATCACCTCCTTGATGCTGCCAAGGTCCAGAAATACATCATCCTGCCTTGGCATACTTGGAGAGCTGTGCAAACAAAAGACAAAGATCTTAAGAGCATTATTGTCCTGTCTACTCACGATTACAAGTGGCACAAACCCCCTTGTTTGCCTTAAGGTGACAGAGAACTGTTTTTAGAGCTGTGTAAACAGCCAAACCTCAGGTCTTTCATACGCTGCCCTAGATCATACACATGTGAAAGCATTAGACCCCATTTCACCTTCGCCTTGCTCTGATATGAACAGCTGAGAGCTTTTCGGAGCAGATTATCTTCACAGTGAAGGCCAGTTCTGCTGGTTAGTTTGCTGTTCACGGCACATGTGGTTCATTCACATAACGTTATTGATCAGGATGTGCGCATGTAGGTCGTTTCCGGACGCTGGTTTCTTCACAATGACAACTTGGCTACACAACCGAATCAGGTCAGAAAGGTTGGATCGTCAGCACAAAACCAGAAGTGAGCAATGAGCTTTGTAATGTGAGTACAGCCTAATTTGCAGGACCATAAATCACTAATCTGCAACGTGGGGAACAAGCCTCGCTTTCAGTCATCCTCAATTCACCAGGCATTTCCGGCTCTCCTGCAACTCGAAACTGTTCTAGCTAAAGGTGATCAATGGACACCAAGAGATGGTTATAGCACCTGCTCCACTAGATTTCCGTCAACACAAATGGACTTTTAATAGAAGCCCAATGAGGAACACTACTTAGTGCGCTCTCCTAGAAGTCAAAACCGTTCTAGCTAAAGGTGATCAATGGAAGCAGCACCTTCTACCTGCTCCTGTAGAAACAAATTGGCTCTTAATAGAAGACCAATGAGGAACACTACTTGGTGCACATAATTGGCAGAAGCCCACAGAGGATTTCTATGGGCAAGACAGTTAACACTGGGTGAACACTGCCAATGCAAAATACAGGGCCAACTTATTTGGCTTGCTTTGTGAAGACTAGCTCAATAACCGACTACATTAACTGTACACAGCCGCGACAAACCAGCGCACCCCCTGCTTTGAACAGCAATAACAAAGCAATTAGGAACACCTTCATTAATCAAAGCAGAGCACTGTAGCGTTTGCACCTCTGTTATAACTGCTGTCTTATTCGGCATCTTGCTGAAATGATCACAACTGCATTGTCCCCATCCACACCCTGCTTGGTGGAGAGCCAGATGTTCTCCCAAAACGTCTGATTAGTTGGTGCACAACATCCTGCGCAACACCTAGGAACGGCATCTCGACTCACTGATACTATTTCTAGAAACTGGTTCCTCCTGCTGTTTGTGGTTGTGTGCAGGTGCAAAAGCAGCATCATTTTAGGGAGTGTGAACTGTCCCCATAAATAACGTCTGAATTAAAACTCAATGCGTTTGACACTATCGGAATTATTATAATGTGAGGAATAATTGAAAGGCAACGCTGGCTTCAAGAGAGTGCTCACAAACCAAGATAGCAGTGTGAGTGTGTGTGTGTGTGTGTGGGAGGAGTCTTTGTTCACGTAGCTTCCAGCACAGTGAAATAAAGCTCTGAAGATAATATTGTCTTCAATGTTTTCCGCTGCAGGGTTAGTTCGCAAATAAACAACCTACAGCTAGGGGAAGGAACGTACCATAGCAATTATCTTAGTCCTGGGCTGGATAAGACAAGCAACACAAGCAACACAAGCTGTCTTGTATATCCAAGTGGGGTGTAGACGAGGCTGTGAAGTGAGGGTGTCAATCTCAGGATGAGGAAGGCTGCCAAGCCGTAGGTTTCCATACCCTAATAAAACACAACAATATGCAGACATATGAAACTCTTGTGCTGTGGTCCTCAAAGACTGAAGCCTCAAGGCCTACCATTGGCAGCAATTATACCGCGTTCACCATCACACCACCACCCACTTGTTAGAAATGCTAGCACCTTTGCGTGAAGTATGCACGCACCCCCGCAGAACGTTTCTCCATTGGAATGAACCGCTCCGACGAAACTCTTTAGGCCAGACCTGGCAAATCCATCTCCGGGTGTAGCTGTCCATCTGTGGAATTGTGACGTGTGTAAGTGGAGCATGTTGCTAGGCTGCAGGCTGACTAGCCTTTCATCCGGCCTCGTCTTTAACTCTGATCGCTTATACACAATAGATCCATCAGTAAAAGCTGAGAGCGTCACTTAATCCGCGTACCAAGATCCCTCCGCTCACCATCCATCTAGTTTATCCTCCCACACACACAGCTACACAACCGACCACGCATACCAGCCCTCGGCTTAAAAGTGAAAAACGTTCGCATGAGGAAGCTCAGGAGACGAACTCCAGAATATTCGTCTGCCCACAACGCAGACAGAAGAAGCAAGGAACTGTTCTTCAGCTTCCCAGCATTCTTCTGTCTTAGCTGGAAGCGAACGTGCCGAGGCCTGGCCCGAATCCTCAGCCAGCTCTCCATCTCTCAGATAGCATCAGAAGAATGGGACTACTGTGTGTACAACACCCTGGCAACGGCGCTGTTTCTTTGCCATACTTCTTTTTTAATGACTCAAACCGAACAGGTTCTGTCACAGACCAGAGAGACAAGCAATACCGCTAATAGGCGTGAGACTCACTACAGGCCCTATAACACGATAGTATCAGGACAATAAACCATGAGAGGATCTTTCTGCTGTGTTTAAAGACTTGATGTGCCAGGCATCCCAACATCACACTACCGCATTAAGTTTACTCCGTGTCCATTGGGAGGGTTTTACGAGCCGATTCGTCCTTCTTCACTGTGCTTAGCAGTTTCCTGCTCCACCAGGCCTGGAACGATGGCTCAATCACCAGTCAGAATGCAAAAACACATGCACATGCTCAAGTGACAAATGTATGTACAGGGGTTGGACAATGAAACTGAAACACCTGGTTTTAGACCACAATCATTTATTAGTATGGTGTAGGGCCTCCTCCTCCTTTTGCGGCCAATACAGCGTCAGTTCGTCTTGGGAATGACATACAGTATACAAGTCCTTTTTTGGATACAATCCGGGTTAGCACCCGAACATCCCTTTCAGACAGCTTCCTCTTGCGTCCACAGTTAATCCTGTTGGATGTGGTTCGTCCTTCTGATGCTGACATTACCTGGATACCGTGGCTCTTGATACATCACAAAGACTTGCTGTCTTGGTCACAGATGCGCCAGCAAGACGTGCACCAACAATTTGTCCTCTTTTGAACTCTGGTATGTCACCCATAATGTTGTGTGCATTGCAATATTTTGAGCAAAACTGTAAAACTGTGCTCTTACCTGCTAATTGAACCTTCACACTCTGCTCTTACTGGTGCAGTGTGCAATTAATGAAGATTGGCCACCAGGCTGGTCCAATTTAGCCATGAAACCTCCCACACTAAAATGACAGGTGTTTCAGTTTCATTGTCCAACCCCTGTATATCTGCAGAACTTTCTTGCTGCTCCACAGAGCAGATCAGACGCTGTCTGATGTCTGAAAGACCAGAGCACGCGAGCTGTCGCAGCCTAAAACTGACCACAAAGGTGTCCAAACCTGAGGGCCTGAAACAGTGTGTAAAAATGCAACACCGTTATTAAACTAGTCGTATATTCAGAAAGTAGTCCAAACAAAGACGTTCCGGTCCACTGTATAATTTCTACCTGAAATGCACTTTCAAACAAGCTTGTCAGGAAAGCCAGAGGAAAATCTGGCACCCCAGAGTAACAGGGAAAACTCTGCTTTTGTCCAACAAAGTAAAACTATGTGACCACGGCACAGCGATACTGGCAAAACTGAACGTGTTCACGATGCTTCATGCACATGGCAGATGCCCAACGATATACTCTGCTTACAATATACCCTACTTGTACTTTCGCAGTGTCTCCGCAGACGGCACTCATCCCTTACGTTGTCGCAGCACCTCTGCGAAATACGACAGAGGTCTCATATTGTTGCTGTCCAAAGAAAAACATGCATCTCCATTTTTGTTGATTTTTACTTTTATACATTATTTCAACACAGCAGCTGCTGTTTACACTGGGGTGAGAATTTCTCGATGAATGGATCAACAGAAATGAGCCAACACGGCTTGGAAAAACGTCTGGTTCCATTCACTAGAATAAAATTAGGTTTTTGTGCTCTCCTGTAAAGTTGATATTTTGGAGATCCTTGTTTTTCTTTGGACAGCAGTGATATTCTCTCCAGTAGAGGCAAACCTGCTGAGTAAATCTTCCTTCAAATAAGCTCATTTTGAATGGAGCACCACACGCACAGCGAGCACGAAGTTAGCGGCAAGCTGCCAGAGGAGATGTGAATGCATCATCTTTGGTATGTGCACCATTACACCACTTACAGTAGCTGTAAGTATAAACCTAGAAGCAGCTGCAAACGGCACTCAGCAGAGCGGGTTGGTCCAACGCACCATTGTTGAGTTAATAAGAGTTATTTAAGCTGTTCACGCGCTAAACGGTCATGTTCAGAATGTCTCGTGAACAGCACTGCTTGGGATTCATTGCGTTTGAGCACTGTATCCACAGTACGCCAAAATTCATGTCACAAGAGAAAGGCACCCTGGTATTCACTTGTACACCAGTGTACCGCCCACCCCTAGTGCACACTGTGACTCATTCAAACAATTCCTCCAAAGGAAAACCTGAAGCCTTTCTTCTGGATAAATGCTTTCTGTATTTCGTTTATTCCACTTTAAATCAGTTTACTAAAGTAAACACAAGTACACAAAGCAAATCAAAACATCCAATAAAAAACGTCATATCTACCTTCACACATTCAGCAGATGGTTTCACGTAAAGGAGACCGATAAGCTATGTACACTCATACCTAACAGTAAGGTAAACAGGGGCAGTCTTTTACCTCCTCTCCAGCAAGATAAAAACATACCATCTGTGGTATTAAGTTGCTTGTTAGCACCTCTCAAGCAGCGGTCACAAGGGAAAGTCCAGGCATGTTAAGTGTAGATGGTAAACACTGTTTTATTGAGAAACATCTGGAAGGCCTTTAATTAGACAAGCTGACTAACACTACACTTTACAGCCACCAGTGAATACAGCTAAAACCAAAGGCGAAGCCTACCTTAAAAGCAGCTCCACTGTAACCCCAAACGCAGGTCAAACCAGAAGAAAAAGGCTGCTTCCTCAGCTTCTGAAGTCCGTAAAGATACAGAGGTACAGCTGTGTTTATTTAAATAAACAGGTGTGTTCATTTTTAAAACTGAACATACCACCTCAAGGTGTAACTAGTTTTACTGATACACAACAAAAACACTATCAATTTTAAATTAATAGTTTACACACACAAACAGTGGTTCACAGCTAGATACCAGCACTGTATTCTTCAGGCTTTAGACTCTTCTACACCAGCATAAGGGTGCACCGCTAACATTAGCAAACCTATACATAGAGGGGCGTAATTTTATATTTCATGACAACTTTGCTAAAATTAGATTTCAAAGAAATGCAAAATCTTACAGTAGCGTCTATCCATCCATATCTATCTATCTATCTATCTATCTATCTATCTATCTATCTATCTATCTACACACACACACAATCAACTAGGGTTACAAGATGGGGGGGGGGGGCTGACATTGATTTTTTTTTCCCTACAATATACTTTATATTGCAATATGAAAACACAGTCCAGAATTAACCAGATGACTTCAACAGCATTCTTTTTAAATAAATAAAAAAAACAAACAAACACACATAAATAAATAATCATACTAATTACTAACAGTGAGTGTGAACCATGTTTTCTGTAACTTCAGTGCTCTGTAAGTGGCTACCCTTCTCCGTGTACCCGAGAAGCCTTAAATCAGAGTCCAGGAACCGTGGAAGCCTTTCTTTTGTATTAAACAGCAAAAAAAGAAGTTGTAGCAAGACGTTTCATTTAATTTGTCTTACTTAACACTGCACATCCTGTGATGCGAGTAGTGCACATGGCGATGACGATGCTGAAACAATATACTGTGCAGCCCTACTCACAACCCTTGTGTAATGATGCATGATACCACCAGATTTTTGCCAAGCACCAGTGATATCAGCACCAGCTTGATACTCGAGAACAGGAGAACGAGGATTTGTCAAAAGCTCTACTGCTATGAGGGTTGCACAGTATATACAGTTCTTAACTGCCTAATATAGACCTTTGGTAATGAGATCCCGGACAGCAACATGCAAACAAACCCTAAAACCCATCATGTTTCTCAATGAGTACTGTGTAAGGTATTCACGCACTTCAACATTCCAGCCCAAACAATACAGGCCGAACTTTAAACCCATGTCACATTCCCAAATCCCCAATGCGGTTTTCATATACTGAAATTGCAATCGAAATATGTAGCAATATAAGCACAGTGCTAGTCTTCCGCCCATATCGGCATGAGATCGCAACCACCGCTTTGTTTCCACTGAATAAATATTGAACATTCTGAGTTGTAACAAGATGATGTGATATGATTCTAGCAGATAACCTCCACAGGGACACGAGTGAGGAAAAAGAAAATGGGCTTTTACTCTGTCAAAATGTCACACTGCGTCAACTTCCCAAGCGGCAGCATTTCAGAATAAGCTCTGGCACGGATGGTGATTTTGCCATGGCCTATGTCGTGAGCAAAGCCCTGTAGAAGTCCAACCGTAGAGCCACTGCAGTCGGAAAGACAGCGACAGCGAGAGCGAGAGAGAGAGAGAGAGAGAGAGAGAGAGAGAGAGAGAAAGAGAGAGAGAGAGAGAGAGAGAGAG
>CM067497.1:21605277-21630678 GCA_034552555.1 Semaprochilodus insignis
CTCCAGAGCAGATGTTAATGATTGGCTAAAAGGAGTGACTGCATTTGGGCGTGCCAAAGACCATAGTGTGAAGGAAGTAGCTGAATCTGCAGGTGTATGGAAGCGTACGGTCATATGGGTCTACCAGCAGTGGCTAAAATCCTAGTCTACAGGGAATTCTCCTCGCAATTGTGCCAGGGAAGGCATCCACCAAATCTGGCCCAACTGTACAATTCTTTGATGTAAGAGTGTCTGAACATGCCAAATCCAACCACAGCTGTTATTGGTGCTCGTGGAGGTATTACACGCTATTAGGTACGGTGACTTATTTATTGTCCGTTGAGTTTATTACATAGAGACATGTAATAAGTACTCAAGTCCCCAGTTAACTGTGTGAGGAGGCAGCGTCTGAATACTGCAATCACACTTATGGTGTTTGTTTTGTTATGTATAATCATAAGACGTCCTACACATTCAACCAAACGCAGATCATCTTATAACTAAGCTGTAAATCTGTTAAAAATGGTGGCACTTCCAAAGACCTGTTATACGTGGGTACTCAGAAACATGAGTGCCTGAATGAGGGCATATCAAAGAAGAGACCGATCACTGGCAAAAATATGACTGGGAATGTGAGCCAATCAGCTTGCTGGTTACACTGTGAGCAGAGAAAGGTCAAGACAGAAAAAAAATAATAATAATAATAAATCATGTTTTATCTGCATTATTGGGTCAAATTCTTCAAACTACTGTCAGCTTGTGTCAGTGATTCCGAACATGATGAAAAGGTAATGTGAGTATTTTGGCCTCTCCCCATTCAAAGAGATGGGATTCTTTTCTATATGGCCGGAAATAAGACATGCTAAATAGGCTAGGCTGTTGTTCAATCTAGAAACAGTCATTTTAAAATACATTTCTGACAATAATCTCCATAAAGTAACGAGACTCCAGTGCACCCGGTGTTTTAGTTTTAGCTCATTAGCCCATCTGAAGCAGCCTCAGTTATGTTATTCTTCCAAAGGAAACCTATCAATTTCCCTCTGCTATTTTAGGATAATAAACTATGTTTTGAGATGCATTTCTTTTTACGATGCTACATTTTTGTGACAGCTCAACATAATTTTCAGCCAAAATCTGTTGATCCGTGTGGTGTTCCCCCCCACTCTTCATATCTGCAGTTAACTGCTGTTCATTAAGTCCCGGAATACTTGAGTATCATTCGGAGCGCACATCTCCAATAGTATTACACTCCACTGATTAATAGGTTTATGAAGATCATGTATCACAGCATCTGAATGTCATCTATTAGTGGTTCCATTTCTGTACCTGCTCACCACGTTGGACAGAAACGTCATGTAAAAATAATACAAAACAAACAGGATCAACTGGAGCAGCTGAAAGAGGGCTGAAGTAAAATTGCTGCATTATTCAGATGCACTTAAAATAATTACATATAGAAATAAACAGCCTTTTTACAGAGATTTGATTTACTCTCCGTACCAACAGCTTTGAGTATATCCTTCTGGCTATTTTCCAATTATTCTGAAGTGAAAAAGCATAAAACCCTCTTCAATCAAGATACATACAAACCATAACAAAACATCTCCTCATATATCTACTTACAAACACAAACGTGGCTTGGACGACGAAGTGAGAAATAATTAATAACCAACCACAAAACGCTTGTTTTATTGCAGGCAATAAACTGCAACTTCTTCGGGTTAATAAACAACAGGAGGCTCGGAGCCCGTGTTTGTTTCTCATCTCAGGCGGCTGATTCTGCTCTTTCCCACACTGGCGAATGGCTTTCCTAATTGGGCCTGCAGACACGCAGCTTAAAACCCTCTCAGCTATCATTACTTCCGAACTGCAACATTATCCAAATACACATCGCAGTAGTGGAGCCTGCAGAGTCACTGCAGTAAAAGCCAGGTCTCTGAACCTTGATGAGATTAACCGAACGAATCTCGCCACTAGCTCTCGCGTTTCATCGCCCATATTTAGCATACGGTGTAGGGGGAGTCTTAGTGAACTAAGGCAAGAACAGAAAGAGAAGTGGTGCAAAGGGAGTTTAAACTTCTAGACACACGTTTACAGCCTTATATTCCATTTCTTAGACTCAAAACACAAACTACATAGACATAACTGTAACCCCACCTGTCCAAATGATTTGAATTCCCTTTAGAATTACAGTAAACTGTCATTCACATGCTCAGAAATATGCCGTCTCTGTAGTTGGTGCTTTACTAAGCTGCCTGGACATTATTTATGACTGTGTTAGGACACCACCATGAAACGTTTGCAGCAACTTGAGAAAAACAAGCACTTAGCATTAGCATGTTAATAACCAAGTTGCAAAGCAGAGAGCTGCAGAAAGGGGATGTTAAATATTCATAGAGCAATTAAGGAGCAAATAAGCTCACCGGACAAAAACTGAGTCACCTGTGACTGAAACGTACCTACTGGCGTGTATTACCTCCACCAGCACCAATGACAGCTGTGATTGGATTTGGCATGGACTGGACAAGTTTCTGGATGTAGGCCACTCAATGTTCAGACACTCTTACATCAACGAATTGCGCACTTGGTGCACTTGGTGGAGGCCATCCCCGGCACAATCCCGAGGAGAATTCCCTGTAGACTGGGAATTTAGCCACTGCTGGTAGACCTGTACGACCGTACGCTTCCATACACCTGCAGATTCAGCTACTTCCTTCACACTATGGTCTTTGGCACACCCAAATGCAATCACTCCTTTTAGCCAATCATTAACATCTGCTTTGGAACCATTTTCCACACATGGAACGAGACATTCACTGCACTGTAGCAACTCTTCCCAATCTATGGATCCCGTCACTCACACCCCACAGGTATTTATAGCCCTGTCATCCTCATGCAGCGCCATCTGCAGGAGCCTGAAGTTACTACTACCTTAACTGCCTTGGTTTAAACCACAATCAACTGATGGTTTGGCTAGTTTAATTAACAAAATAAGGTACAATCTGAACCATGGCTCAAAAATCACATTCTGAACTGAATGAAAGACTTGGAGAACCAGTACACCCCTATTCACTCAAGAGAGCTGGAACGTTTTACAATGTTACACAAACAGCAGCACAAGAGATCTGCACTACTCGTTCCTGAGCTTGGAGGACTCACCACTGAGCTCATTACACAAATATCTGTGTGTAAATCAGTCAAAGAAAAATCACTAGTTAGTGGCAAAAGCTTGGCAGACCTTCATAACCGTACAGTATCTTTCCCCATCCGACATGCAAGCCAAGTATAAAGCTGCCAATTGCTAAATAAATCAAAAGCCATGCAACATTCTTATATGGGCGGATGCCCTGGCATCTGCTCAGGCTTCAAACAAAATCAAAATCAACTCCGTCTGTGATTGACAGCACGAGTCGAAAGACGGGAGGCTGGGGGGAAACTCTAATAGGCCTTAACACCCTCCAGTTAAACACTTCACATGCAGGCTAATTTACGCTATTCATATTCAGACTCTGCTATAGAGAAAGTGGTATCAGATTGCCAAACAGGTTGTTCCTATTTCTGTCGTTATTTTCTCCATTCTAACTCATCAAAAGCACTCCGGTAGCGTTAGGCTAGAACACTGCGAAGCGCCTTGTTCTCTCTACCCATAATCAACCACTAAGGCAGGGGTGGAGAGTCCATTGATCTGTGAATAGGCTGTTATCTTTTGAGCCCCACTATCTCATTAAATCCACTGCAGCGTCTGAATGCATGATTACAGTCGGGCGAAAGTAGCCAAATCTGCCATTAAGGGAGTGAAACAGCTGCCTGCAAAAAAGATCGCTGCTTACTTTACGACCTGAGAGGGCTCAAGGTGACTGTTAGCTTAATGACACACCCTGCAGGTAAACCTGGAGCCCTACAAAGAAATACAAGGGAGGTTATGAGGGTGGGTGTAGTGCTGGATGATGATCATTCTAGCTATGGTTCTATCGCTATAATCATGACGTCAATGTTTCTGCTTGCATTAATAAGGTTAATGACTGATGGTGGGCAAGGTGGCGATATTTTGTTTGTTGACTGGATAGGTTTTTATTATGCTAATGCACAAAACGCATTTCTGAGCACGTTGTAGATCAGAGGTTCTCAACCGTTTCAGCCTCACGCCCCACCTGTTTATAACTAGAAAGCATAGCGGCCCACAAGAAAACAACACTCAACGTTGTACGTAAAATTGATTTTGTGTTCTGAAGTGCTAAGATCAGTTGACTCGTCTCGCCGCCAGCACCAGCTCCACAGCCATCATGAAAGCTTGCTTACTCCATGCAGCAAGTCAGGCTAGGAGGTAGCTAGCTAGCTCTCAGGGCAAACTTGGACTGTGATGTTGTGGTTCTGGCGCATCAGGTAAAAGGGACAAACCACACGCTACACACTGGGCTTTTGAGTTAGCATCACCTGCCCCCCTGCACAAATCCATATGTAATCTATTCTAGGTTGTTCTGGCTTCTCCATCTTTGGTTAGCCAATTGTCCAAAACGTACAAATTGAATTTTCCTTAAATACTTTTTTCCCATCAATTATAATTTTATGACAAAGTGGTTTTACCAGCCCATTACAGACTACTGCCTCACTCTGAGGACGGGCCTGCGGACCACTAGAGGGTGCTTCACAACCCACAGTTTGAGAAACCCTGTTGTAGATATCACTTTTATTATTAAAATCAGCATAATCATCAAGTCCTGTGTAGCTGCATTTTGGGCAGCACTCTTAGGAAAAGCTTAAACAGTCAGTGTATTTATAGTTCTCAGTGGCAGTTTTTAAAATGTGCCATTACCAGTACACCATGTCTGAGTCAACATATTGTGAAACGGTAGATTATACAGCATCATAATCATTAACCAGACTGAAAACAGTAGGGCTGTCCCAACTGCTGTGAGTTAGGCAAGATGTCACGCACCCCAGCTGAAATAATATGATTCCACATTTTAACATTGCAATTTTAACTTAACAAGAAAAGTACTAACAAAATGTATGGTGTTGCCATGCTCAAGGGGCAACATTCAGGGTGTCCTAGGGGGTCTGGCAACCCCCAATTAACCTCTTGGACCCCCTAAATGTCACAAAATTAAAATCCCTACAAAAAACTGCATGTTATGCAGCCCATTAGGAATAAATAGGTTCAAATAGAAACTCATGGAGATGTAGCACTGGTACACTGTCTACAGATGAGCATCTGGACCTGCCATTCCAGCAGGGAACAACGCACAGCGTGACAACTCTTCAGATGCTGAATCATGTCACTCAGAGGACTGATTGAGGGATTTCACCATGATGCGGATGAAGCAGACTGTGTTAAATACATACATAAATAAATAAATAAATAAATAAATAAATAAATCAACCAATCAACCAACATGACCTCTCTCGTGTGGAGCTTGCAAAGTGCTCTTTCGCAGCAGTGGACAGGAAGAAATGTATAAGCGGCGTTCCATGAAATCGAACAGGAACACTGACCGGAAGACAGGTCATTACATGAAAGCAAAAACAATGAAAAACCTCAAATAACTTGTATTTTTTGGGTCAAAGGGTTCTGGGGGGCAAAGGGATCCAATATCAAGGTAGCAGCGCAATAAATGCTAACATGTCACAACCACATCCATGTTACCGCAGTGCTGATAATGACCCACCACCCAAATAATACCTCTGTGGGGGTCCTGACCACTGTATACTTTGCTGGGGGGCCAGCAAAGTATACAGAGAAACAGACGGACTCCTCCTGTGCTCCTATATGGTCAGCAGAGCTGATCAAATTGGACAATGAGTGTAGATACAAGGAGGTGGTTATGTAATGTGATGGCTGATCTGAGTAGGTCCAGTGTTAAACCAGTACATGAGTTTTTATTGGCACTGGGAGCAGCAATGAATCAAAACAAGCCGTGTAGTTTGTCAGGACTATGAACAGTCCTGACAAACTACACTCAGGACTATGAACAGTCCTGACAAACTACACAAACTACACTGAATTTGTTCAATCCTGCGCAGCAAAAGTGGAGAATAATCAATATAAACACAATCGTTTTCCAAGGTTGGAGTAAAAACCCACTTACGACATTCACCTAAATATTTATACAGCGCTAAAGGTGTGCAGCTAACAGCTACGATAAGTGTAGAGCCCTGCTCATTAAATGCAGAGCTTTCACCAAGCTATCCGACACAGGATAACGTGCATCTATATTTGGCCCTCGAATGCTGGTGTCATCAACACCAACATATAAAAAGGAACAGATAGCAAAAAAACAGTAACGTTACATAATATATAGGAAAATATACAGCCTACTCAAAACCACACCGCACCAGCACTTTCTTCCACAGCCCCTTCAAAAACCAGTGACTCAAAACCTTCATATTACTACTTAGCACTTCATAGTCAGATATCACTTAAAACATGAATACGCAACATAACAGGAAGATGTCCAGCCCACACGCACCACCAAAACAGCAACACTTTCCTCCACAGGCATTCGAAGAGCCTGTGAACTTGAATAACCTGAGAAACCTTTACATTACTAGGGCTGGTGCTCGGCAGTTCATACACAGCCATGTGTTTTTAATGGCTGGGTCCAGACAATCACAACTTCCTTGTTATTAGTGACAGCGAATGATGGATTTGCTCCACAATGGGCAATGGACAGGGGGGTAGAAAACAATTACTTCCACCTTGTTTAACCACAGACTGCACCGGCCAGTGCAGCCCTATGCACACCAGGCTTTGGCCAGCAAGCAGATAGACTGAGTGCAGAACAACACTTGGCCCAAAAAAATGGCAGGGTGAGCAACAGGATCACATTATCAGGATAAATATACGATGATGTGATATTTATGATAACAAGCACATTGTGGACATAACCAGTAATGAGACTGAACAAACAACTGCATGCACCGAGTTGTAAAGAGACAGATTTTTTTTCAAACAGCCGAATATTTGACTACATGGATATCCATTCATTGGGCAGGCATTCGGTCTTGAGTTGTAGAATTCTGAAAACCTTTATTCTTCTTATTCTGTAGGCTGTCGATAATGGCGAACCGCAATATACCGTAACGGTTAGGGCTCTCAGAAACCCAGATATTTACAAGTTTACGGACATCTGGGCATCATCTTCCATTTAACCCTCTCAGCACAAGCTCTTCCGCCATTTATAACCTCCAGATCGTCCGAAACGCTACTGCTGAATAAAATATTGCATACAACTCAAAGTTCTCCTACTCACCTACAAAGCTCTTACCAATCTCGTTCCTCCTCACTTATCTGCTCTTCTCCTTCCTTACAAACCCTCTCGCTCACTCAGGTCTTCTACAGCTGGGCTACTCACCTTTAATCCATCCAACCTCCATGGCTCCTATCATTGGTCAAACAGTCCAGTTCTCTCTCTACATTTAAATCTAATCTAACTCGCTTATAACCTGCCTCAAAACTGTCCACGTCTTGGGGTTCTTGAAAAGCGCTATATAAGAATCAAGTATCACTTGTATGCATCACTTAACTGGGTTAAATAAAAATCCTACAATTCTTCTGGAGACATTTCTGATGTATCGTGCCGGGTCCAACTCATCAAGCCCAAATGGTGTGTGTCGTGAAAAAGTCTCAGAGTATTGGACACCTCTACCCAACAGCAAAGCCCGTCTAACTAGGAACGCCTAACCAGGAGCTCCTAACCAGGAGCTCAATAGACAAATGAACAAAGGCAACAGATAAAGCAGCTGGAAAGTAACAGCCAACTCTGTTCCACACTGTAAGTTCCTCCAGTCAGTTAGAACATGTAAGCCGCGTCCTCTGGGTCCTAATTAAGCAACAGCTTCACAAAGGATTGGGAGTCATTTAAGGTGATTAGGCGCGTTAATAGGGCAGCACACGCACAAATCCAGCGTTACATAACCCAACAGACATCATCTGCTGGTACCACACTCGCTTCGGAAAAGCAGGCCTAGTCGTCGCTCAGCCTTTACATTATACATGCTAGCTTTAAGGAGTGATTTAACACAGCGGGGAGGAGACGGAAGTGGCACTGGTGCTCCGATGCTGAGAGGACTTTAAATGAGTGAATTCATGAAGGAGTTTGTATGTAGCATCTCCAAACTTAAATAAAAGTCCAAAAAAAAAAAAAGTTACATTTGAAGAGCCAAGATTATGATCCACATTTAATCTTTAAAAGGCACAGTAACTGCTGGCGGTACATGGTGATGAAACAGAAAGCTGACTTTCCAGCCGCCAATGTTTTTTCTTGAAAATGCACAAAAAAACTGAACGTAAAGCCCAAAATTTCCCAAAAAAAAAAAAAAAGAAAAAAAAAAAAAACCACAACACCACACAAATATCATAAAACGAGTTTTTACGTAAGGACAAGGTGGAAAAGTTAGAATATCTCTGAAGCCAAAATGTATTAAAGGGTGACGGAAAAGCATTTTTTAATTAATGAAGATGTCGTGTAATTTAGTTTCACCTGATCTTATTCTTCTGCATACAGTGTATTCACAGACGTGAACCGCTGGTACGTTTATGGCAAATGTTTCACCCATAACACTATAGGTTGTGTATAACTCGCGCATATCTAGCTCGCGCATAACTACCTGAAGCATAACTCCCATATAGCTAACTTGTGCATAACTTACTCACGCGTAACTCGTGTATAACTAATTTGCGCATAACTAACATAACTCCAATATAAGCACAACTAACGCGCAAGCACAACTAACGCACAAGCACAACTCCCCAGCTTATATAACGTAACAGCAATTCTTGTATAAGTTGAGATGGGTGGGTGGTGACCACAAACGACTGGCCTACAGAGGGTCTGCCACGGTGCACGGCTTTCCGAAGGCTGCTTTTCACATTCTAAAACACAGAATCCAAAGGCCAGCTAGAGACGGCACCTGGTCTGATCTCAGGCATCTGAAATCAGGCTGATATAAAAACAGACGACTCTGGATTCAGTCCAATCTGGCATCTGCTCGTCATCTCTGTGTTTTGTGATGATTGTTTCCTCTATTAATTTTTCATTAAAAGTAGTAGAGGAATTCTGGGGACAAGATGTTTGCCATGTTTTGGAACTGCAGAAAACATGCAGCGATGCATTTGAGCGTTATTCTGTAGTTACACCCCAGGAAAACAATAACGGCTCTAGCCTTCTCGAGACCGCAGATAACATGCAGACTCACGGTACAGGTGGGCAAATCAGTGCCCGAGTTTTTCCATGGCTGGTTTAATGTGTCACAACCAGTACATTGTCTCCGTATGTCAAAATATCATTATAGATGTAATGTGAAAATGTCCAAGTTTGTTATATTACCAAATCAGCCACCCCTAATTCACAGACAACACAGTTCGAGGTTAACAGCATACAAACTGCCATGCGAAGCACTGGCCAAAAACCACAGCAGGCCCAGTGCAATGCTGCACTGTGCTAAGCCTAAGTGTTTACACTGGAATGTAGGTAAGTGCTATGAGCCACACTGAGGATCCAAATTTAGCGCTCTACAAATCTGTCATTCCCGAATCCTTTGGAAGTACTTCCTAAGCAGAGCAACCAGAATTAGACAGTCTAATAGTCAGAGAAAACTGTCAATTACCTGGCACCTATCGCCCGGAGGGAACCAGCCCTTGAACAGTTATCATTCAAGAGCTCAACCTTTAACCATAATGACTTTTCCCCAAATCCTCAAAGCCTGAGCAGTTGTCGTCTCCAAGTGGACACAGCTGATGGCTGCTTAAACTGGCAGAAACACACAGTTTAAATAAGCATTAAAGAAACAGTTAAGCAAATACACATTATACCTAATATATGTGTCTAACGAATCGGGAAGCAGCCCAAGGTCGCACTTTACAACAAGGGTACATCTATTAACGGTACTGAAGACAGTATTGTATAATTAATCATAACCTATTAATAGAAATAAGATCTAACAGTAAATTAGGTGCTTTTAATTAGTTTATAAACGCTTACTAAACTACTAATCGCTTAACTAATGCCTCAATTAAGCATGTAATAACCAAAGTAATGATAACTGTGGGACTCAACAATCAGGACAGTAAGTAGTAAGAACTATAACTTATTGATCAAGTCTACGATCATTTAAAATAATCTTAATTAAAGTCTTAAATATGTACCAAAGTGTACCAAGTGCATATCGTATATGTAAAGTAGATACAGGTTATGTTCATTAAACACTGTTGGGCACTTCTAAAGCATTTCCTAAGAGACATGTGCAGACAACTTTACAATAAGGTTCACATAGGAGATGCAGACTATTGGCAGACAGCTGCATGACGCAGGACTACATGCATGCAGACCGTTACAATGACTGTCCTTAACACCACATCACCGTCACCAAAGACTGCAATTGTGTCGTGCCAGACTGTCATGGAGTGACTCAGAATGGCAGCGGGTCATGTTCAGTGACGAGTCCCGCTTTTGTCTTGGTGGAGACGACCAACGAATCCGTGTGTGGAGGCACCGTGGTCAGCACCAAGATGAACATTTTTTTGCCACACGTCCAGAAGGCCTGGTGTCACTCCACCTCCACCCCTACCGCACCATCTGCAGGAGCTGTGTGAGAATATTCAAGCTGCATGGGATGGATCATCACAGGGACACCATTAGGAACCTCTACAATGTATGAGTTAGCAACACGGGGGCCCGATGCCATACTGAGAGACACTACTTCTGTATGTGTAGCACAATAAATATTGATCATATCAGTCTAAATTGATCATCATTTATTGATCCTGGTAACCTTTATCTTCCTTCCCAATAGCACTGCAATCCCACACCTCCTTCTGGGGGCAGCTATTCTTCTGATGATGAGGGTGCAGCCATTATTTAATTGATTAAATTAGACATTACTTGAGCAATTAGTAAGAATGATAAACTACCTAACAAAATATGAAATGTTAATGATTAATAGCTACATTACGTAACTATTCAGTCATGCTTATAACTCTCTAAAGCACCGTTAATAGATGCACCCTTATTGTCAAGTGTTACCCAATCCAATGAGCCACCTACACTTTCACAAGGCAAACAAACAGCTTCCAACTGCTTGAGGACTGAATCAGGAGTGAGCAACGGTTTGAAATATCTTTGTTCCATTACTTAATTTTCTAAAGTAGCCTTGCCAATGGCAAAGTGCTAGCAAGAAATGATGGAGATGATTTGGCGCATCCATGAATAAAACATGAACGGCTCGAAATTTTCAAGAGGAAAAGGGAAGGAAAAAAAAAAAAAGAGAAAAAAACATGAATAAAACACAGCCGATCAATTATTCATCGCCGCAGCCATCAGCATCGCGCATTCACATGAACGGTCATGTACGACGACTTCAGCATCCGTCCTTGTAGAGGGAGTGGGGAAGAAATGGCCTATGGCTAGAGAGGAAATGAGAACAGAATGAGCTGCCTCCTCCACTAAAAATGGGCCATACATTTTTTATTGTCATGGAGCGCAACGCAAAAATCCTTCATTCAGTGCTAGCACGCTACCCAGACACACATTACCAATACTCAGGAATATGCATGGACTACATGTCAATAGCGACCTTGCGTTGCCCAGCCAAGCTGAGAGCCTGTGCATCAATTTGATTAACGAGAAGAGTTAGTTTCCCCCTCAACAAGGAAGTTCCTGCGCACCTCAGTGCCACAAAATAAACAGTTTCCTGAGATTTCAGACAGCTAGATTTAAAGCGGGGTTATTCTCGAAGGTGATGCATGTTACTGTATGGGGGTCACGTGTAGCTGAATGACTAATTCACGGTAATTAAAAGACCCACAGTATGTGAGCAAGGTGGCGCAGAACAGTTGAAAGCCTTCGTGAACAAAAAGCACGGGAGCACGGAAAAGCTTAAGGTCATGCAGTGCATGCTGAAAGGCTGGTCACACTTTTGTAATCGTTTCAAAGGCCTAAAGTCACCGGGGGCACCGTTAATCCTTAGACCGAGAGCCGACTTGTGCAAGAATACCTGACTATAATTATCAGCAAGAACGACAGCACAGGGTATTTAGCAGGAGCATAATGATTTACTGATTCGGTATGATACGGTGGAGTCTCGATTCAGTCCGTCTTCAATACAACCTACATCTGCAGCTGAAACAGTGTAATGTTATCATGCTGTGTTGTTAGTCTGTTTATTAGAGCATCCAGCATCATATAAAAGCACAACACCTAAAACAAAAGCTCTGCTTTATCCCAATCCAGAACTCAAGCCACTAGCCAGTGAGGATACAACATTAAGATGCAAACTGTGAAACAAGGCATTAAGATACAGGATATGCTGTGTTGGTTTACTGGCCCGGCCCCCGCTGACCCTGCTGAGAAACCAGGAGTCACCATGTCTACAACACAAATACACACTTATTTACTACCCGAAACCCCCCAGTGAACTGACACTTGTCCGCTGATCTTGTAAAATGCAATGTTGACGACAGTAAAACAGCGATACACCTATAAAAATATTTTTGCCTCCTGAAGGAATTAAACTCTCCAGACATCTGGTTCCCATCACCACCACTTAGAACAGGGGACTCGCTGCTTTGGCTTCTCATCTTTCTCAATGGGAGTCGGCTACCACCTGAGGGTGGACGATCTGATCTAAATACAGCACAATCACCGCAATACAGCATCACAACAATGACATCACAAAAACGACTACAAGGATTTTTAAATGTAAACATTCATATAAATACACCATTTAAGAAGGAACTAATCACTATACACAGCTAGCTGTTTACAGGCGCTGGTTAAACGGGTTAACTGATCTAAATCTGCCACTGAGAACAAATCTAACTCCAGGGTTAAGTTTCTCTACAACAGAGCATTTCACTTAAAGCCACTCTGAATAATTCTGTTTACATCTTAACCAATAAACAATGATACAATTTGGGAAATTGGTGGAAACCATCTTTTAGTAATGCAATGTACCGAGATTGCAGTGTAAAGTAATTCTGGACCGTTTCTGTTGGTCCCTTTATCACAAAAAGTTCACAACGCAAAGGCCATTTTCAAAAAACGATAATCCAGGTGCTAATAAGATGCACTGTGAAACAATACTTCAAAATACTCCAATAGCCCTAATATACGCTTGTGTTGGGTTTACTGACGCCGTTTATTGGGGAAACCGAGAGTCTCCATGTCTCCAGCACAAATACAGCCATTTTATTTACTATCCAAAACCACCAGGGAACTGACACATGGCCACTGAGCTTGTAAAATGCAATGGAAGGAACTAAAGAAGGAACTAAACACTATACACTATACACAGCTAGCTGTTTACAGGCGCTGGTTAAACGGGTTAACTGATCTAAATCGGACAGTTTAAAGACGTGCCCTGTGGTTCACAAGGGTTCTAAAGGTTTGGACAGCACTCAAGATGCTCAGAAAACGGATCACAATAATGACTGCCCGTTACACAGCGCCCACCCTCACTAAGAACCAAGCCAGGTGCAGTTTATGTGGCTAGTCATTCGAACAAAGCAAACAGTGTGGAGTGTAATAAAACACTTCTAATGCTAATCACCGGTTTGGACTCCAGGACTGTCCAAATAAAGTGACGTCATCGCAGTATCTAACTTGGGGAAACTTGTGTGCACATCCTGGTCGCTGGGTTTATTCAGCGGCCGCGCTCTTTCAGGCTTGTGACTCAAGCAGTGCAGTATCTGTAAGTCATATGAGGCCGGGCTTAAACGGGAACACTGGTTAAATTAGGAATGACACCGTTCCTGCACAAGCCGGAGTTTTCTGATCTCGTGTTGGAACTACAGCTGATACTTCAGGCCTGTTCGGGGTAGGGGAGTAAAATTAACACAGGAGGCGAGACTGTACGTGGCATGTGTTCTCAACAAAGCCACGGGGAGGTGGGGGGGGGGGGTCTTCTCCCTATAGAACTGAATGAGGTACTGACAATCAGAGAGCCCTAAGGTCACAAAAGCTTGGGAACTCATAATGCCATAGCTATATGAAGCCACGGCATGCTGGAATGAAGGAAATGCATGCATCGTAGTAGCCTACACAACAGCTATTTAAAGCCACAGGTTTGTTTCACTGAGCATCAGCACTGACAAATGTTTCATGGGCTTTTCAGTGAACTGAATCCGGGCAGGCAAGCAGAACGGAGTGTTGCCGTCTGATGTATCGCCAGATTTACTTTCTGTTGCAATAACTTTTTCGCCTTTAGCGGCTGCCTATGAATCAATGGGACAGCACACTGACCCATATTTACAGCACTTCTCAGAGCGAGTGCGCTGCTGATGTGCCGCTTGCTTGCTTGCTTGCTTGCTAGTGGCATTAACATCACAGGACTCTGGTGCTAGAACTGCCTCCAACCCCCTCGCAGCACATCGCAAGCTGCCACGGCGCCAAACTTACTTGTCATATTCAGCGTTGTCCGCGTCACAGCGTGCATCCTTATGCTTCTGCCAGTCTTTGCCGTGCTTGCAGGTGGTGAGCAGAACCACATCCTCAGAGTTGTGGACATGGTACAGAGCGTTCCTCGTGTCCGACCCGATGCCGGTCAGATATCGCTTGCCCTTAAACACCAGCATGTATTTCCTAAAAGGGGGAATGGTGTTGTATTTTAAGAACCCCCTATCCCCTCCGGTCCTTGGGTGGTCTTTAGAAAACAGAGGAATGGACACGTCAAAGTTGGGCCTAAAGTTCTCCATGCTGATGCTCGCCTTGGCCAGCATGGCCTGGCCAATGTCGAACCCCAAATCCTCTGTGTAGTCCGGCCAGGTCCCAGAGTACAGGTTGAATATGAGGTGGTTCCGGCCGCCGTTCCAAAGACTCAAGCTCTGGACCTTCGCCTTCAGGTTGTGCACGTACTGAGGCGACAGCTGGTCCCGGTCGAGGGTGTCCAGGCTCAGCACGAACAAGCACGCCTGCCCCGGGTCAGACGTGTAGAACCTGGAGCCCTCGATTGAAGCCAAGATGCTCTGGTAACTCTCTGAGATTTTCTCCCCCTTCTGCTGGGGGTACACGTAAACTTTGAAGCCGTTCTTTGCACACAAAGAAAAGTCAAAACACGAGTCCATCCGGCAGCGCCTGCCCTTGTACAGGCCCGAGTTGGAGTCCCTTTTCTGCCTCGGAGACATGTGAGCGCCGTACCCCTCGCTGTCTGTCTGATCCCAAGGAACGAAAGGCTGCAAGCGCTCCGAGAAGTGGGGCCAGCGGGTGCCAGGTCGGTGCCCATCACGCCGGGCTTGGCTCCTCTTGGAAGCGGGCACCGGCAGCCCACCAAAGGAGAGCAGCAAAAGGAGGCAGGCGCCGGCGGAGACCAGAACCAGGTATCGCTTTTTGGCCTGCATGTGTCCTCTGGTCTGAGGTCCTCTCGGCTTGGCCGAGGAAAACGAACGGCCACCACCACCACCACCAAGTTTGGGGCTCACCGACCCGAGCCGGGCAGAACAGCCATCTTCCTCCAGCCTTTAAGGGGTTTCTCACGGTGTCCTCCTCCTTCTTCTTCTTCTGCCAAGTCCGTTTCGAATTCCAGGGCATGTGGGCGACTTTCATGGACCATCTAACTCACCTCTCCCCACTTGGACATGTAGCTTCAGGCTTGGGAAAGGGAAGGAACTGGAGCAGGAGCTTGGAGCAGCTCCAGTGGACTTCGACCTCGGTATCTCAGCGGCTCCTGTGAACACTTCCAGCATGTGCGCTAGGCTAGCTAACAGAGTCTCTCAGTAGGCAGTTCTAGGAGAACCTGAACGTTAAGTTACCTCAGAAAAGGCTTCGTCGTGGTCGTAACGGTTCTCAGCAGACTCGTTCCGTCTTCATACGGGCCGGGCGCTGGAAACTACCGCCGTCGAAAACACGGAGGCGATGTCTAAGCCTCTACCACCTCCGACGACATATCACCGTCCGGGTTTATACGGTCGCCGTTTTTACCGGCGAGAGGCTGAAGAGACGAAGCCGAACAAATCCCTGCATTTCTACACCGCCTGTCTGAAAGCGGGACTCAGTACGGGTTACTTAGTGAAGCACAAACGGCTAACGTTACTCTCTCGCCTCAACAAACCGAGCAGTTTCCAGCCTCTCGAAGTGAACTTACAGAGCCCAAGTTGTCCTCTCAGTTTAAGACACGTCCCGGAGGCCAATATAAACGTTAAAACTCCGCCTAAAAGCGCGTCCCTGAACTCTGTACCGTGCGGAAACCTGAATGTAGCTACTTCAGCCGCTCCGTTTGTCTCGGCGTTGCATTCCAATCCCCGCACGACGGCCGCTGACGTCACGACCTTCCACAACGGCAGCGCGGCTTCTGATTGGCCATCGTCATGTCCGCGGAGGCGGGAGCTACCTGTGCGCCGGCCAATCACAGCCGCAGCTGGCGCTTAACCCTTCCATTCCGCGACGAAACTCTCGAAGCGAACCAGCGCTGGTGATCAATGGCTTAAAGGGGCAGTCCACCGGAATTTTCCTAATGTCTGCGTAACCAAACGACTTCAAGGGCCGGTCTGGCTTTCAGGTTTTTCACAAGCTGGAGCGCACCTGCTCGTGTAGTCTGTGTGTGTCTTCAGACTGCCTTGTTGGAAGGATAACCTGCATCCACACTGGCACTGAGTGGATAAGACTGGCCACACCTGATTTAAAGGGAACCCTCACTGTTAAGATTTGTATGCCTCGGAACAGTGTACATATCCAATGCTATTACATTATGACATATAAACTAAATGGGAATGTGTTAAAAGCAAGACAAAATTCCTTGTAGAATCAGAATCAGATTCATTGGCACACACAAGGGTTTGAAGACAATAATAACAAATAATAATTATAATAATAATATATACAGACAATAAACAACACCAACGACCCAGAAGCTTAAGTGGCTTAGTGAATGAGTGAATGAACAATATGCAATATACTGTACACAGTATACATGGTATGCAAGCAACAGGCAGACTGTATAAGGGCAAGTATTGTACAGACAATGTACAAGACACAAGCAACCTACATAGGTGTATGTGGTAGCGCAAGGAGCAGTAATGTGAATGTACAGGTATGAAATGTCTTTCCTGTTTGTTGCGGTCTGTTCCTGTCCTGTTTTGTGGCTGCTCCAAACCAGACCCTGATGGGCATGCACAGGACAGGTTCAATGACTGGCTCACCAGCCCCTGGGGCAGACCTGACTTCCTCAATTGCCACAGAAAATAAATCCTCTGCTGGACCTTTCTGAGGATGGAGTTGATGTTGGTCTCCCAGTTCAAGTAATGGTAGGTCCCAGAAACTGAAAGGTCTCCACAACGGACAGTGGGATGTTGGATATCACACGATACTACCGAGACTGGAGGACAAAGACCAGCACAAAGGTCCTCCAAAACATGAGAAGCACCAACGCATAATTTGCTAACACAAAATCAATGGACAGCTCAACATGCTTGGAGGAGAACACTACCTGCTAATTCTGTCCTGTCAGCTAACAGACACCCGTGTTTGAGGTGGCCACATGTCCGGTTTTAGACCGGACAGTCTGGTTTTTCAACTCCCAGTTCTCCGTCCAGCGCAGTAGCTGGACGGAATATTTAAAATGTTCACTCAGGAACAATATTATGTGTGTCATTGGCTCATGTCCCATGTCAAAAGACATGCCTTGCATTTCATTGGTTTACCAAGGTCATGTAACGTTGTGACTGGTCTACCAGCTAACTGCAGGTCAGCCCTCTAAATGCTAGTCAATTAGTAAGCTCCAATCTGACTTACAAATGTCATCCATTCCACCCAGTTAGGTGAGTAAAGCATCATATGTGATATATAGGTTAGGTTATGATTTTAATTCTGATGTCCTCCTTTTAGGGGTTATGAAAGTGGCCACCCTACCAGTGTTGGCTAATAGTGAGGGGAGACTGTCCTACCCACCCAGAGGGATCAAGGACAGTTTGACCACCGGGACTCTCAGCTATGTGTGGCTGTGGCTTCACTGCAGACCACAGTCAGAATCCAAATCACTTTTTTGACAGAAATTGGAGCCCAGAAGTGATACACTGTGTACGTATAGGCCTAACATGATGAACCTNCCACCCAGTTAGGTGAGTAAAGCATCATATGTGATATATAGGTTAGGTTATGATTTTCCTCCTGATGTCCTCCTTTTAGGGGTTATGAAAGTGGCCACACTACCAGTGTTGGCTAATGATCAGGGGAGACTGTCCTACCCACCCAGAGGGATCAAGGACAATTTGACCACCTGGACTCTCAGCTATGTGTGGCTGTGGCTTCACTGCAGACCACAATCAGAATCCAAATCACTTTATTGACAGAAATTGCAGGCCAAAAGTGATACACTGTGTACGTATAGGCCTAACATGATGAACCTGATGGGTAAATGAATGTCACCTTTGCTGTGAACGGATTACTCCTCAAGGAAAAAAGCCCCAGAAATCAGTGGACCCTGGCTTAGCGAAACATATCGGCAGGTGGCCGTGGACCTGTCCTTTGGATTGTTTTCGCAGCTGCTGAGACGTGAGAGAGCAGAAGAGATTTTGTGGGGCAGGATTTGAGACGGAGGGAGAGCGAGCAGGAATTCGATGCCGCGTTCCACGGAAGCTGCGGAGCCGTGTGTGTGTGCGCGGCTGCTACAACGGGCCAGTGATCAAAGCTCGGCCCTTACCTCCTCTTCTTTCTACCCAGCATTCCTTCCACCCTTTCACCGTGCCTTTTATCCACTGGCAGGGTGCTAGCGCTGAATGCTCCCAGGCTCGCTGTTCAAGAAATAGCTTTAATGCATGTCAATCTTAACTGTTTCCCATGCGAGCCTATTAAAGGAATAGCTCAGTGAAAAGTGGGAATGAATCAGTTTTCCCTTTTACAGGTTGGCGTCTGAAGTTTCTTCTTTAGTGATGAGGCTAATGTAGCTAACAATGAACAGATTACTCACCAGTTAGCATTGTGCAAACGGCATGTGAAAGACACACTAGCCACTAGTGTTCTGTTGGTGGCTTTCAATTTGACTTGATCATGTGGTTTCTGACACCGTACAACATGCTATAGCTGATGGCTGATGCTATAGCTACGCACATACTTTTGGGCAAAATACATGTTTCAAAAGGAGGAACCAAGAACTGCAACATCTACAGCGCAAATATGGTTATTTTAGTGATAGTGAGTAGTTTAAATAGACTGCTTGGCCAAACAAAGTTGCACAGTCTAATATTTTATTGGGCCAATTTTAAGTTTGATGATGGTGTGCATTCGCTGTGGCATTGTTTCAACAACCTCATGCAACATTAATCTCCTTCTGGAGTCATTTTTGGGCTAGATCTTGTATCGACACAGGGAAAATCGAAGCACTGTCTTTTAAAACTTGTCCCAAAGACTTTCAGTGGGGTTAGGGTCAGGTTGCCAGACAGTGAGTGAAAAAGATTCGTCTCACTGCCTGAACCACACTCTTACTATTTGAACCCGATGAATATCGGCATTGATGGGATAACCTGGTCATTCAGTATATTCAGGTGGTCAGCTGACTTAATTTCATTGCCACATAACGTTGCTGAGCCTAGACCTGACCAACTGAAGCCCCTACCCCTGATCATAACAAGGCCTCCAGAAGATTGTACAGTGGGCAATATGCACCTTTGGGTATGCAGGTGCATCACTTCGTGCACTTCCCTTCTTACTCTGACATGCCCATCGCTCTGAAACAGGGTTAGTCTGGACCCATCAGACCACATGACCTTTTTCCATCGCTCCAGAATCCAATCCTTATGCTTCTTAGTAAACGGACACCTTTGTACTGATTAGCCTCAATAACAAGTGTTCTTATGGTCACACAGCTGTTTAGTCCCAATCCTGCGAGAAAAGCAGTATCTATGTGATGTGACCGATGATGCCATACTAAGTGATCTGCTGTAGTTCATTTAATTTTGACAATGGACAATATATACATATATAATGAAGTCACACACTGAGATATAGGAGATATAATGACTATTCAAACATCATTATTATATTTAAATAATTATTACATAAAAAACAGCATTAATCTGCTTTATGGCTCATATAGCTCTAGACAGACGTACCCTCTTTGCCCCTCAACCTGTGTATGTTTTAGTGATGGACCCCCAGTTCTGAGAGAAGCGATTCAGCAAATGCAGAACAAATGCTCAGGCATTGGTAACTCTCTGAGCCCTTTTCGGGAATGTTGTCCCAGCAAGCTTGCAAAGTCCAAGCAGAGTCCCTGGGGTGCATAGGGGCAGAACACCCCACCCTCGCAGTCTGCCATGAGCCGAGATTTTGGAATGTCCACTGTGTCCTCATCCCCAGCACAGTGGACTTGCAACTTGCAGCATCATTCTTCAAGCTACTGTGGTGGTGACAGCAGTACTCCTTTGCCTGCTTTCCACGAAACCATGCCACCAGTACTTGCTCAAGGCATTGCTGCAGGGCTGCAGGTATCATTGCCAGGCCCCCAAACTGCTCTGCCGGCAGGTCCTCCATCCAGACATCCTCGTTGGGCATCTGTTTTGCTGTTCTCCATCTGAGCTCCACTGGTAAGTGTTGTCACACTGCCTCTTTCACAATCTTCACCGCCCGTCTTTGATGCGTTGCTTCTTCCATAAAGTCATTAGATGGGCCCGGTCCTCTCCACTGTGTCACCACTGACTTTGTGGTAGCATCCTTCCTCACCACAGCGCTGGGAGGGCTACTGTCCCACTGGCATAGAAGAAGACATGAGAAACAAAGCGCTTCAAGCCAATGCTGCCCAAAACGGCCGGGAGGCAGGCACTGGACCTCTAGCCATACAATACTGTTCTTGACGGTGGCCACTAACACTGCANGCGCTGGGAGGGCTACTGTCCCACTGGCATAGAAGAAGACATGAGAAACAAAGCGCTTCAAGCCAATGCTGCCCAAAACGGCCGGGAGGCAGGCACTGGACCTCTAGCCATACAATACTGTTCTTGACGGTGGCCACTAACACTGCCCAGCCCAGAATAGCACAAGTAACATGTACATTCATGTTGGACTAATGAATGACAGTGCAGCAGTCAGGTGAGGCCCTGCGTATGACTGCTTTGTATCTTGCGAGTTTACAGTGAACACTTCAGTGAATACTTTAAATCAAAGCCTAAAATCCAAATATCAATAGAGCCAGCCAGCCTGTTTGCTAGTTGATCACCCTTGTTCAAGGTGTTAAGTAATTAAACTGAAACAAAACTGGTTACATCAATCAATGTGCTTAGATGTCCATGCTGGCAACATTACAGCACATACCTACAGAATTCGGATGACATGATGTGGTCCTAGATGAGCATATAGGGTATTGTACAGTGACTCTACAGTGACACGGCTTAGCCGAAAAGATTCTAAGGCCATAACTTGGCCACACAGAACACTTGTGTGACTTAATAAGACAACTGTCATAACAGAAAGTCTGCATGTTCATCCATATCTAAGCACTGTTACCCTCTGTGTGCAGTGACTGCCTGGTGGAGCCAGTTTGTTTGCTTTGAAACAGCTAATAGGATGGTGGTGACACTAAGTGAATGGCAATGGAAAAGACAGCGTGTGGATGTCATTAGGGCAGAAAGTGGTCCTGCAACGGCCCTCCTCCATCTTCAATTAAGGACGAAGGTTACCCCTGGGACTGACGGGCTGACGGAGGGTCGTTTAAATTCCCCCAGCAGGCAGCACGGTTTTCACACATCATTAACACATCTTTACTCAGCTCAGGGAATAGTGTTTGGGAGCATACAGGCTCGATGGCCTGTTCTTATGCAAAAGTGTGCTTTGTTATCCTGAGCTGTTTTGCTCGGCCTCTATGACCGCTGCTCATGGAATGCAAATAAAGAAGGCTACAGTTTAATAGCAGTACGGTTCATTTTTTGCAAACACGCAGTGTCTGGGATTCAAAGGTTTGGACATCATAATGCATGACCCGCAGGATCAGGACCAGTCTCTGAACCAGCTAAGCGTTTTCCCTTCAAGATGGGTGGGTGGAAGCAGAACGTGATATAATTGGCTAATACTGCTTTTCTCCACTTGTGGGTGCATAGTCCACAATGTGTCCACTCACGCTCCACTCCCTAGTAACTCCTACCTTGCTGGTCCACCTTGTAGATGTACAGTCAGAGACGATAGCTCATCTGCTGCTGCACAGTGCAGTGTTGGTCGTCCTCTAGTCCTTCATCAGTGGTCACAGGACGCTGCCCACAGGACACTGCCCACAGGACGCCGTTGTGCTGCATAGTTTTGGTTGGTGGATGATTCTCCGTCCAGCAGTGACTCTGAGTGATGTCTGATCCACTCACACCAGCACAACACACACTAACACACCACCACCACCACGTAAGTGTCCCTGCAGTGCTGGGAATAATCCAGCTGATTTAATAGTAGACTAGTTTTAAACATGTGCACAATAAAACTGGTGCTATGTTATCGAAGGCACTGGTTCTAAACCTTTGAACGGGAGTGTACACCTGGGGCCTTCGCTGTGCCTCACATTATGCTGAGTGTTGATAGACCTTGCTGCTCATTTGAGGGATCGCTCCGCTGGAATTAAGCGCTTCATTAAGTTTCCTTTTCCAGGACACAGTCGGAGCTGTTTTTCATGCCTCTCTGTGCAAATTGAATTGTATTGAGTGTGGCAGTGATAAACATCGATCCAAGTGGACTCCACAATAAAAAACAATACGATCCTCCATAAATTTGAAGGGATCGATCGCAGGCAGCGCCCCAGGCTCCTGGAAGATTATTAAAGAAATAACTTGACTAAACATGCGAACATGAATGAATGCTTGGAGGCACCATTTAGCATGATTCCTTTCACAAAATGCTAATTAGTAGCTGTTGGCTTTCACTAGTTTCTAGCAACATTAGTCCGTTTGGAGTATAATAGAGGCTTCCTTTGTTTAGAACTGGACCTATGTGCGTTATGGCTGCTAACAAACTTAATAGTGTTAAGTGTTTGCAGCAGGATGTTTTCTTTTGGGTCCCAGAATGCTCTTTCTAAAGGTAGGAGAACATTCTCTAATGTTCTCTAAGAACATTCTGTCATCTCAGGTCTCAGTAACATCCATAAAACATTTTCCAAATGTTAAGCCGAGAATGTTCTTCTTCTGTTATGATGTAACATGGTCTGTGATGTAACAGCATCCTCAAAACATCTTCTGAATGTTGCACTTAAAACATCCTGTCATCTCAAGTCCAAAATGAGAATCATAATTATGATGAGAATCATAATCTGTGGCCCTCAAAGCATCCTTAAAACGTCTTCTGAATATTGCACTTAAAACATTCTGTCATCTCTGTGACATCCATAAAACATTTTCTAAACGTTACACTGACATCTTCCAATGTTCTTCTTCTGTTATCATGTAACATGATCTGTGGCCCTGCCAACATCCTCAAAACATCTTCTGAACGTTGCTGTAAAAACGTTCTGTCTTAGGTAACATTTAACCATATAGGAACATTATCTGAGACTATAAACATCTTTAAAACGTTCTTTGAACATTCGATTAAAACATTTCCTTTAAAGCTCTGTTAGAACTTGTAGGTAACGTTAGCCAAAGTTCTGGGAACGTTTCCTGCTAGCTGGGTTCCTGTGAGCTATAAAGGTGAACAATGTTTGTTAGCAATGGTCGCTCGCCACTCCAGACCGACACTAACCTTGCAATCACACCAGCAGTCATTTTCCGCCTCTTGTGATCCAAATCCCTGGTCACCTGTGGGGATTTTCGAACTGCTGAGATTTCTGAACTTGAGCTGGCCATTGGTTTCATGGTTACAGCGATGTCAAGCACAAATTCAGTGCATTCCAACAAGGTCCTGGAGAGAATTAGCTTGTCTATTAATTTACCTGCCATCCATTTGTGGTGAAAACGCCGCCGCCATTCCTCCATCTCTTACAGCAACGAATATCTAGGAACCAAAAAAGGTGTGTACAGTGGTGATTCTAGAGTCTGCCGGGACTCTAGGCAAAAATTCACAGGGGGACTCTCCAACCAGCGTTCGTCACCATTACGGTATAAATAATCTGACAGCAAAAAATTGAAAATGTAAACTTCTTTTAACCTCAAAAGTTCACATTACCATTATTTCCAAAATATGACCATCTCCTTGGGTGGCCCCCACTGGCCTGGGGCCCCAAGCAGTTGCTGTTGCCTGTGGGTGCATAGCGCTTTACCGGGGTGAAGATATAGCATGTGCCGGCCTGCTCAATGCCCGTTGATAGCTGACGCATAAACTGTGCTCCTAATTTGCATTAGCTTTCACTAGTTTCTAGCAACATTGGTCCATTTGGAGTATAATAGAGGCTTCCTTTGTATAGAACTGGACCTATGCGGGTTATGGCTGCTAACAAACTTAATAGACATCCAAATAGCCCAAAGTGTTTCTGGGAAAATGCATCCAGGTGATCACATGGTTTAGGACACAGTAAGACCTACTTTTCATGTGGTTTAACTTCCCAGCTAGAAATTATTTGTTCTACAACGTTCATGTGCCGGTATAGCATGTGCCGACCTGCTCAATGCCCGTTGATAGCTGACGCATAATCGGTGCTCCTAATTTGCATAAGATTAAACTTTTAACTTTCTAACAATTTACTCTTTCCACCCAGCCTCTCAGGAAACTGGGCAAGTTTTCATACCATAACACACATACAACAAGGTATTTAGACATATCTCAGGTGTAGTTACAGTTGCTGGCCTGTGAAGGACCAACAGGGGGAACCCATCTACTGCAGCGCCACCCTGAGGCAGACCAGTGCTGCAGCTCTAGTCAAGAAGCTCACTGTTTGTGCGTGAAGCAGTCAAAGACCTTTTCCCAAGCATCTATTTAATGGACAGCACAGACACACACACACACACACACACACACACACACACAGTTTTGTTTTTGAGACACTGAGGGGGGTCCAAGAGGTTAATTAGAGGATCCCAGACCCCCTTGGACCTCCAGTATTTTGCATCTTGGTTTTAAAACCATTGGGGAATACCCGTTTAGACAATAAGGAAACCCATTCATGTAGAGGTTAATAAATATGGACGGGATCATGGCTCCCTATAGTTGTCTGGCTTCCTTCACATTAGCCAGCTAAGAGGACAATGAGCCATTAAAGCAAACATATTGTGTCCTTCCCAATGTGCATGTGGTCTATGTGGGCATGTTGAGAATAGACGTAGCAATGTGTGTATGTTTGTAACCAGAGCAAACCTTTAATACACTTCAATCTGCCATTTACAGTGACGCTACAGCAGGTAAGTGTCATTTAAGAGACCACCTTAAAATGATTTCTAGTTCCTCTAGTTGTACAGTTTCTGGGTTTGTGTTGGACCAAAATGAGCAGTTCTGTTTTATTCTGTACACTACTGGAAACACGTCTCCCAAATTCCAGATCAAATATTGTATTTAGATCTGTTTATTTAGAAAATCACTAATGACCCTCCAGAAGCCTGTTTTT